>CM062092.1:9205082-9805082 GCA_031163375.1 Conogethes punctiferalis | reverse complement strand
ATAAACACCCAGGCACGGAACAAACACAAGTGTTCATCACACGAATATTTGTCCCGGGTGGGAATCGAACCCACGACTCTTGGATCAGAAGGCAGGGGTCACTACCAATTGAGCCACCGAGCCAGACAGCCAGATAAATACTTACACAAAAAAAAGTAATTCATATACCCTATTGTTGGTACTCACAATGACCTCCCTAAACAAAGTGCATACATTGGTCAACTGAATTCAATATTCCATTTCCAAGTTAGATGCGCTCCGTTCGAGTGCAGACAAACGTAACATTCTATAATTACAGAAATGAGATTTTGCGGCCCTTGGACATGTGCATGTGACAAAGCAAATTAATTTGCATAGTTGAATCGACCGCGTGTCACACTGGCGCAGCTAAGCGTTCCCAATGTGCATCTGTCACTTGCAACCGATAAAACCAAATCTGCAGCGGTAGAATGTGAAATAATGTAGCTTTAATTTTGAATTAACAGTATGGCCTGATGGTTGGTCTAATGGTTACGGGTGCCGCTCAATAGCTGAGGGATCAAAGGTTCGAATCCCGTGTTGGGTCAAAAAATGTTATTGGATGTATTTGTAAAGGGATTGAGAGAATGGTAATGAGTAACTTCTTCTTGTCTAAGATCCTAAGATTCTATGAGAAAGAAAATTAGAGTTGAGAGCCTTTCTGGCTCTCAAGAGCCGCTTCAGGTCTTCGTGTCTACGCTGACAAGGCCCCCGGCTATCATCGTAGTCAGTTAAAAAAAAAACTATTGATAAAATTTGCTTGACTTGTCATCAAAAGTATTAATTATCATTCATGATACGGCCATACCGTCACAATCTCACAAAACCTACAAAACGAAGTAGATACCTCTTGGAAAGTTTTGAAAAAGAGATCGCTTTAATTGCTCAAAACGAAAAAGGTTCTCGAAATGAGAAAACTAAAAGCACCACAATAGTAATTAAAACGTAAACAATTACCTTTCTTCAAGGTGTTTTATCGAAATAGATCTTCTAGACAGATAATCTCTATCGCGCTTAACTTCTTCTTTGTTTTTTAATCCTCGCTTATTTTCCGACACGAATTTTATTAAACAGGCCTGCGTTAGTAATAATTAATCGCTGGTCAGGTGAGCGTCAAGTACAGTCTCGAAGTCGCTTTAGCTGTTATAACTTTTTAATTGAATATTGTCCAGCGCTGAGGAAAACACGTTTGTTATAAAAGTACATAATAAACTTGCGCTTAGATTGAAGAGCCGTTTTTATATAACCGACAGTTTACTGTATTTAATGTTGGCTGAATGGTGCGTTGGCTTATTTGTATGCTGCTTTCTGAATAAATGACGTCCTGTGACAAGTGATATAAGTCGACTTGTTATATCGTAGTTCATATTATTCTTGCACCTTTATACCTACGTACCAATACCATACACAACACCTAAATACAACACTAATATATTTTTAAGCGTAACTTACTAATAGTCTAATTTTATAAGTTGTATTTTCATATCAACAGGTCTTGTTGAATAAACGTAATATTCAACAAGACAAGACCTGTGCCTTGTTGCTTTCTATCGTAATGTTTTTCCAAACACAGTGCTCGATCTATTTTCATGGATTTCCATATTTATCTTCAAAAAGGTACATCCTACAAACAAAGGGATTCACACTGTTTGAATTTATGTTTCGCAAAATTAAGTCGACAACATCTCCATGCCTTGAGAGGGAGCATTGAGTGAATAATGCCGCATCGGGCGTAACGCGTTTTAAAATGTCTGTTTCCGCGTTGCACGAACAAGTCTCAAGTATCACGTCTCATGAATAAATAATAACCTTCTCTCTCACCGAACGAACAGTGAACACCCAACCCTGTCTATAAAAGATCCGAAATTTTCCGTCGATAACTCGAAAGTAGTTAAGAGTAACATTAACCAGAACTCTTCTTGAAGCTAATTGCAGTTTTTCTTGAAACATAATGAATTTAATAAGCGTTGGAGTAGACAAAGTTAACTCTTAGTTTGCAGTTGCAATCTGCTGTATGGATTAACCGCTTCTGAAAGTTATTTTGCTGGATTAAATTCGATACTTGGGGGATAGTGTGGTAATTTAGTAATTTGAGTTAAGAATAATTAATTTGATTCCATTGTTTCTTTGATGATAAGGTCTATTATGGCTGTCGGGACGGGTTGGTAGTTAAAAGACGAGTGGTCACGGTAAATTATTGCCGATATAATATTATTTAATATTTTAGGTTTTATGGATGGCGGCCGGTGGTACAACCCGTACAACCTATCTTTGTACGAAACAATGTTCCGTATATATTTACATATTATATTTCACGTTTCTTTATATAGTAGCTCAGCATAGTGACCTAGAGAACCAAGTCAATCACTTGTCAGTTGGTATCCTCATGCATAGTAAAAAAAATCTGAAGCACTAAATTAATTCTTTTGCACCCTACCATAATTTCAAGTTACTTAGTTATTAACTTGTTATAAGGCTTTGTTCTCAGAACTTCTTCTGATTCTGGAACTATACACACCTAACTACTATAACATATAGATCTGCTGTGTTTGAGTGCATTGTGGGTACTTCAAGAGGTGGAGCATACTCAAACAATCAATGAAGTGGGATCGTTTATCTAATTTAGCGAGCTCTTACACTAGTTTTCAGTTCAATATTGCTTGTTAAGAACCCTCGCCTGAAATCAATTAAAGTTATTTGTTATCTCAAGATGATAAGTAGCCGATAATTTAAATTGATCTCAATTGAGAGTACAATATAATTAAATTTAGTCCGTAAGTGCAGTAATATCTACAATCTCGAGTGAAAAAATATCCCAAGAAATGCCACCCTGGACCATACAGCGCCATCTAGTCCCAAACTAAGTCAAAGCTTGTACTACGGGTACTAAATTTGAAACCCACACGGACAATAAAATAGATCTTTTGGAGTCTCCAGGTCTCCATTCTAATTCGACGCCTAGAGTAAAAATTGCACCTTCAAAATGGGTAAGCTGTTGTTAAAGCTAACTTGAGCAATAAAATAATTATAATTCTGATACAAAATTCAAAGTTCAGGGTAAATAGATGATGATAGTAAATTCAAGTAATTAAACAGTTACATTCCGAAGGCTAATAACTGGATAAGTTGTGTCACTTATAACTTTGCTTGATAATTTACAATTCAATAATTGAGGCAATTTTCCACAAACACGAAGGTAAAATTTCTGAATATTGATATAGACGAACCTTAACTATATTATTTAGAAACGTTGACTGTATTAGAATGTCAAAGTAATGAATTCCGTGATTGTTGTTATTGAAATAAGGAAAATTTTATTCTTTTTAAACATTGTCGGCAAAGCAATCTATCAGCAAACTTAATAAATTGTTTGTGAAGTCAAGCATATTTTCCTGTTTCCATTTCCAATTTCCTGGGAAAGTTGTTAGCTATCGTCAAAAGGTCATTTAAAAAAGTAACGATTTCTGTTTAAACCTGTAGGTATTACTTAAATCACGTCGCAATTTGAATAGAGATTTCCCTCTGCCTTCTAAGTCAATACAAATTATTAAAATGTTCGGAATATTGTGGAAAACCAGGATGGCAGTTTATTTTAACTCTAGGTCAAACAACAATAATACAATAAATTGTTTTATTTTTTTAGATTTAATTCGGTAATAAAATTTGTTTTAATGTGCAATAATCAAATCGAAATTATTATGATATCACAATTGCATTATGGTATTTGACTGCGAAATACAAGCATAATCATCAAAAAGGTTAGTTTAATTCAAGCTTCACGCTTCGTCCTAAATGCAATAGTTCATTATAATTACTGATACAAATGAATTTCCGTTGAATAACATTTAGGTACCAATAGTCAATTGTTACCATCTGTTTTTGTCTTCTGCTAAATTTATAAGGCTCGCTTATTCTAAATAGACCTATTCAAGAAAACAATCAACAAAACCGTAGATAAACGAGAATTTACATGAGAACAGATAAAACAATTATTGTTAAAGCGTTTTAATGTAAACAACAAGTCTGCTGTCCGTTCGCGATTGTTTCGTCTTAAAAACATTTAGGGGTGCCGTCTGAATTGTGTCAAGTTTACGGTTCGGGATAAATCAGTTTAGTTTTGAGGCAGTTCATACAATGTGGTCCATATGAAACAAAAATAAAGTAGCGCACAATAGATTGGTTTTAGCATATTTATACATATATTATGAATGTATTAAGATATAGATATAAGATATCTATTTTTATAATGTATAAATATACTCTTTTTACTTAAAAGGCACCTTTTAAAGGCTAAGAATTTGTTTAACACGTCGAGCGCCTTGGCGGTCACCAGTGACAACAGTTTTTCAACGGCAGTCAAAGCCTTAAGGAAACGCAATGATACACTCGGCATTTTTCGGTTTATGGTACCTAATGTATTATACATCTAAATCTACACTTTCCTTCGTTGATGGAAAACAAAAAAGAGGCCCAAATCGCTGCGGAAATCAAATGGCCAAGTAATCAAATCAATGACGTATTTGTTGCCTCCGTGATGCGGGCTTGTAAGATACTCGTAGTACTGACTATACACTGACTGATTCCGAAACTCGACCAAAGATACTTGACGAATATACAGTAGTCGCCAGTCCAGATGAACCGTATACACTGGGTAAGTAGCTAAAATCTTAAGAAATCTCATTGTCAACTCTTAGAATAACCAGGGGAAGAAATAGGGCGCTAATAAGAATTATTATATCCGTCACTGCATAGATTGTTTACATGAACTAACAGAAAATAGAAGTTATAAATAAATAAATAATAAATAACCCAAGACATGCCACGCTCGGCCACACAGCGCCACCTAGCCCCAAACTAAGCCGTAGCTTGTACTATGGGTACTAGACAACTGATAAACTTACTTAGATACTTTTTTTTTGTAAATAAATACATATTATACATAGAAAACACCCAGACCAATACAAACAGACACGTTCATGAACACAAATGTTTGTACTGTGCGGGAATCGAGTCCACGACCCTTGGCTCAGAGGGCAGAGGTCACTACCAAATGAGCCACTGAGCCTGTCAAGTTATGCCTCCAAACTCTCTGAAATGTTTCAACACTGTCTTATTTATTTTAGGTAGGATAAATAAATCTCCCCAGTAAACAAAATAAGGTTAACTTATATTAGCATTTTAACGATTTCCTTAATTACACCCATTTTCGCTGAGAACATTAAAATACAATTTGTTGGAATAAATCGTTTGTTTTTCAGCTAAGCAGGAGTAGATAAATATACGAGGGACGTAAGATAACTCGGAACCTTAAACAAGTAAAACATACAAAGATGTCTTCTGAATCGAAATTCTTAAGCTTTTGTTAATTATAATAATTCTGTAGTCATTTGTGTTATTAGTTAGTATTTAAATAAATCAACTTATGTATACTTACCTTATTGTTTTGGTTACTTAGTTAAATACTCGATAGGTAGATATTCTTAACTGCACGCTATAGATCAAGTGATGTGGTGCGTGGTAGCAAGAATAATTCAGCCAGCATACAGGTGGCAACTGGAAAGGGATCTGGTTACTTATAAATAGCCGCAGCGACTTGGAACTGTCTTTCGCTTTGCTTCAGGCTATCTCCTAGGCCACCATAGCATACTCTGCTAGAATAAAAGTATTTTACGGACATTGTCTTTTGGTCTAGGTGACTAGATAAAGGCATTTTTTACAAAAAAAAAACTACTTTAATTTGGTGACAATGGGACCAACTAGGAACACGCTTTCGAACAAAAAAAATAATTTTCCAAATCGATTTACAATTCTCGGAGATAGGTCAGTAGTAATATACTCGTACATACCTACAACAAAAACAAAAAACAGTACAATTAAGAAGCTCCTTCTTTTTTTAATCGGCTAAAAGGCAGCAGTTCAGTCAAATCATTTCAGCTTTTCCGCATCAAACATCCTATTAAGTAATTACTACGAAACATTATCTACAGCCTAATAAACGTATTGTATCTACCTACTTACAACGCGCATACATTAAGTACTCTGGTGAAATGACTACACTCCTCTCTAGTGGAGAAAGTTTCACAAATGTGTAGTCCCTATAGAATTAACCGACCCAATTTCCAAGGACTTGTTCGTTAGACATGTAGTTAGTTAATACAAGTGAATGAAAATATTAAACACAAGTAAATTAAGCGTTTGCGATGTTACATCTAATAATGTATATTAAAGGCGTGTGTCTAGCTTCCAGTTTGCATATTCATTGCTATTGAATATAATATCACATGTTCTTATGTTTTTAGAATGGTAACCGAGCATTTTTTCTAAAGGTATCGTGATGTGTCTGAAAGCCTTAATTTTTCAAATCGTTCAAACTCTATTTGTATTTTTTCTATATAATATTAAATTGACTCGATGGCTCATTTGGTAGTAACCTCTGCCTTCTGAGCCAAGGGTCGTGGATTCGATCCTCTCGCGCACAGTTGTAGTAGTATCTAATTTAATTAAGTGTATCAGTGGTCTAGTACCCATAGTACAAGCTTCGGATTAGACGGCGATGAGTGGCCCATCGTGGCATGTTTTGGGTTGTGGAGCAGACGACTAATTAGAGTCGACACCACTTTTAGGTAGATATAGTGTAAGATGAATCGCAACCCGTTAAGCTGATTACCTTAGGACAAATGCTGGTATTGGCTGGATAGGGAAGTTAAGGATTTAAAAGAGGCCTACGTTCAGCAGTGGATGCACCCTGGTGATTTATCATTCAAAAACCCTGGCTTTTGAATGATAAATCATTTCCTGTACAGTTTCTGTTTTTAAGTTTAATAAAATACATACGTTAAATAATACATTTGAACTACCGTTTGTTATATTCCGAAAGTTAATCAACTACCTAGGAAATTGATCAACTTACGATTCCTGCTATTTTCCGGTATCATATATAAAGGTACAGAAGGAGCCTCGAGAAAAGGTTAATAAATTAATGACTATATAGTATATTTAGGATTCAGAACTAGGATTTATTAAAAAAAAAACATTATTAACACTTAATTACACTTTAACAGATTTAAATTAACAAATTATAACCTTAAAATCACAGCAAATCACCAATTTCACTAAACACGTTTCGTACTAACGAAAATAACCTCGAAATTAACAAATAAATAGGTACCTAGTCTAGTACATAGAAATACCGATAGGTATATACCGATAGGTATATGACTTCGTCAAGTAGCGTCGACTACGATGTGCACGGTGCGGGCGTCGGCAAGCAAATGGGCTCCGTGCAGCCCGCGCTCGCCTTTATACGCGTGGCAGGGGGGTCCGTTGGAGGGGCCGATTACGTGTTCACTTGATCTAACACGGCCTCTCCTGACGTAGAGTCGTCCTCGACGATGTCCTCAGGCAGCTGCATAGGGCTGGAAGCATCTTGTACTGGCAGCCCATCTTGTGGTTGTAACGCTGAAGATGGTCCTGCGTCAGGATCGTCTATGTCGTCATCTGAAAGTATATGCCACATAGTACACACATATAAACGTACATAAGGTGGGTTAGTAGGATGGTAGGTTCATTACAAGAGCTCTTGTTTTTATACTTCACTTCGATTCGTTGGGGCCCAAAAGCTGTTCATAGCTGGCGTCTGCACCTGTGAACATACTAGACATAGGGCGTCCCCTTGTCCATCATAAAACACACAACTGTTATATTAGACAGAGGCTGACAGCCCTGTATGTCTAATCGGAGACAGAGGCTAAGCGCCCTGTATGTCTCTCATCCATTCAAGGCAGAGGCGCAATGCCCTGTATGCCTTGAAAACACAAGACAGAGGTCAACGACCCTGTATGTCTTGTAAAGTTAAGACGGAAGCCATTAGCTCTGTACGTCTTAACAAGCAGAAGCAGAGGCTATACGCCCTGTATGCTCCGCACACACAAACCAGAGACAGAGGCTGGTAAGCCCTGTATGTCTCCAATATTAAGACAGAGGCCTGAAGCCCTGTATGTCTTAATACCACATAAGGCATCAAAGCGCAAAGTCAGCAACTTAACCAGTCATGTCACCTACCTACTCGAAACGCCTAAGATGCCTATCTGTTCGGTATATGTACCTACGCTATGACAAACTACATGTGTATTAGGGTGGGTCAAAAAATTTTTTTTTAGATTTTTTTACAGGCTCAGCAACAAAAAGGTGCTAAATGGCGTAGATAATTGATACGTAAAATTGCAACACTTTATTTTAACTTTTACTGCCTCCGGATTGAGATAGAATTTATTAAAAATTGTTATTATTTTAGTCGATGTTACAACTTTTTTTTTCACTTTATTGGTTGGTAAGTAGCTTGAAAACTGTGAGAAGAGATCCATAACTAATTTTACTCCTATTCCTAGGAACTTACCGGAGCTTTTTGCTAAAGATATTAATACAGATCTGTAGCGCAAGTACCAATACCTTGCGAAAAAGTATGGGTATCGTCATAGTAAGCAAATTTCATGATATTTGTATTTATGTGATACAGCGTCCCTATAAGCCATAAAAGTTACTACAATTACGAGCACTTAAGTTTTTAAAATACATCGTTTTGCCTTCGTATTGCAACGTAAATTTGTCTTGAAACTATTTGTATTAAATCGTGAGCACCAACTTTGTTTTGACGAATGTTAAAGTAAATATCAAAGGCTGGCTATCGAAACCTGATGAATATCTCTTGACTTAGGATTTGTAAGTAAAAAAAAGATTAATAACAAAAAAAAAATTGGATTTTTTTACTTTTTGATGGTGTTTTGGAGAGCGCCTAGTAATTTTTCATATATAAGTCTAGGTATTTTCAAGATATAAAAAATTTACACACTAAAGCAGTTGAAAGAGTAGTTATAGCTATCATCGAAGCTTCAGCCACTTTATGTGATAAAATATCGAGAAAGGGATTCATAAACGCCTAGATAGATTCGAGAAAATCGAAAACCCAAAATTCGGCAGCAAGGAAGATTTTGACGTCATATAAAAAATTCATTTAAATAATAATTTAGCTAAATAGAATTGTTATTACTTTTTTATTGTGTTCTTCTATTATTAAACAAAAGATTTTTATGATTTTCGATCTTTGTCTTCAAAACAAATGATCTTTATTTACCAATAGGCTATGGCCCTTTTTTACTATATTTTTTTGATTTGCATATGACTCCGGAGGCAGAAGATGAACTCCGAATGCTATCAAACTCTGTATTCTATTAACAGTGACCATTTAGCATCATTTAGTCACTGTGCCCCTAGAAAAAATAAACTTTTTTTTTTCTTCATACAAAAGTGACCCACCCTAATGTGTATATGAGAATAGTTATTTAATGCGTGTGTGTAAGAGAATAAGTTATTAAACGACTTGTGTAAAAGAAAATAAAAGACATGACAAGCCAACCCGCAGACCCGCACTAAGCATGACCTTAACTTACGTTCGAAGAATGCAGCGCATGTCTCCGGACACCACTCTCCTCGCCAGGGAACCACGTACTGAGCCGCAGCCTGTGTAGTTTTCCCGTAGGCGCCGCTCAGCAACTTCGCTCGGTCTCTCATCTCGAAACTCGTAGCGGTCGCTGGGAAGAGTCTTCACTACGCGATGAGGTCCACGCATACCGGGATCTAGTTTCCCTGTCGACTGGAAATACTTTATCACATACACAAAATCACCGATGCTAAATTTATTAGGTGCGCGACGCTGTCGGTTGACACGACTATCCTGTGCCAGTATGTGCCAGTTGGTTCCTCTTTAAGAGGTCACCAGCTCGAGTCCTACACAGGTCCCGCCATGACTCGTGATTTTGCGTATTATCAAAGGCAACATCACGTAAAAGTGAACTTATTAAGGGTGTAGCACCGTCGACCCCAACCAACATATTTAGCGGCGAAGCTTGTGTCGTCTACCATGAGCAGTACAAATTTATAGCCTTCAGACTCTGGTAGAGGACCTAGGGCATCCAAATGTAATGTGTCAAAGGGCACATTTGGTTTTATCCACAAAGATATAAGCTGCTGAGGAGCCCTTGGAACCCGCTTCTTTGATATACAGACAAGACAATGTGCGATATATTTAGTCGCAAACTGACGAAGCCCAGGGAACCAGAAATGTTTGAGAATCAGATCCAACGTCTTATCGAAGCCAATAAGTTCATGCTCATTATGAAAGATTCTCGACATACTGAGTCTATGTCCCTTGGGAACACAGCATAAAAGTTTTGGTTCCCAAAAGAATTTAACATCTTTCTTTGTTAGATGAGATATGCAAGCGGTCTCGCTGGCATAGTTTTTGATGTACCGCCTAAAATAGCCAGCCAAGCCTAAAAGCTGCCTAACCTGCTTGACATTGCTAGGCGTAGGGGAATTAACCAGAGCTTCTATTTTTCTTTTGCTCGGCTTCACCTGACCTTGACTGATTAATCGACCTAAGTACTCTACTTCGGTGGCACGAAAGGTACATTTACGCAAACTTATAGAAAATCGTGCCTCTGATAGGGTTTGCAACACCTGAAGCAATAAAGTTATACACTCACTAGCCGAATTACTCTTAATCAACATATGAAAAAGTCAGAATATTCGTTTATTAATGCCGTGAGAGATGCCTGCTCCTCGCCTTGAAGAGGCGTATTAACCGTAACCTGGTCCTCAACCGAAGTATGATTCACTATACGCGAGCACAAATTAAATCGCGTTAAGTATTGCCTGTCCTTAGTACGTATATAGACAAGGTCATCCCTATTCAGTATATCGGTGCCTATAATAATTGGGAAGTTCATACACGATCCCGGAACGACAACAAAATCGGCCTGAATTAAAATCTCATCAAACTGAACAGTTAAAGTAACCATAAACTGTGCTTCTATTAAAGAATCACTAATCCCTTTCAACGTGCAACTTGTAGGCTTTTGAACGCATGAGAAATACCTACTTAGAACATCTTCCGGTATTAAAGAGACATTCAAAGCGCTACTGTCAGTAAGTATGTCCATTGGGACACCCTGTACTACTCCCGTGGTGATATCATTGTGCGGACGAGCGCTCGACACACGAATTAACGCCGCGCTTCGAACGCTCCTTTGCAAAACAAGAATCCTCGGTATGACCACGTTTTTTACAAAAGCCACACGGAACACTAGTCGTTAGGCTGTTAGATGTGGAATCGGAACTCGAAGCTATGCGTTTTGAGGGACTTAGATTAGGTTTAGGTCTCTTGGTGCAATGCATTTGCCTATGCCCCAACCGACCGCAGTTATAACACTTTAAACCCGCTGTGGTACCCGGAGTCGAATGTCGTATATGCGAATTAGGACGAAAATCCTGTTTACTACGGCCAGGCTTACTATAAATAGAGAGGAATGATACTACGTCCTCAGAAGTCAAATTAGCATTTGCAGCTGCCGCACGGACTTGAGGATCATTGATACCTCTTATTACGATGGAAGTCATCAATTCTGGACTAAGTCCCTTGACTATTCGAAGGCGTAACAAGGTTCGGCGCGCGTATTCGGCATACGAGGTATATTTATCCGAGGTGGTATTCATCGTTTCAAAGAGAATACTAGCGTAATCTAATTTGCGTGGGCATAATGGCTTAAATTCCCGAATAAAATTAGACCAAGTACGATCACTAGTGACCCACTCGTTTAGCCAAGTCCGCGCATCGCCCTTGAGGCAGTTAGATACCCGAGACAAGCATTCAGAATCATGCCAGCCGTTGGCTTGCTTAGCCCTATCTACCTCATCGCACCACACGTCAATGTCGTGTATCGATGGATCAAAATTGGATACGAAATAATTTTGAGAACGAACCGGATTCAATGACTTAATCGCCTCAGCCAACATACGAGTTGACTCCGATACCTCGTTGGTAACGTTGGATGGCAACGTAGAAACGTTTTGGGTAGACGCATAAGTTGTCGGAATGTCCAGTAGCTGTACACTCGGAACGTTAGCGGAAAAAGACTCGTTATGTAATGGCGTGTTATTCACGTCCAGCCTGCGTTGGCCCTCATCACGCGTACCTGGCGAGAGTACCCTTGGAGACCTCGCTGACCTTTCCCTACTACGCACCGCCACGTTTGACGATATTGAGACATTTCCGTTCAAACTTTCATTATTTAAAGTGTTGGACGTCGAATTGCTATTCTCGAGAGTGTCCAACCGAGATAAAATTGCACTTAATGTGCGTTGCATGCCAGAATTATCATCATGCGATGGGGGTGGCGTACGCGTGCGCCTTCGATAACGCGACCTATGGTTTTCACGCCGCCGTGAACCACTACGCGACCTAACTCGCGACCTACGCGTGCCATCGTGTCGACGCACCTTGCTACGAGACGTCCGAGGACTATCGGACATAATTGCTTATCGAAAAATATGCAAAGTAATAAAAACAACACGTTATAACGAACTTGGTGGTTTGCTTTGTAAAAACTCGATAAAATGCACAGTGGGCCTAGGTGCTTGTCCAATCCCACTTCTGAATTTAGGATTCAGAACTAGGATTTATTAAAAAAAAAACATTATTAACACTTAATTACACTTTAACAGATTTAAATTAACAAATTATAACCTTAAAATCACAGCAAATCACCAATTTCACTAAACACGTTTCGTACTAACGAAAATAACCTCGAAATTAACAAATAAATAGGTACCTAGTCTAGTACATAGAAGTACCGATAGGTATATACCGATAGGTATATGACTCCGTCAAGTAGCGTCGACTACGATGTGCACGGTGCGGGCGTCGGCAAGCAAATGGGCTCCGTGCAGCCCGCGCTCGCCTTTTATACGCGTGGCAGGGGGGTCCGTTGGAGGGGCCGATTACGTGTTCACTTGATCTAACAGTATTTATTTACGCACAGGAACGTGTCAGTCTAATCAATCAAGAGAGAATACGACCTTACATACCTATGTAGGCCTACCTAATATTAAAATTGCCTATATTTAAGTATATTGAATTCACCATTTTGCAGTTCCTATTACCTCTACAAGAAATTTAAGTCGTCAATTTCCGCTTAGCATTTTAGGTTAAACTATTTATAGTCATGCCGCCATGAATGTCAAACGCAGTAAAGTCGGGAGAGGAAATAAAAAGAACTTCACGCAAGACGTAATAAAAAGGCTTCCCAAGAATATGTTTACTTTTCACTCGTTTTTGCGCACAGTAAAACATTTATTCCGTTAAAGATTTATTTTGTTTATATTTACAAACGTGTGATGTAAGCACATTGTAAGTCGTTGTGTTTGAGCTTTGGCGTTTATTGTGACTGTGAGAAGTGTCAACATAGTTTACGTCAGAAATTTAAGGTGAGAGTGTTTATTGCTGGACGCGGGTAACAGTTATAAATTTATCGTTAGTATCTATGTTATCACTGTGTTAATAACATTATTCCTTAAAAAATTTAAATAAGCCAAAAACGATTACCGCTCGTTGGGTAGAATTCGATGTAAATTAATTTCGCATTCACATTAATTTAATAAGCATTTACAAGGTTTTATTGCTCTTTTCTCTTAATTTAATAAAGAAAATAGATATTTAAGCTTTCCGACATGGCATCAAAAGGTGAGATGCGTGCAATCTTAGATCTAAAGCGGGGTCTTTAAACAAGATATCTTTGACAATTGATCTCAAAATTCGCGGCGCGTTGCCAACCTCCAATTTGTTGGGGCGGAATTCGGTGTAATTACATTATTTCGGCTTCTCTTTTAACTCTGATTATCTATTTGGCATCGCCCTTGAAACACTGTCTAGTGCTTAATGAGGAACCCTGAACCTTAATTTAAGAAAACATTTTTCTTTACCAATTTATTCTAGAGACGGTGACCTTTCATTGGGCCTTTTTACAGTATTGTAAAAGAAGCTATTCGTGACCATGTTTTTGTTTACTAATTTTAATATTCTCGGGATTAAATTTCAGTAACAGCGGCTGTCAGTGTTTTCAAACAAAACTAACCTATATATTAAAGTTCATGTTTGTGTCTTGCATCAACACGAGCTTTTTGTATTTGTTTTCTTAGAAATAAATAAATGAAAAGAAATGGAAACTGGTCATATGGAATGGAAACTGACCCTTTATCTCATCTTATTGTTCGGCATGGCGGTGGCAATTGGCAGGAAACTGATGCCCATCCGTTGTCACAACAACCCCGAAGAAAGCGTCAAAGTGTCTAATGCATTCCCTTTAGAAAAAAAAGTTCATGGGCAATTCGTAATCGTAAGGGTTTATCGATGAGCAGGTGATTGTACTTTACAACTCCAGAAAGCTGAAGAAAATTTATCATATTTAACTTTCTTATTTTTTAAGTAAAAGAATATATTTACTTTTGTGACTTAAATAGCCCTGACAGTGCCTTGTTGTAAATAGTAAAATGGGATTCGAAGCCAGAACCTTTTTAGCTTTTTGCCGCTAAGAACTGTAGCTCCAATGAAACGTTTTATATTCGGTAAATAAAGAAGGAGGAAAAAAAAGGCTAAAACCCTATACATAACTTTCTTAGTAGGAGCACAAGAAAAAACTTTTAGAATAGGCGTAAGAAATTATCTTTTTCACTTAGTTTCTTTTCAGAGACACCATGAAAGCATTTTCCCATCTGCTTGTTAAACCCTGTCGCGCTTTTCTTGTAAATCTGAGTGTTGAATAGAAGGGATCTCAAATTGCGATAATATTTCTTAAGTGCTTCAGATGTTTTAGCTTTCAGAGAAACTAGATTTGGCCGCGGCTTCTCTTTTTAGATTTCGCCATGTAACTTCTTTTGAGTGCAAACATTTTTGGATCGAATAGGGATGTTTCCATGGTCAAAAATTACAGATTAACTAATACAGAAATCGTAAAAAATAATTACAGAAATCGTTCAGTTGACTTAAAACTAGGTGTGGCAATGGATTGTGAGGATGCCCATCTGATGTTAAACGTTTGCCGTCGTTAATACACTCTGATATTCCAGGGGCACAGTTAGCCACTAACCGTGAGGAAAAAACTTTCTATAAAGCACTTTTGGAGAAGGACAAGTAGTAGCCGAGCTTACATGTAGGTACCTATACTAAAAAAAGGATGGCTGGTTCAAACAGTTTTGATGGGAATGTCTTTAAATGTTAAAGATGGACCCTGTCGCCGCGTGGTGTGGAACGATGCTAGGAAGGTAATAATGATGACGACAAAGAAGAATAAAAATACCAAGTAAATGTCTGTTGTATTTTAAATGTATGCAGAGCTAGTAGTTCCGTCTCAATTACCTACAAACATCGGATACCTTGAAAGTGTGCAAAATATCGCACTTATACATTATTAATGTTTTAATAGCTCAATGATTTATTCATGAGAGGAGTGACAGAAGCTGATAAATATTCAGTGTTCTAGTAAATCCTGATAGTAATATGTCGGCTTATGTTTACGTTGTTAATGCATGCCAAATAAATACAGACATTTGTATTTATTACTGGGATTTAGGTGATGTCATGTTTGAGCTAGATTTATTTTTTCACTTTACGAGAGTTTCACATATGGTTTAAAAGCAAAAAAGTGGTATGTTATCTTTACGACTTTATTATTATGATACCTCTACGACAGCCACAGTGGAGCAATAGGCAAAGTGTGGTAAATACATGCTAAAGTGCGGAAGAACCAAAGATTTCGGGTTTGATTCCCATCAGGTTTCCTAGATTACTAGGAAACGGGTCTAGGTATTTTTGTTATCAACTGGTATTATCTATAAATAACTATAAGTTTCATTAGATCCGTCCAGTAGTTTTTGCGTGAAAGAGTAACAAACAAACTTTTGTTTTTTTAAAAAATTTTTTTTTTCTTTTTATTAGTGAATGGGTAGCGCTTGACCTCAACTAGCCTGATGTTAAGCGATGTTGAAGCCTAAGATGAAGCGCGCTTACCCAACAAAACCGATTCACTCTAACCTTGAAATTCTGAAGATTATATTCCTCGTGGAACACGGACTCCGGTAAAGAGTTCCACAATTTAGCCGTTCGTACTATGAATGAAGACTACTACCTCGTCCTACTACTACTAGTCCACGTCAGAAGCTACGTTACTGTAAAGTTTCTTAAAGATTCGTCCAGTAGTTTTTGGGTAAAAAATCAGATCGATCCATCCATGCAAACTTTTAAATTTATATTATTAAGTCGGAATTAACCTATCAATGCCATCTAATTAGGCACTATCGACCTAACCACGCTAAGATCTAGCCGCTTATCATTAACTCCGTAACTAATCAGCCAATCTCCCGTTATCTAATCAGGTGTCCGATACGTTTGCGCGTTTGTTCCGCCGGGATGCGTCCGGACCGTTCCCGTTGATTAGTTAGTGTATGTCAATCAATTGACACCTAGACCATTTTGGATAACCTGACACTGTTTAGCATAGTATTAAGCGGCCTGTGAACATTTCCGCTAACATGACAAACGTGATACAGCATTGTATCAATTGGATGGGATTAGGATTAGGAGTAATCCTGTGATACACATTTAATTAACCAAATTGAATGGGACAACGCTCACTAATTAAGTATTCAAACAAAGGTTTTCTAAGCATGAATGATGATGACTGCGCAAACAAGTGTACCTACCCTCTGTTCTTTTAGTCGCATAGTCAGATGGCACGATAGATAGATTAATAGAAACTCGTGAAGAAACGCGTCACCGGAGCGAGAAGTGACGGCCTGCGATCGCCAACCTGCCTGACCAGCGTGGCGATTATGGGTAGGTATATCCCTAAGTAGCGACAACTGGAGAGGTCCATGTCCAGCAGTGGACTGCAATAGGCTGATGATGATGAGAGGAGACCAGTTTCACTAAAGAGATGGGTAACCTAGTGAAAAACTATCTACTGTAATGTGATACAACCGGTATCAAGAAGCAATATTGATGAGTGAATGTTTTTCGATAGATTAAATAGTACGGGACAGCTGAAGAAAGATCAAGTACAGTACACTTCTACTGCTGTGTTGTATTCCATGTTTTCGCACACAGCAATCGGTTCAGCGTTTGCACATACACTTTAACACTTGTAAAAAATAGTTTAAACAGAGTAGAAGTGACCATATAATGCAATAAATATTATGATTATGAAGAATTACTTTTATAACCATAATTTCTACAATACGTAAGACATGCATGTAAGGGAGCGGCCTATCATCTTTTCGCTCCAAGCCAACCTCACCTGCCCGCGGTGCATCCTGCCGAATAGCAAACGAGGCGCTGGCAACCGACTGGTGGCGGTATAATCATTACAATCAATTAAAGGCTTAGCTAAATAGCTAAGCGTCATCGGTGCGAGAAGCTACGCCCTGCGATCGCCAACCCGCCTGCCCAGCGTGGCGATTATGGGTATATCCTCCAGATGTTTGCCCTAAGTGGGGAACAACTGGAGAGGCCTATGTCCAGCAGTGGACTGCAATAGGCTGATGATGATGAGTAAGACATGCCCAGCGTAATATGTACACAGTCATATAGCTATAATTATTAGGTATTATAGCTATATAGCTAGTTATATAACTGCGCATTCTGTTGCTTCACTTTATAGGCCGTTGGGAGGACAGTTCAACATCGGAGGATTGATTGAATGTTTTACAATGCAGGGGACACATAACCAAGGCACAAGGAGTAGGTACACCTGTGCTTACGCACACGCTTGTGCTTGTGCACTTCAGTATCTCCTGCATATTTGGGTAGTCTCCCTGGGGATAGGCCGTTGTGCCCGAAATCGGTCTGGAGAATATTATTTACTACTAGCTGTGCCAGCGGCGTCGCACGCATGGATAACGTTTTCAAAAATAACGGACTTCCATAAAATTGTGTCTAAATTTTAAGGTATTATAAGTATTCATTATAAGTATAGATAGATAGAAGATAGATAATTATAACTGTGTTATTAATACGTGAGATATATTTTGGAAGAAGTTGCCAATGTTTGGTCCGGATAGAATTAGGAATAAAAATTTGTATGTTATTTTCGTACACGCTACTCAAAACTAATCCGATTTAAAACAGAATAAAGAATCATTTCGTACGAAATCATAATCCCAAAAAATGGACAGCGGGTGTTAGGCGCCATTATTCTCTAGTTATAAGCCGTAGCATATAACAAAAAGCTAACCCTTATAACATAGGAATCGTAAAACATTCTACTTATAAGAAAATATTTGAAAATATGTACCGAGAAACAGGCTGCCTATAAAATACTCAAAGTAAATTGAACAGGAAACTACTCTCGTCTCTATTTCTTATCACGTACGCAAGCTGAATACACGATAACGGCGCTACCCAACTCGTGTTATTAAAGAAAATATTATGGACAAATTACATTATCCTTCAGGTCTATTCCGGCGGCGTTGAGAGATTGAAATTAAATAATTGTATTAAATGTCAATGTTAACATTGCTTTGTTTCCGTAGGCTTAGATAAACTTTTTAAAATAATCTTCTGTAGAGGCGAAAATTGTTCAATGTGATAGGGAAAATAAAATTTGGGCAAGCGTTTAATAAGTATTGGTTTATTTTTTATACATTATTAACTACTACTTAACTCCAGTATAACAGTATTATATTAACTATAAAAGAACCAAAAATTGGATACTTTTCTATTTACGACCATTTATTTTTTATTCAATAGAGGATTTGCTCTCTGAAGCGTCAGAACTTCCATTATCAATTTACCACATGTGAATGTTTGGACATCGAATTATTTTATTATTCATCGAATACTATAAATATGTTATTATAATGGCTTAACTTCGCTTTGTTATTAGTACATTAAATACCTAATGTAAGGATGACACCATTGTTAATATAGAATTTTATTTATTTCAATTAAGGTCATTGGTTCCCATGCTCACAAAAGCCGTCATGGAATCGAGCGTACATAAATGTGAATATTGTTAACTTTTAATATCTGGAATTCTTTTGAATGTTTATGCGCAAGATACCTAAATATAAAGAAGCATAACTAAATCATATTGTTGTAGAAAAAAAAAATACTAATCTTAAGCGTTATTGTATAATGTTAGATACATATAATGTGCAACATATTGTTAAGACAAAACAGAGGGTTAGATTTCAATTAATCAATAGATATTAAAATTAAAACGAAATTATGGAAACAGATGGACTAACTCTCATACATTTTTGTTAAAAATATAAAACGCGGCCGTCGTCCATCTTAATTATATATTAAAAGTCATTTATGTAAATACCACTTATACGCCTATTATTTCACAAATTACATTCGTAATACGGTGTGTGTAAATATTCATAAAAGTTATTTATTATTCATGGGAAACCACGTATCAACATGAGCTTTTCATACTGTTTGCTGTGGGGATTAACCGGCCAAAAAAGCCTACTTACATTGTATTATGCTTGGTAATTGAACTTTTGCCTCGGTACAAGGCAATAAAAGTAAAAAGGGAATTGCTTCTTATGGCCTATTACTGTCACATTTGCGCTAAATTTCGCACGGTCGGTAGAACAAATAGAAGTAATCGTAACGAAACTGCATGAACATTTGTGTACTGTACATACTTAGGTTGAATTTGTTTGAAATCTGTTCTTTTGTTATTTGCTGTTGATAGGAAGCATAATTTTGTTACTTTAATTTAACTGTGAAGCATGAATAAGTGTGTAAATAAATCCAAGTATGTAGATCAGATGATTACTATGTGTAAGATGCATTTTTTTACGAAAAAAATTTATCTAAGTAAGTTTATCAGTTGTCTAGTACCCATAGTACAAGCTTCGGCTTGGTTTGGTGGTTAGGTGGCGACGTGTAGCCCAGTGTTTTTTTTTTATAGTAGCTCGACATAATGGCTTCCCTTCGCCTGATGGTAAGCGAAAGAGAAGCCCTAGTCGCTGTGACAACTGGCAAGTAACTATTTAGTTACCTGTCAGTTGCCACTGCCATGCCGGCCCAACCCTAACCCCCCCCACGAGCTCCGGAAACCCTACTCACCAGCAGAAACACGACCCGGAGGGTGGAAGTCCTTCCCCGGGGAAGGACCTCCACTATAGAATTCGCCCGTCCGGACGGGCAGCACAATTCGAGCGAAGACTCGCTATGCCCTACCTCTCTCAAAGTGTGGCATTTCTAAAGTTATTTATTTATTTTACTTTACTTAAAGACACTAATTTTGATTTTGAGGAGCTCGGTGGCGCCGCGGTCTTGTTCGCTTAACAATGATCGCAAAAGTTGTGCAACCATTGGCGCGGTCAATCCAATGATGGGTGACCAAAATTTGACACCGATTTCCTCCGTGCTTCGGAAGGCACGTTAAGCTGTTGGTCCCGGGTGCTATCTTTACCAACTCAGATAGCAGTCGTTACATCATATCAGAGATGATGATAACTCTGACGCCTAAACTGAGACCATTCTCAGTTTTAGGCGTCAGAGTTATCATCACTTAGGGTAAGCTATACCCATGTATAGCTTACCCTAAGTGTTGCGGAGGTCTGATGGCAGTCGCTCTGTGTAAAAGCTTAGCCGTCGCCAAAACTCTCAGTTTGGGAAGCCGACCCTGAGACAATCGGGAATAAGGCTAGGATGATGATGACTTAAAGACACTAATTTTATTTAAAATTAGTGTCTTTAGGGCGTTCTAATGTATTCTAGTTCTAAAAAGATTTTGTTATTAATGAAATTACGCGGTTCCAATCACATGAACTGTAAAGAAAGTTCTAATCTAATTATCTCCGCCCTTAACTTCGGAGAACAAATTATGAGCTCTTGAATAATCTGAGAGATAATTACACTTTCTGTTTTAGGCATCTATTAAAATTAACTCTGACCACTATCAAGACAAGACCAAGAACCCCGGTAAGGCCAAAAACTTTTTACTAAGTTTTTACTATACGTGAAAGTCAAAGTGAAATAATCATTGTCGTATAAATGACTAATATGGGAACTCATAAACCAAGCGCGAAAAAACATCTTGCGGGCAAGCAAGGTAACTGGCTGGAAATACCAACGTAATGTATACCGGAGGCATAATTATTTACCATTGGGTAAATATAAATAATTATGCCTCCGGTCATTTGACTTTAGTTGTTGAACGGTCGTTATTTCGACCTGACCATCAGCCTTAATGTCTTCTATGTACCTACCTACTTGGTTAATCTCCTAATAATTTCGCTAAAGTAATTTTACGAAGATGTATGTATGTGTCTTTTGTTTTTGTTTGAAATTGTTTTAATCATAGTTACATTCTTCCAAATGACAAATTGTCTTAAATAAATAAAAGCCCCAGAAATTTCGCACCAACTACCTGTCAAAATAAAATTGAAAAAGCGATTCAGAACCTTCAGATCGCTACAGATGTTATTAAAATATAGACTACCTATATTTAAAAGAACTCGTAATTCATAAATCTTACTTAGGTTATTAAAATATCAAACTGAATGCGGTAATTTGTCGCGTGTTTCTCAACATTTTACTCATTTTGTAGCAGCGTAGCGTCGAAAGAAAATTTCGCAAAATGTTTTCCTTTAGATCTCGGGCTTGATTAGTTCGTAGTTCCAGTTATATGAAATAGTTAACTTTAAGGAGCAAACTGCGGCTGTGAAAAAGTGCTTGGGGAATCTCAGTTTGCTCATCAAAACTTAACTAGGTACTTTCATACTGTAGACTGCATTATTGACAAAATTAAAATTGGTATTACCAACTTCTACGTATAAAATATTCAAAAGGGAAGTTACTTTTAAAAGTCACACACAAAGTTGAAATTTGTTAGAAGCGTTTGTAAGTGGTGTAATTTTCCTACAGTCTTTATTAGAAGTGAAAAGCTATCTTAGGAAGGCATTGCGGTGGCAACTGACAAGTAATTGATTTACCTAGTTACTTTTCCGTTGTTATGCACCTATGCCACCTATGTATTACCTAACTATAAAATCTGGATCACATTGAATACTAATCTTCACTATCAGTTTTGGCTGGCCCTATGACTTGGTAATGATCTCTGGCTTGTCAGCCACGGATCGTGGGTTCGATCCCTACATAGTACAAACATTTGTGTGCATGAACACGTCTGTATAAATAGGCCTGGGTGTTTGCTACATATAAATGTATTTATTTACAAAAAAAACAGTATGTATATAAGTTGCCTAGTACTCACGGTAAAGTCGAACTAAGCCAAACTCCAAAGCTTAGTTTGGTGTTAGATGGCGATGTGACCCAGCGTGGCATGTCTTGGGTTATTTATTTATCTGAGGTAAAACAACATCTCCTTAGTTATATATTTTAGGAAGCACACAATGAAACCTTGGATTTTCATACAGAAAGTTAACAACAGCATAGTATTTCAAAACAACACACAAAACTTTGGTATTCAAAATATTTATGATCGTATACATCATTGTATTATTGACTACGAGTGTTAAAACGACGTTACAGGACAAATTTAAAAGCATACTGCACTGCTCAATAAGGAATTAAGTTTAATTCTTCCGTTCTATAAAAGACTGAGCCAACTGAAAGGGAGATTTAACAGTAATGAATCTTTTACCTTATTGAAACAGAGCACCGTTGGAATAACATTTATTTTTATAGCATAAAACTTATGTATGAATAGTGGTAATCTATAGGTAATTTTGAAGATGGTGTATGTACTTTTAAATATAAAAGTTCTATAATGATTTAATTAACTCATGTTTGTCCCCACATAGGGGCTCGAGCCTACAACAAAGATTTAGTTAATCATCCTGGCCCTTTTGAGTTGGTTGTGTTCACACTGTACAGTGTCCCAAAAATATAGCGAGGATTCTTAAATAAAACAAAAGGTTCCTGCTATATGAGAGTGCGTTTATTAAAAAATGAATGAGCCTTATACGTGTTTCCAAAATCGTAACGATACCGCGATGTAACTGTGCACAGCGACATCTATTGATGATAGCGGGAACTAAAACTGTTTGCACACTCACATCTTATGAATTATGTTACTAAAATAGTTATAATATTAAACATACCGCCCACCATGGACAGCATGTCCATTATACAGTAGGTACATGAATTAAACAAAAAGTGCTCATTAAAGATTATTATGACAATGACAGTAACTGAGTACGTACATAAGTAGTATGAGAATGAGAAAAAATCAAAACTGTGGTTTATAAAATTTGCCTTAAAATTAAATACACGATGTGTACATTTTGAAACCAGGAACGACAATATTTAAAGAAGTTCACAAACTAAACCGATACATAAGATAGTAGGATTACGACAACGACACTTAGACTTAAAATTTTACTCATAAAAAATACAAAAATTTGCTTAAACAAAAATTGTTATCAACTGGCCACAGGTAAAACACATAATTTTGATACAGGCCTTTTAATATTAGTGCCTTTGCATCTGAGACTAACGACACGCGTAATGTTGTCCATACCTGGGTGCTTGTCCGTGATAACGCCGTAAAGCCAACGTGCCGGGGGAAGATCATCCTCTTTTACCAAGACTATATCGCCGATATTTGGCTCAGGTACTTGAGAAGACCACTTGTGTCTTTGAAAGAATTGAACTAAATATTCACGAGACCACCTTCGCCAAAAGTCCTGAACCATCTTTTGTGAGTAATTCCAACGACGAAGACTACCTATGTTAGAGGCCTCATAATTTGCGTCTGGGGGGAGTACAAGTGTTCATTTTTTAATAAACGCACTCTCATATAGCGAGGATTCTTAAATAAAACAAAAGGTTCCTGCTATATGAGAGTGCGTTTATTAAAAAATGAATGAGCCTTATACGTGTTTCCAAAATCGTAACGATACCGCGATGTAACTGTGCACAGCGACATCTATTGATGATAGCGGGAACTAAAACTGTTTGCACACTCACATCTTATGAATTATGTTACTAAAATAGTTATAATATTAAACATACCGCCCACCATGGACAGCATGTCCATTATACAGTAGGTACATGAATTAAACAAAAAGTGCTCATTAAAGATTATTATGACAATGACAGTAACTGAGTACGTACATAAGTAGTATGAGAATGAGAAAAAATCAAAACTGTGGTTTATAAAATTTGCCTTAAAATTAAATACACGATGTGTACATTTTGAAACCAGGAACGACAATATTTAAAGAAGTTCACAAACTAAACCGATACATAAGATAGTAGGATTACGACAACGACACTTAGACTTAAAATTTTACTCATAAAAAATACAAAAATTTGCTTAAACAAAAATTGTTATCAACTGGCCACAGGTAAAACACATAATTTTGATACAGGCCTTTTAATATTAGTGCCTTTGCATCTGAGACTAACGACACGCGTAATGTTGTCCATACCTGGGTGCTTGTCCGTGATAACGCCGTAAAGCCAACGTGCCGGGGGAAGATCATCCTCTTTTACCAAGACTATATCGCCGATATTTGGCTCAGGTACTTGAGAAGACCACTTGTGTCTTTGAAAGAATTGAACTAAATATTCACGAGACCACCTTCGCCAAAAGTCCTGAACCATCTTTTGTGAGTAATTCCAACGACGAAGACTACCTATGTTAGAGGCCTCATAATTTGCGTCTGGGGGGAGTACAAGTGGGCCACCCACCAAGAAATGGCCAGGCGTAAGAGGGTAAGGATCCTCAGAGTTGTCACTAACGTATGACATTGGTCTCGAATTGAGACACGCCTCAATTTGAGCCAAAACCGTTGTGATTTCCTCAAAGGTGAGCGTTGAAGATCCGATTACTCGCCGTAAATGATGTTTTGTGGATCTCACGCCAGCTTCCCATAGTCCGCCAAAGTTCGGAGCACGGGGTGGAATGAAGTGCCACTCTGTGCCATTGGTCGAAAGCCAATCCGCAATGTCTTTACTAACTAAAGACCTCTCTTTGACTAGTAGAGACGACAATTCACGCGAAGCTCCTACAAAATTCGTCCCATTGTCGCTCCACAAGTCAGTGCATTGTCCTCGCCTACCTACAAATCGCTTGAAAGCGGCGATGAAGCCTTCAGACGTTAAGTCGCTCACCGCCTCCAAGTGTATAGCCCTTGTTGCCATACAGACAAACAAGCAAATATAGCCCTTAGTAGAGCGATGCCCACGCCCTTTGCTCATTCTGATGGCAATAGGACCAGCAAAATCGACGCCACTTTGCTCAAAGGGTCGACCTGGGTTGACTCTTGCCGATGGAAGCTGCCCCATCAGTTGACTCACCGGTTTTGAAGTGTAACGAGTGCAAGTTACACACTTGTGCAGGCAGGCTTTAATGGCTCTTCGTGCATTAACTATCCAGTATTTAGACCGAAGATAGCCGAGCATTAACTGAGGACCTCCATGCATAGTACGCTCGTGAGCATCGACCACAAGAAGTTCAGTCAAATGTGACTTATATGGCATCACTATGGGGTTTTTCATGCTCGATGGAAGTTCGGCCCTTTGAAGTCTACCGCCCACCCTGAGGATACCGGTGTCGTCTAAAAATGGATTGAGGCTACGAATTTTGCTCTTTCTATTAATAGGAACGTTTTTGAGGCATTGTTTAATTTCATCCTCAAAATGTTCCAACTGGCATCGCTTGACTAATAACTCAGTCGTTTGATCAAGTTCCTTTCTTGTGAGCCATTTAGGGAACTCTACTAGCGGCTGATGTTTGGCTTTGGCTGATGCGGCAACTATAAACCTACGACAATACGTTATAACTCTAGTCAATCGTCGGAATGAAGAGAACCTATAAATAAATTCCGATTCAACTAGAGTGGTAGTGCACGTCACCTCCTTAATCGTTCTTTCCTCTAGATTGGTGTCTTGGTTGCAGCTAAGTGGACTGTAATTAATTTTTTCTTCTGCCAACCAAGATGGACCATTTCTCCACAACGATAGTTCTCCAGCCTTATATGGCTGCACTCCACGGGATGCGCAATCAGCGGGATTGTCATGAGAGCGAACGTGAGACCATTGCTTCCGTTCAAAAATTGTCAAGATGTCTGACACTCTATTTGCAATGAACGTCTTCCATCTGCTTGGATGACTACTGAGCCATGCCAGAACCACTTGAGAGTCCGTCCAAGCATAAAGATGGTCTTTTGGAATGTTCAAGACTTCGGCCACTTCTGACATCAAACGGGACAATAATACTGCACCACACAGCTCAAGTCGTGGTATGGACACTACTTTTATTGGTGATACTTTAGTCTTTGAGGTCACAATGTTTACATGTACCTTTCCGGTGCTATCCACAACACGAATGTAAACCACGGCGGCATAAGCATCTTTAGACGCATCACAAAATCCGTGCAATTCTGTACATACGTCATTGAGACCGGTATGCATCCACCTAGGAATTGTGAATTTTGTCAGCGTGCTAAGCTTATCCCTGTAATCTATCCACTCATTGAGCAAATGTTCAGGCAGCTCCTGGTCCCAGTCTAAGCCAGACATCCATAGTTTCTGGATAAAAATCTTACCCTGAATTATGGATGGCGCTATCCATCCTAGAGGGTCATACAGCCGGGAAATGTCAGACAAAACTTTTCTCTTAGTAACGGGCGAACTTAATGGAGAAAAATGTACAGTATACTCGAACTCATCTAATGACTTGTTCCAGCATAAACCCAATACCTTTTTGACTTCGTTTCCGTCCTTGCCTGATCCTATTTCCATTGTCTCCTCGAAACCTTTCCTTTCCTCACCTATCTTGTCCATCAACTCTTTACTATTTGATCCCCACTTTTGCATTTCAAAACATGCCTTTCTCATTAATTCCTTGATTTCCTTGTAAATAGTTAAACCTTCTTCAATTGTTTGGCAACCGGTCATTAAGTCATCCATGTAGAAATCTTGGGTAACCTTTTCAGCTACTAATGGAAATGACTCACCTTCATCTTCTGCAAGCTGATGTAGGGTTCTAACCGCGAGATAAGGTGCACTGGCCGTACCAAAAGTTACCCGCAACATTTTATAGTGTTGGACACAGGACCCATCCGACCACAAAATTCTTTGGTAGTCAGTATCTACATCAGCTACCTTAATCTGCCGGTACATCTTAACCACATCAGCAATAAGAGCCACAGGATAACGTCGCCAACGCATGATGATATGCCTCAAGTCTAGCTGCAACGTGGGACCTACCATAAGGTCATCATTGAGGGATATACCATTGGTGCCTGGACTGGATGCGTTGAACACTACCCGTACCTTCGATGTGGTCTTGTCTTCTCGTACTACGGCATGATGGGGTAGATAAACTGCATCAGGATTTCGCTTTGCTTCAACCTTAACCTGTTCCATGTGCCCCAAAGCAAGATACTCTGCCATAACCTGTGAGTACTGAATTTTTAAGTCTGGAGATTTTACCAATCTTCTCTCTAAGGACTCTAGTCTTTTGGCAGCAATATCAAGAGACTTGCCTTTCCTACAATGCGGATCAGAAGACCGAAAAGGGAGTCTCACTATATAGCGACCTTCGCTGTCTCTGGTCGTGGTGGCTGCATAGAAATCCTGACAGTCTCGTTCTTCCTGAGTAAGAATCTTTTTACAAAGAGTAGCTGGTTCAGATTCCAACTCCCAAAATTTCTTCAGTAAGCTGTCTTCATCTATAGAAGAGTGCATACTGATGATACTGCTACTGTGACACAACTCAGAGCTGCCTACAGGTTCTGATTGAACCTGGCCAGATAGGACCCAACCGAGGACAGTGTTCTGTGCTATCGGTGTACCAGGAGGGCCCTTGAACAAACCTTCAACTAAAATCTGGCTGAATACTTCAGCTCCAAGTAGCAAATCAATTTTGTTGGGAATATGGAATTTTGGATCAGCTAACTCTAAATGTATTAAATTTTGACACATCTCAACATTTATCTTCCTTGATGGAACAACTGATGTCAATTTATTTAATACATGAGCATTAACAACAATATTGACATTGGGATCGCGGATTGATTGAATGCTAAATGTAACCATTGATTTAGATACAATGGGATCAACCCGATCACCAACACCAGATATCACGACCTTAGTTGGCTTTCGCTGTAGACCAAGGGACAGAACAGCTGACTCCGTGATAAATGAGCCTTGGGAACCTTGGTCTAGCAAAGACCTAAACGTTAGTTTCTGTCCAGAGTGAGACGCGACTTTGACTAGTGCTGTAGCTAAAAGCACTTCTCTGGACACATTAGAATACGCTACGACCTTTTTCACATCGTCGCTACAAGACACAGTCGCGACTGTGGCGACTACACTCTCACCAACTGTGGGGCTTGCAACACTATTTACAGCTGATTTGGGAACACTGACATGCAAAAGAGAATGATGTTTCTTTTTACACACTCGGCACCTGGAAGTCTGACGGCATGTAAAAACGGAGTGGCCTGGACACATACAATTATAGCACAAACCATTGGATTGGACAAAACCACGACGTGCTTCACAAGTCTCGTTAGCAAAGTTTTTGCAATTAAACAATCTATGACCCTCAGAGCAAAACGGGCACGATACATTTGAATTTTTTGCGGCATGATGAACGGTGATGCTGTTGTTGCGGGTGACGTTAGTTCTACCTGTTTTAGTCATGGGAAGGAATTCCAAGGAGCGGAACCTATGTTCTAAAAAGTTTTTAAATTGTGTCATCGTAGGATGATCATCAGATGAACTTATTTCGGATTCCCACAACTTACGAGACTCGGTGTCTAATTTAGAGCTGATGATATAAATTACAATTACGTCCCAAGAGTCCGTATTTAAACCTAAATTTTTTAACCCATTTAGACAGTCGCTTGTTGTATCTAACAAATCCTTAATAGCTTTAGATGACTCAACTGAGATACCGGACTGACTAATTAAGCGCTTGAGTAAACAGTTTGCCAAATATTTTTTATTACTGAACCTCTTTTTTAGTAATAACCAAGCCTCATCATAATTTGCTTCAGTAACGGGTATATGCCGCAACAGCTGCTCAGCCTCACCTGCCAAATGCGCTTTAAGGTAGTGCATCTTTTGGACATTTTCGAGACTATCATTCCTATGAACCAATGACTCGAATAGATCTTGGAAAGTAGTCCATTCGGTGTACTTTCCGCTGAACATGGGAATGGTAATTTTGGGTAATTTTACCTGCGGCACAGTGGCAAAAGAAGTGTTACTAGCATGCGAGGTTGACGACTTAACATTACTACTAGCTGCCGTTACAATTTTACATAAGCTTTCTTTGAGTTCGGTTTTATACTCGCAATACAGTTCCTGCGTAGCTTCATAAACGTCATTACAATAATATTTAGAACTGCGATACTCATCAGTTTCCACATCCGTAATGATAGTACGATGAGTATCTACAAAAGATTTCCACTGATCCTGCAATGTTTCCAGCCGAGTTTCAATATAAGATTGCGTAATCCTATCCTTTGGGGACTTTTTGAAATTTGTTCTACCTTTACTGATAACGTTTTTGACGTCATCTTGCAAATTAGATAAAGCCTCCATACTTACTTCGCTAGGATTATCAAAAGACTGGAAAGATTTATTTGAATCTTTCGGCATGAGAACAGAGGTAAACAATTGTATTAGTTAAAATAGTCGCAACAACACAACTGACAAAAATAAAAAAACAATCATTTAAATGTCTATACAAATTCTACTCAATACACTACACAACACTAAAGTCCAAAATCACGGTGAATTTTCTAAGTCCAGCAAAAACACGTTCAAATTATTCTAAGTGTTTAAAGAAATTGACACTTAGTAAAAATCGGGCATGGATTCCCCGTCGGTTCACTTTTCCGCAAATTATTCTAAGTCGAAATTAACTACAAATTTTACTAAGTCTCTGATTATCTGATGTTAAATTTTCTAAGTCCAAACTTCACTTTAAAATGTCAAATTTACTCACGAATGCCGATCACTACCGTTTCCGCAATGCTTTTAGCGCCACCTGGTGATGTTAGGACGACTCGAACTCCAGCTGCTTTTAGCGCCCTCTGGTGTGATCCTGATGACTCAAAGCTCCGAATGCTTTTAGCGCCCTCTGGTGTGGTTATGGTGACTCGAACTCCAACTGCTTTTAGCGCCCTCTGGTGTAGTTATGACGAAACGCGAACGATGACGAAACCGTAGGTACACCATCAGCAACAACCCGTTGCCCAATCGGCGTACTTTAGAATGGTCAGCTGAACAAACTCCCAGGTATCCAAAATCCGGCGTACCGTAGGACCACTATTGTACAGTGTCCCAAAAATATAGCGAGGATTCTTAAATAAAACAAAAGGTTCCTGCTATATGAGAGTGCGTTTATTAAAAAATGAATGAGCCTTATACGTGTTTCCAAAATCGTAACGATACCGCGATGTAACTGTGCACAGCGACATCTATTGATGATAGCGGGAACTAAAACTGTTTGCACACTCACATCTTATGAATTATGTTACTAAAATAGTTATAATATTAAACACACACAATCTCAGATTTTTTATAATATTACTACTATACCTTAAGGATTAGTATTATGATGTCATATTTCGATAAATTATTTTGTATTGTTTGCCCCCCATCATAAAAAAAAATTGTCGTTATATTGTTTTGGTGCTTAGGTAATAGATATTTTGTGGTTTATTTGTACTATTTAAATAAAATGCCTATAATTCACTAACTATCGGAAAGCTGGACATTAACAGTCATCTAAATTCTTCCGAAACTTGATATTAGGAAAATTAATTAACACTAAAGGACAAGCTTTCAAGTCCCGTCTTAAATCCTGGCCCTTTAATAACCTTCATCATTTCATCCACTATCCTTTCTCTTCTTTGTGATATTTATTGCTTTTATTTATTTTAATAATATAACCCTATAGAATACCGCAGTCAAATGACCTCTGGGTCGTGTTTCTGCCGGTGAGTAGGGTTTCCGGAGCTCGTGGGGGGTTAGGGTTGGGCCGGCATGGCGGTGGCAACTGACAGGTAACTGACCAGTTACTTGCCCGTTGTCACAGCGACTTGGGCTTCTCTTTCGCTTTCCATCAGGTGTAGGGAAGCCATTATGTCGAGCCACTATAAAAAAAAAAAAATCTACCTATCTAAAGGACAATACAATAGATTAGTACATTCACATTCAAATATATTCCAGGTTTTGATTTCCATCGGAAATCCTTAACCGTACTGCTTTGTAAGACCTCTTAAGTAGGTAAACTGTTAGTACAGTAGGCGAGGCAGTTGTCAGAACTATGAAAGCCATAGTACGGGCTCTGACAAGGCTTAACGATCCTCGCTGTAACATAAGGGTGGAATCTAACACGTACAGCTTTGCTGACAAGCTATTAGATTGGGGCCTGATACAGCAGATTATTTACGAGTGTGACTGTCCTGGTTTGTTACAATAAGGGTTTTATATAATAACTAGGCTGTGCCAGCGGCTTCGTTTGATATATATATTTAGTCATGACCAAAATTTTGTAAGTTTTCTTTGAGCCAATAGAAAATGTCTATCAGATTAAACAACTTTTGGTGGCACCCACTACTGGATACGACACGGAATGCTGCGACATCACCCGGCATCCGGCATCACTCTGACATCGATCAGACTGTTGATCCACTATTGACCGAATTGACCGCTGCACATGTTTCAACCTTCTTTTAACAACTTTAGCAATCGTAATTCCTCGACATAAACTGACGATAAGTGTTTATTCACGTTGACTCGCGGATCGGTCACGAAATATCAAACATATAATGTAATATCCCAGTTCACGTACGAACTAAAACTAAAAAAAAGCGGCCCCAATGGCTCAGACCAATACAACCAGACATAAAATGTTTGTACTCTGCGAGATCGAACCCGCGATCACTGTGTCTGAGCGTTAATACCACTGAACCAAAATAGCCGTCAAAAATAGACATTACTTTAAAAAACCTTCTCAATAAAATAAAAAATAAGGGGGAAATTTATTTATGTTTTATGTTAATACGACTGCAATTAGACCTATAAAAACTAGAATACAAATTACCAAGTTATCAACAGTGAATACTTAATTCGAATGCAATTCCGCGAGCAATTAACAATGCACTCAGTAATTAAAAAGGCGTTAACGTAGATATAACACAAAACGTGCGTTCATTTCTCGCTGTTTCCCGCATGCGACGGAACAATGACACACAAAGTTCCGAGGAATCTTAGCAGTTTGCGAAAGGAATTCGCCAAAGCGCTCGGATTTTGTCGAGTAGTGAGGCGAACTCAACGCTGCCTGACCCATATACGACCCTTCATTACGATTTCTCTTTTATACTAAGAAGGTGCCACCTAATCTGTTGCACGGACTTGACTAAAGTTCTTAATTCAAAGGAAAGTACTTAGATGCTCCTGACCTAAACTTTCTGAGGCAAATACTGACGGAGAAAACTAAATGGAATGGCGACTGCGACGCAATTAATCGAACTTCTGAACTAAACTTTAAGTGAATGTCACTATGAATAAATAAGTGAAAATTAAATACGAAATGGTCTTGATTTTCTATTAATTTTTCGACCAATCTATTAGACTGAAAACTGACTAGCTTATTATTGTTTTCTTTAGTAAGTCAACTAAAGTACAATATAACTTAACAAAGTTTAATAGAGTAGTTACTGTAGTACTTTTAGGTAGTTAGGTAGATAAATAGATATTCTTTATTGCACACGAAACAGTCGACTTAAAAATAGAGAGGTAACAAAGACATTTGTAGAAAAAATTAGGCAGTCTTACCGCTTAAAGTGATCTCTTTCAGCCATCCTTTGGGAAGAGGATAATTAAAAAGGGTATTATTAGACGATTAAGAAGGTAGGTATTATATAATAGTAGTTGTAACGTTTTATTATAGACACATACATACTAGGTTTTTACTGGCCTTTTTTTTTACAAAACTGATCGGTTCTCCTCACTCCCGTTATTTGAGATAACTGTCTACACGTACCTATAAGTTTTATATGTGCTTGAAAAAATAAATACACCGGCCAATATTTTTTTAAATTCTAAATGGGTTTGCGCTTACCTCTATTCGCCTGATGGTAGGTAGGTACGATGGACGATAGAACGCGCTCACCCAGCAAAAACTGGTTCACTCTGGCCTAGAACATCGGAAGATTATATCTCTCGGGGAACAAGGATAACTGGCAAAGCGTTCCATAGTTTAGCATCATTTCTTTTCGTGCGTGTCATACGGGTCAACTAAGGGACTTCTTTACGTCCAGTCTGGCTCGATAGCTCGTTTGGTAGTGACCTCTGTCTTCTGAACGAAGGGTTGTGGGTTCGATCCCCGCACCATACAAAAAAATTGTCAGTGATTGATTTGTGATTTAAGCCGCTTTCACATTCCATCTGACGACGGGAGACGACCATGCCGTGTTACTATGAAAATGCTTACCTACATAATTCTATACCAACGAGAAAGTGATCCTTGAAAACTTTAATCCATTGGCTTGTCAAAATATCTTCTTTCCACCCTTTTATTCTTAGCAACATAGTAAATATCTACTACCTAGTGCAGTTTTTCTAGAAAACTTGGTAGAATTTTACAAATAAAACGTAACATTGTCTGATCTCTGACCTACATTCGTTCCTCATTACATTTTCCGCTTTGAAGAGAAGCGCATTCACGCCTACAGTTATTAATCATTTTGCCTCTGATTATCCGTTTCATGTTTGGTTAATAGAATAAACTAAAGTGTTAGTACTATGTTTAGGCAACATTCTGCAAATCATGCTATTTGATTTCAAATATTGAGGCCGATGTTTAACAAGTCTAAATTTAATGTACTATGGTTTCAGCAATACTAACTAACATTATAACCGCGAAAGTAACTGTCTGTCTGTCGTGATTTCTTGGAAAAGCTGAAATGATTTAAATGAAATTAGGTACTCAGATAGTCTAAAGTCCGAAAAAGGGAAAAGGTCATTTTTAATGCAAAAACAAAGTTACAAAGAGTTGAAAAGTTAAATGAAAGTATCCGAGCTAGAAACTTGAAACTTATTTTTAACTTATTGATTCGATGAAATAAATATAATATTCCTTTCTAATGGTTATCGTTGATTCGATTTCCATGACACAAATCTACTTGTATAAAGAGAAAAGTACCTACATATCTTTGAATCGAAGTAATCACCTTTTTATTATTACCTTATTTTATGTGATTCTGTTTTTTATTAAGCAAGACTTTTTCCTAATACGTTTTGGCGAATGAATCATATTTTTGTAAAAGATAATGTTGAATATCTCGATGATCTGAAAGAGAAACATATGTTATGCATGCTTAAAAGGTAAATGTCTAATCTAAAATTTATGAAAAGGAGTCGACCGTTGTTTTAACATACGATGTGTGTTTTTTTATATCAATAATTATTTTATTTCATTTAAAAAGAACATTATTTTATTTAAGAAGAATTTTAATTATAGTTGTCCACTGTCGATAGACTATCGATGATCGGCTATTATAAATACTATTGCTACTGAATATTGCATTAAAATCGAGTCGATTGGCCTATCGTTATTATAGATTAAAGATAGATACTCTTTTTTTTTTTTTTTTTTTTATTTAAATTTATTATGGAGACTTTTTTCACATTGAAAATATCAGTCTCATAGGACTTTCTAATCTAACTTAGCGTCTACGTTTTAATAAACAATTGGCAAGTTTATATATATGTTTAGCATGCAGTGAGAGAGGTTGAGACAATATGGCATTACAAATGCCCACACCACCAGAGAAATTAATACGTTGGAAAAATTGTGATCTCTCAGCCTCGTTCCGAACACATTCCATCAATACGTGATAAACATCTTCTATTACCCCACATTCGTCGCAATTGGGTGAACTGACTTTTTTCGTTAAATATCCGAAACTATTTAAAGGGATGTGTCCGGAACGTAGTCTGAGGGCAGTGACAATTTCATTCCTACTCATGTCCGCACCACTGAACCAGGGATATCTACACAACACTGGTTGAATAGTTTTATACCAGATACCTTTAGAGAGAGATCTTTCATCAAAATGTTCGTTCCACAATTTGTAGTAGCGTTCTTTGGCTACATACAGTGAATCTGTATGTACAGGAAGACATGTGTAATGTATGCCGTTGTGAACAGCCTCTTTAGCCAAAATGTCCGCGCGTTCATTTCCTGGGATGCCAACATGAGCAGGAATCCACTGTAGGTATACTGTTTTCCCCATTTCATTAAGACTCAGAATGGATTCTATAATCGAATAGGCTATTGGAAATGCTTGATTGTTAGAAGTGCACCGCATTATGTGTTGTAAACCGCTCTTAGAATCTGATAGTATGACAAATTTATCATGATTAATTGACATAATATATGAAAGCGCCTCCATTATTGCTATGAGTTCTGCATACATTACACAAACGTTAGAATCCACTCTGAGTCTGCAATGTACATCGTTTTGAGGATCATAAAATGCCGCTCCAACATTATGCCCGTCTTTCGATCCGTCTGTGAAAATTTTATAATGAGTGGGGTATTTATGTACCAACGCCTGGTCACACTGTTTTCTTAAATCACTTTTATCATAACTGTTCTTATTTTTGTTTATTGATTCTATATTGTGTTGTATGCAATCTGAGAGGTCCATACTGCTCATCCAAGTATTAAGAGAAAACATATGTAATTTTTGGCTTTGATAAACGGGTACAGAGTTAAGGTATTGATGTACGATTATGAGTAAAGGGAGCTTTTTATGTCTCCAGTAATTGTTTTGACATAATTGTTCTAAAATATTTACTATTTTAATTATTTCATTATTTGATATTGACTTACATTTTAATAAATATTTAGCTGCTAAATAATGACGCCTAATGGTTAAAGGAGGGATACACAGTTCATTTTCCATGACGTGAATAGGAGTAGACTTAATAAAGCCTCCAATAAGTCTGAGGCATTGATTTTGAATTTTGTCAATCTTGTTTATATGAGTTTGCGAGCTACTGTCATATAATAAACTACCATAGTCCATTCTAGAGCGTATGACTGATATATATATCCGTCTCAGATGCGTAGGGTGTACACCCCAACCAGGTCCTCTTAATATTTTCAAAACATTTAATAGCTTCATCGCCTTTTCTTTTAACTCATTTATATGTTTAGCCCACCTCAGAGTACGGTCCAGCCACATGCCTAGGTATTTTATGTAATCAACAAATTCTAAAGGTCTGTTATCAATTTTTAATTGTATTAAGTCTTTTCTAAATCCTCTACTGAATAAGCAAGCTTTTGTTTTAGTGGGTGAAATATCTAAACCGATTTCTGATAAAAGAATAACTAAGGTATCGAGTGCTGATTGTAAAAGTATTGTGCTGTTTGTCAAATTGTCAACCGTTTTATATATAACAAAATCATCTGCGTATTGTGATACATGTACATCATTGACGAGCTTACAAATTTTATGTGTGGCGATGTTAAATAGCAAGGGTGACAATGGATCGCCTTGTGCCAAGCCGAGGTTAGTATACCTAAATATATCATTATTTAGTAATTTGATTTTTAATTTTCTGTCATTAAGGAAATTCCATAAATACATACATAGCCTAGAACCAGTTCCAATCCTATCTAAAAATAGAAGTAAAGAATTAATGTCTATGTAATTATATGCATTATTTATGTCAATAAAACATGCGATTGTGGGCCTATTTTCAGAAAAACCAGCTAAAACATTATAAACGAAAGCTGTCAAGTTGTTATAACAAGAATAACCTTTGCGGAATCCTGTGGAGCTATTCGAAAATAGATTATTTTTTTCACAGTACCATTCTAATCTTTTGTTTAGTATGTTGTGAAAAAGTTTACATAAACATGACATCATGGAAATAGGACGTAGTGACGATACATCATTAGGGTCTCGTCCAGGTTTTGGGATTGGAACTATAATAATTTCTTTCCATTGTATTGGCACGTAACTACATTTATAAAAAGAGTTAAAAAGTTCTGTTAAAATTATTTTAGCATTATTAGGTAAATGTTTTATCATTAGGTAATTAATGTCATCGCCACCTGGACTCGTACTTTTATTTGGTATGCTGCGTTCTAGCTCAATTAATGTTATCTTTTCTTCTAATTTTTCATTACGAGATAAAAATTTTGGAGGACACGAGGGGACAAAATCGGGTGTTAAATTATTTAACAGCTCACTGGCCATTTTGTTGTCTATAAATTTATTTGGAGACGATTTATATCCTTTTAGCCATTTCATTTTTGTCCAAAGGTCATTAGCGTTGCATGACTGATCTAGGGTTGAACGAAAGTTTTGGAAATTTAAATATTTTGCTAAACGAATAGCGCTCTGGGCTGAATGGATTTTTTCTTTTAGGATATTTAAGTTGATTGGGGTGGGGTTACGGCGAAATTTAGTTAGTGCCAGACGACGTTCCGCTACAGCTTTAGACAGTGATGAGTTCCAATAGGTTTTAGGTGTAAACTTATTAGTAGGATTTTGATTTATCGTGATAAAAGGAATAAAAAGATCTGCAGCAGTATTAATATTATTGACAAAAGTATCATACGATTTTTGGAGGTCATCAAATATCACATAGTTTTCAAATAATTCCGCTAAAAACTGTTTATAACCTATAAAATCCGCTTTATTATAATTTCTTTTTCTTGTTACAGGAATAGATTGGGTTATGGATGTGGATAATTTTATTATATTATGATCACTACCTAAAGTCTCATGTAAAACTCTATAGTCAAACTTCAGTGCGATGTCCGCTGAGGAAATAGATATATCTGGCGAATACTGTTGCAAGACACCATTCACCATCTTAGTTCTGGTAGGCGTGCAGTCATTTAGCGTGATAAGGTTATGTTCTAATAAAGCATCGTATATTTGATTACCTCTTAGGTCAGTCTTACGAGACCAATTAGTATGATGACCGTTAAAATCTCCGATATAAATTGTTTTAGAATTGGCTATTGAAAAAATATTATCCCAGTCGTTTGTTGTAGTACGAGCTGAGGGTGGACAATAAATTGTTATTATGTTCTCAATATCAGTACAATTAAATAGTTTGACGTGTAATACCTGAATGTCTCGATTATTTGGACTAACATTGATTAATTTTGATTTTACTGACCTATGTATTAAGATGGCAACTCCACCATAAGAATCATCGCGGTCCTGACGGTATATAGTGTAGTCTCTTACCTTTAAATGACTATCCGGCGAAAGCCACGTTTCACATAAGGCGGCAATATGGATCCTCTCTTGCACCAACATATTTTCAAAACAAACCAATTTCGGGAGTAAACTTTGACAATTCCAATGGAGTATATTAAGCTTAATGTCTTTATTAGGGGCTACACACATATTCTAATATCGCTTTTAAAATCGGCCACTCAGCAATGTTCTCCACCATAACCAATATAACCCATTCGAGACAACATTTAATCACACTATAAAATTTCTGTTGATTTGAGTCATTTTTCAAGAAGATTATTTCACGTAGACGAGTAATAAGTTCTCCAAAGGTAACATCCCTCGGTCTATCACTTTCCCTGTTATTAAAATTGGATTTAGTTGGTATATCAGAGGTACCGGGTATAGGTGAAGATTCCTGGTGAATCGTCGACGCTCTGGAAATATTATATTGCGGACGGGAACCGCCTCCACTTTTCTTACTTCCGTGTAGTCCTTTTATGGGCGATGGCATCACTCTTGGTTTTTTGGGTTGTCTATCCGAATGTACTTGAGCTTGCACCTGTGCCACCCTTGAGTAAGAAGTGTCGTTATGTATCCCACTTTCGTTATTTTCACCAAGTAATGGGGAGAAAGTATTAGACAGGATAGGATGCGGCATTTCAGATCGCATCTCCGGAAAGTTCTCGTAAGTTATAGATATATTTCCTATACTGGGTGACTTCGGTACAAACATGGTTCTAGCTTGAATTCAGACATAATTTCTCTGATTCTTTTTTCTTTCAAAAATACTGGACAGGCCGCTTTATTCAGAGCCATGTGGTCCCCTTGACAGTTTACGCAGACGAATGTGCTGGTATCACAATTCTCATGTTTACCACTGCATTTTGGACATATTGCTTTATCCGATGGGCACCTGGATCTATTATGGCCCAATTTCCAACATTTCGAACATTGGGAGACGGGAAATATAAAAGGATCGACTTTTATTCGTAGGTTATCCACATAAACATAGGAAGGCATAAAGGAACCTTTAAAACCAAGTCTTATCGTCTCACTCGGAATCCATTCACCGTTAACCCCCCGCCGCTTCAATCTGTAGACGTTCGACAAAACTGCTGGGCTGTCGCATTTGATACTGTTTTGTATCTCCTCATTTGTCAGGTCTATATCAATATCTCTAATGGTGCCATAGGAGTATGAGACTTGATGTGATTTTTGAAAGTTCCATCCTTTGTCGATTAATTCCTTACTTGATAACATTTTTTCCATACATATTTCATTTTCGAACTCGACCCTAATTTTGAATGGATTCAAATATTTTATTTTAAGTATATCTTGGATGTCATGTTCTTTAAAAATTCGTGCAAGGGCGAATTGCTTCGGAAACTTTTCTTTGGATGTGACATAAACTTCAATTTTCTCTGAATTTTTTGACTTCTTCTCTCTTGTTATAGTTGTCCACTCTCCTTCTTCTTCATCTTCTCTGTTTCTTTTGTTGGATCTAGCGGGTGGGTATTCATTTACAACATTCATATTTGTGTGTTCTTTTCTCAGTATTTCTCTCAAGTAAACAGAAGGACTGGGTGTTCTGTCCTCTACTGTATCCTGTATCTCCTCCTCAGCTATCATATTATTTTCGTCTTCCATTTAGTACGCCGCAAGTAGCATGCCTACGGAAGGGTTATGGAATGCGCACGGCTGACCTTGGCCGCCCGTAGACAATAGGGCGGCCGATAAGCGCGCAGATGTGCACTCGTTGCAGTAGATACCTAATTATTTACGATAACTCGGGAAAAAAATAAGTGTGCGCGTAATAAAAAGTACGGACACGACCGCCTCGCACGCGTACCGCCACGACACTCAGATAGATACTCTTTATTGCACCAAATTAAAACATGTACAGGAAAGAGTATTTATTTGTATTTTGAGTTTATTTTTCTTTTATCTATTGAACAAAAAATAACAAAGATACAAGGCATTAAAATTTAGAAGTGGGATTTAGGAGTCTTTGATGTCACCCCTTGCGAAAAAATGCCACGAGGAGTGACGTCACACGTAACTTTAGCAGACTGTATCTTTGTTATGTTTGGTATTTTTAGAAATTAAAAATATGTGTCTCTTTTTTTTTATTGTTTAAAAGACGGACCAATTCCATTTTTACGGCGACAAGCCTATTCCCTGAAACCGGACGTCCTACAGACTAATTTCTTGACAGAAAGATCCAGTAACGATTGTATGTCTATGGCACCTACGACTATTAGACCAACAAATCAATCACTAAAACTTCAAGGTAAACCCTCAATAACTGTATATTGAACACCAAAGTAAAGAAAACATCTATGTAAAATTTGCGACAGCGTGCGATCTCAATCCACATTTCTTCATCCGAGAATTCCCAACTTACCGCACCGCAGGGTCCACATTGTCAATGAAAACATCACAAAATGAGGCTTCTTTATTACCCTTTGAAGTCAGCTGTATAATTGATTTTCTACATCGTCGATCCCCTATCCCATTTTCTCTGAAAGGTGAAGATGATATCGCGTGGTTCGCAGGACTGTTGGAAATATTAAGCTATATTGAGGAAGGGTTCTGCCTTTTCAAAAAAAAGGTTCGATCGGGTGTTGGGCCATTGAGATGAGATCGGTTTTCCAATAAAGTAATTATTATGCAAAAGGTGAAGGAATCGAATTGTGTACATATACAAGTTGAATTTTCAGTTATTCCTAATCATTTAAATATGTACTTATTATACATCAAAATGTTATAAGGTTTTTTCTGTTGTTGATTCATAAACTACTTTATTTAATAACAAGTACCTAGTAGTAGTAGTTAGTACCTTATTTGGCCATTATGACCAAAAGTTGTTACGTGAAATTATCTACATATCTACAACTACTTTATGATTTGAATCAAAATGTTGCTGTACTATAATACCTAATTATGAACTGGATTATAGAAAATAAATAAAACAAAGATGTATTATGACATTATTTATTCATTACTTTTACAGTCATTTAACATAGTCTTTTTCTGTATACAGATGAGAAATTTGTGTAATATTAACAAAAAAAAATGTGCAACAACATATAAAATATCTTAAGGATTAAAGGTTCTATCTATATGTTTGGCTTCGCCTCATTTAATTCCCTATGTTTTATATTACAAACAAGAAAGTTATCTATTCTTAGAACAAGAATTTTGTAGCATCAAACTGTACATTTTGTATTAAAATACCCGTATATTATAATATAATGTTCATCTAATACGTAATATTAAAGAAAACTATTACGTTGTTCGATGAAAAATAACCAGAATTCTTATGTACAGTCTACACAATGTATTATTATTTATGTAGCCTTACAGATAATTTATTAATAATCCATAATCTTACAACTAAACACACTATGTGTGGTACATACTTTGGCGTAATTTGCAATAACTGTTCATAAACTTTTAAAAGGATACTAATGTTATAATGATTTTTTAAACCAAAAATTAGTTTTAATAAAAGTTCTTCCGTAATCCTAATGGTTAAGCGTCTAATTACAGCTTCAACATAATTTAATTTCGTAAAATTGCAACAATCATCAGGGTTTATATTGATAAGGCTGTGTGATCCACAGTATTCATGCCTCGTCAAAACATTAGGTATGTTTCATTTTGCTTAGAAGTCAATAATCTCTAACATAATAATAGAATCAAATTCCAGCTTAATTTTTTAAATAATTCACAAGTGTGTTTCCAAGAACATACATAATTTTCTAAAAAGTTGCTACAAAAAATATACTATTAGGTATTTGAAAGTCATTAGTAAATTTTTCGTGTAATAGTTAAACAATTACGAGCTAATCTCAACCGTTATGACCGTGTCACGGTCAATTGTTTACTCTCAAAAACTTTAGACATAAATTATTGCGTTATGCTTAAAATTTAATGTAGTGTACAACAAATTAGAATGACTTTCAAAGTTCAATGACATCTTGCTTTGCTCATAATTAGGTCTCATCGTTTTACTTAACACCGTTGATTCATCATCTTCATCACAAAGGCTACCGATGAACTAGACACAATGGAAATACTGTTGTTTCACGGTCACCGGTGGCTGCCTCTACGCTGCGCTTTTATACGCCTGTTAAAGGCGTGAGCCACTTAGGCTTTTCATTACAGATACATTTAAAATAAGTGCTTTACCATTAACTTGGAGAAAAATGTAAGTTCAAGTGAGAGATAAAAGGAAAACTACGACGGACATTAAACAAATGCTGTGTGGTTGCCAAAAAAGCGTTCCTTTGTTCCTTTTATCGTGGTGCACTGCAGCTTGGTTCTCACCTATTGGACAAATAAAATTTGTGTTGAACATACGGATATATACATTTTCACTGCACAGAGAAGATTACAAAAAATTTGAACAAAAATATGTTGGTGAAACTATCATAATATTTATGTTATTGTTTTCGACGGGTGAAACAAAACGTACCTATTTTAAGGGAAACATGTTAGAGTGTTCGTTAAATTTTAAATTAAAGTTATATGTATTAAGAAAAATTATTTTGAAAGCATACATTGGACATTAAAATGTTTCACGAGATTCGTAGTTAATCTTTTATAGAAAAATAGTATAATAAGATGTAGGAGATTGTAAACAGAGATTCGGAGAAATAATGTTAACTATTTTTGTTAATATTGACATAACAACTCATTCTCCCATATTAACTTCATTGGTACTGCTTATCGTACGTACGAGTATAGGTAGGTACAGACTGGCACACATCCCAGATTATTATATAGGCTTTTATTTATTTGAAATGAGTTTGCGCTTGACTGTAATTCGCCAGATGGTATGCCACATCGCAGTAAATACAATGGAGCGCTTATACATCATTTCACTCTCACCTGACCTACCGATGTTTACATCGGGAGCTTAAAACCCTCGGGGAACTTGGGACACCTTGGCAAAGAATTCCATAGTTTGGCAGCAGAGTGCATTAAGAATTGACAGATTTGCGTGACTTAATGTAAATATGTACCTACTATTTTAAGATTTATTTTATTTACTAACGAGATTTTCACCGCGTACGTATCTGACTTGTGAGGCTCAGATATTTTGACTCTGTTGCCGCCACTATCAAGGAAGAACTCAACGAATGATCGTGCGTATACAACGAGCTAATGAAAACGCGCTAAACATGAGACACCTCAACCTTATTTTGTTTTACAATAATTTTCGCGGATTATTTACGAATATATTTGCTTCTTTTGTTTTCTTATATTTGTTACAAAATAAATAGTCTACGATAATTGCGCACGATCTACAGACCGACATGGATGTGTTGAAACTTGGATGAATTCAAACTAATGTTCATACAAAATGTCACCTTTGACTTTTGAGTAACGCCCAGAGTTTGTTTCTCAGTAACGCCCTCATATCACCCACATGACAAAACATTCTTGTCGGTCTGTAGTAATTACTTTCATTAGCACGTTATATAGATGACAAATCAATGATTCAGTGTAGTTACTCACTACTTGAATTGATACAGAACATAATTGACTTACCAATAAGAACATGAACGTTAACGACGACTTGGGAATGGTTCTGGAGTAGACAAGTGTATATGCCACTGTCATTTTGCGATGCAGATGCCACAGTGATTGTGGCGCTGAAACACAAAGTCACGATCAATTTGCGGTTCATTGCGCACTCTGGCTTCTGTTGAGCTAAGATTTACTTCAGTTCGGTTGAGGGCTTCAATGTAAAGGACATTTAGTAGGCAATACCTACAGGGATTGTATTGAATTTGATATCACAGGGCGTCTAGTGTAAATACCTACTAATATCATTCACCCTTTAGTATGTTTAGGTCTGATTTCTCAAGCGTCATAACTTGCAATGTAGTTATGATAGGATGGTTTTTTAGTATTGTATTAGATAATAATACAAATAGATACTGACTTTTGCATCAGTCGCCTGATCTGTTAGGTATCAGTGTGTTAAATTTTAAAACACTTAAAGCTAAATTGCAAATATGATTGTAAGCGTTAATTCAAATTTTTCAGGACACATTCATTCTTTAATTGAAGCGAATGTTTTGTTTCATAGAATAGATTACCTAGTGTTGAAATACTTTTGACAATCGTCATCATAACCCTCCTGCAGTCAAATGCATCTAGCATTTACCTATAGACCTCTCCAAATGTTTGAGCCCGTTTCTGAGCTTCATGCATTAAGCTCTTGACAGCTTGCTAATCGTCACTCCACCTGGTCTAAGGGCGTCCTGTACCACGGTTGCCAAATAGTGGAATTTTCACAATAATTGATTTGAAATACTGGTGTAAAAAGTACCCTAAGTGTAAAACTTTTGGAAAATAATATAAATAACCCAAGACATGCCACGCTGGGCCACACAGCGCCACCTAGCCCCAAATTAAGCCGAAGTTTGTACTATGGGTACTAGACAACTGATAAACTTACTTAGATACATTTTTTTTATAAATAAATACATATTATACATAGAAAACACGTTTTTAACTTACCTCATATTACGGAAAGTTACATTATCTAAGTAGTCTTTTCCTTGCTTCTTCCAAGCTAACCCATAAATATTATTCACAACAGGCGGAGTGGCGGCTCTAGGTGTAGTTCCCACCGTAGTCGTGTCTAATTCTGGTACTTTAGCTGTCGTTGTACTTACACTAACTGTTGAAGTTAAAGTCGTTGTTTCAACACTCCAACTTTTGTTCATCATTAAATCTATTCTATTGAATACTGTACTCATTTTTGTAGTTAATTCTGTAGTGGTCGTTTTAGGAGTGGTACTCGTGGTAGGGGCAACTGTGGTGGTAGGGGCTTTCGTAGGTAATGTTGAAACGTATTCATCTGATATGATGCACGATAGTTTAATTGAACTGCCAGATTTATAAAATCTGTCTTTTACTTCATGTTTATCGCTGTATATTGTTAAAACTGGTGCTGTAACAAAGAAATAAATTTTATTTTCTTTTACCAGTATGGGGTCCAAAGGACGGTCAATATTGTCTTCATACGCTATTTACAATGATTGGTCAATAGGGCGTTGTGATATGGATATATTAATAATTAGGGATAATGATGTTTTTTTTTATAAGATCAGTTTTTAGGATGACTTCAAATAATGATATTAACACTCCCGATTAGATCGCCATACCAAAATTTTACAGTTAAACTGAGTCGTTCCAGGCTTTTGAGTTTAGAAATCTTAACACTTGGCTTAAAGATTCACTCCTCATAAAGTCGATTTCAAAATTGTCTCTGATCAAACTTTAAGGTCTATTTAAATGATTAATCTGATCACAAATAATTACTGTGAATGTTTATTTAAGCTTAGACTCACTAATTTCTATACAAAAGACTTGGATAAAGCAAAATTTATTCATAGACCAAGATCTTTTAAAGATAAATTTGTTGTGGAACGATCAATAAATACTGTCAAAATTATTTACACTATTTTAATATGATAATTCGTAACAAAGCTATTGTTAACATTAATAGACATTAAAGCAACGGTGTTAATAAATCAAATTCTCATTTGAAGAACTGGTCTAGATAGTGCTGAAAACTAATTGATGAATATTGAATGTTATGTCTGTCTATCTAATGCATATTGTATGGTAATGGACACAGTTCAAGAGCATTGTACAAACTTTTCTCCTAGATAGAACTAAAATCTAAGACCACCCGTCTTATAAAAATGTATTACCCTGGGTTGTTATCGACTAAGTTCTAAAAAATTATATGATTGTATTTAAGCTAAAAATGATCACTTAGTTTGTAATACAAATATTTAATTTATTATTCACAAAAAGTCAGGTCAGACAGTGCTTATTCATAAATTACATACTTGTACCTACATAGCAAATAAACACAACACAACAATTCGTAGGTACTTACGTAACACAGTTAAATTAACGAATATCGTTCTCGGCGGATGCGTAGATATTTGGCACATGTAGTTGCCTGCGTCAGACCTCGTCACAGGGTTCAAGCTTAGCCGCCAATTATTCGGATACTGAAACTTCACGGCTATTCGGTTATCCCCCGTGTAAGGCGCGGGGCCCACCGTCAGCAGTTGGGCCGAATCGGTCGAGTTGCGTAGCCACATGACCTGGGGGCAAATGCATAAATGAATTTCCGTGAGCTACGCTCGTATTCTCAAGCGATACCTGGAATTTCATCGACACAGTTGAATGTGGACCGTATTTATATAATCATTAAGTATGAAATTAAACGGGAGATATTAAAAGATATCATGGTAGGACCGAAATGTGGTCCACATTAAACGAAATATTTGCACCGGCAAGATTACATTTTCGCGGATTGAATAAACTTTGCATAAAGTAAACGGGTAAATAAAAGTTACAGTGTTGACTTGGAATTTCAGCCTTATTGCTTTAGCTCTGACCTATCCTGGTTACAAATTTCATTATGTTATTTACACTAGAGTTCATTCACAAATGCGCATTGGGTGAGCTTCGTGGACCGCTGCCAAATCCTCTTCGGTGAAATAAGGGGAGTTGGTGTCTAGTAAGAATAGGAAATTAGTCTAATGAATATATTATTATAAGAGCGCTCTTGGTAAGCTCATTCGTGTAGAAGTAGGTATATAATATAAATGATGATCTTTATATATATATATATATATGCAAACTAAAGCACTCAACATGAAATACTTTTGACGATTTTCATAGAGCATTGGTGGGATAGTTTAAACCTAACGACACGATCCGAAAGTCAGAATCCAATTGATCCAATGATTTTATACATATATAATATAATTAAACTTATACAGATTATCTTGGGTCTGGGTCTGTACTATGAATGTACAGGGGAAAACCTTAGTTGAGCGCAGATGGTTTGGTATGCTTACAAGATACTTATAAGTCATGCCTGTGAGATACTAAGAAAGTAATATCTATTTGTTTAGTTTGAGACTAGGCGTTCGATGCATACTAATAAGGCATTTATTTCATTTATTATATCTGTGACTACTAGAAACTATTTTATAAATTTCTATACATAATTTAAATCCTATTTAAGCGGAACACAATGGGCGAATATTCCATACCTATGGAATTAAACAAAAACTTCCAGTGAATTTTACAACGGCTTACCATTTCTGAAATAGCGAAAAGGTCAAATGATATGAAAATACCTAGGAAAAACATAATCCTACGTGGCATTAAAATATCCCGGTAGCTTTAAAGGGAAATTTGGGTTTATAACTGTGTTGATTAATAACAAAGGAGTAACGAGACAAAAGATAAGCCAAGTCATACTCGTGTGTCCCTATTTCTATAATTATTTCAAAATCTTGATGAAATTCGTAGGTCAATCCAACATAATGATTATTAATATGTGGTTAATGGCACTTGCATATTAAATTTTGATAATTAAATAAATAAATAACCCAAGACATGCCACGCTGGGCCACCTAGCCCCAAACTAAGCCGAAGCTTGTATTATGGGTACTAGACAACTGATAAACTTACTTAGATACATTTTTTTTGTAAATAAATATATATTATACATAGAAAACACCCAGACCACTACAAACAGACATGTTCATGCACAAAAATGTTTGTAATGTGTGGGGATCGAATCCACGACCATTGGCTCAGAAGGCAGAGGTCACTACCAATTGAGCCACCGAGCCAGTCAGAGATATACAAATTGACAGATTATTCTTTTTAAGTATTTAGGTATAAAATATTGCATATATACTCGTTGTTATAATACAAGCTATAAACATTTCGATGTGCTAGGGAATGCTGAAGTTTAATTCAAATGCTAATGCAGAGAGTGGCGGAACTATTCTCACGATGTCACTGTGAGGATGGCATTGTCTGGCATATAATAATTATAATTATGTCGTTTTTCAATTTTCAATTCTATTCAATTCTATTTGTTTGGTCACAATGTAGGTGCTAAACAATAAAAGGAATTATGACATACTCGTAGTTACCCTTAGGTGCAGCGCAGACGGCACAATTTTTGTGCGATAGAGTCTGAGTCTGAGACATTTAAAAAGAGCGTCTAGGTCTGCAGAATGATCGAAGATGTGCGTCGTGTGCGTTGAGTCTGTGAAATATCCGCGACAGATTTTTGCGCGTCGTGTGCGTTACTGCATATAATTGCAAAAAAATGCGTCACGGATAGTCTGTCGTCTGCGCTGCCAGGGTATTGCAAATATGAGGATGAAACACCTTTACCTTAAATACGGATGATGACAAGGTATGAAAATGAAGAAAATAATTAGTCCGTCTCTTAGATAATAAAAAAATATAAGACCCGTATTTTTTGTTTTGTCGAAATAACAAGAAAATACTTAGATATAGCGCATTAAAGTTACGGAGTGGGGGCTAACTACGTCACGTTAGAGTATATTTTGTACTCTAACGTGACGTCATGTGACATTTAAAATCAATGTATCTTCGTAAGTTTTTGAACAAGAGGCAAAATAAAAAATACGTATCCAATATTTTTCATTAATCTATCTGATGGACATTAAATTATTTTTTAGTCATCATCCCAATTAATTATAGTTATCTAACTAACCATAAATATTTCTTATATTGTTAAGATATTACTTTACAATACTTCAAATAATGATGATATGCAGCTTTTCTTTTTGCATTTTCTTATACTTCTAGGGTGGTGAAATGGTTGCGGTCTCGCCTGATGCTAAGCGGTCCATTGACGCCTGAAACACCAGGGCCTTCACATGTTCTTAGCCGACCCTTAGAGAACCTATTTACTTTTGTATTGATGTGCCCCATACTGCATTCTCTTGCGGAAACCTTGGCAGGAAGCTCATTCCACCAAGGCTACGTGCGCGGGAGGACAAATTGTTCAAAATGACATAATGAAATTTAAAAAGGATGAATGAAGAGTAAGGGAGCGGCCTATCATCTTTTCGCTCCAAGCCAACCTCACCTGCCCGTGGTGCATCCTGCCGAATAGCAAACGAGGCGCTGGCAACCGACTGGTGGCGGCATAACCATCACAATTGACGGCGTAGCTAAATACCACAGACCGATGACGGGCAGCAACGTCACCGGAGCGAGAAGCTGCCAACCCGCCTGCCCAGTGTGGCGATTATGGGTATATCCTCCAGATGTTTGCCCTAAGTGGCAAACAACTGGAGAGACATAGGTCCAGCAGTGGACTGTGATAGGCTGACGATGAAGATAAATGAAGAGTTAGAACTGACCGTCTTGTCCTTTAACATGACGACTCTGCAGGTCAGCAAAGCCTCCGAGCCCACGTGTGCCGTCACTTGAGAGTACTTCTCATCTTCAAAGTACGGCCCCCAATGGTGCTCGTGATGGTGGTCGTGGTAGCTCTGATATGGGACATTGTAGCGTGGCTCTTCTATCTTATCTGGGAAAGGAAAAAGAACGTGTTTAAAATTCTTTGAAAATACATCTTTTCGCTAATGTGTGATTTGATATTGACTTAAAAATACCTAGATTTGATCGCAACTTAGTTATACTCGTAGATGTGAGTGTTTAGCAGAGAAACCAAACATAGTCGTAATGTGATAAGTACTATTTTATAAATGATTTTCTAACATTAAAACTATCATCATCATCAATACATTACACTCGGCAGCATCAAAGGCTATGTTTTGGACCTCAAGGTCCGCTTTCCTGCACAGACTTCTCCAGTTTAACATCACTATAATATTATGATGAGGCCGTTGGTGCGTTTGTCCTCAGACATGACGTCAAGCCATTCATTCGTTCTTCGGCCTAACGGAGCTGTATGGTTAAACCTTTGCTACCGGCACAAATAGCCGGTATTCGTAAAAAAAATGTATTAAAACCATATAACTAATAATAATAATTTGACAATTAGAAGACACCCATTAGCCACCTGACCCACGCAAGGACTTAAAGCATAACCTAGGACCATTTACAAGGAGAGCCGACCCCAAATAATGGGAAATTGCTAGGACAAAGAATAGCTAAGGTATCGTCTTACAAACGCGTTACATAAAACTATTGAAGGTGATAAAAAGTTCAGTCGGTCGTCTAGTACTAATGAATATCTCCTACAGACGACTTTCAAAGAGGACAAAAATATGTATTTGTAGGTAGGTTATATAATAGGTTATATAAGCTACCTACAAATACATATTTTTTACAATCCTCTTTGAATCCTCCCTTCCTCTTTTACTATATAGTAAGGCCGTTGGCTTCCTTACAGAGCGGATAAGCTGCGCCACTTGCCAATGTAAAAATTAATATTGTGCAATGGAAAACATGAGGAAATGTGTACACTTGAGAACACATTTTTTTTTCTTTTTTTTAACATGCCACCCTGGGCCACACAGCGCCACCTAGCCCCAAACTAAGCCGAAGCTTGTACTATGGGTACTAGACAACTGATAAACTCACTTAGATACATTTTTTTTTTGTAAATAAATACTAATTATGCATAGAAAACACCCAGACCAATACAAACAGACATGTTCATGAACACAAATGTTTGTACTGTGGGGAATCGAACCCACGACCGTTGGCTCAGAGGGCAGAGGTCACTACCAAATGAGCCACCGAGCCATTCTAAGGTTACAAGTATGTGAAGTCGACCGAGCCTCGTTAAATGGTTCACTATCGCCTCAGTTTAAGGGAGGATTGAGCATTTATGTGGTAACTTTTTAATACGATGGCACAGCGAGAAAATGCTACCTTACGCCTGATGAAGAGGGAAGCCCAAGTCGCTGCGACAAGGGTCATCACCATCATCAGCCTATTGCAGTCCACTGCTGGACATAGGCTTCTCCAGTTGTTCGCCACTAAGAGGAAACATGTGGAGGATATGCCCATAATCACCATGCTGATCTGGTGGTTGGCGATCGCAGGGTGTAGCTTCTCGCTTCGGTGACGCTGCTGCCCGTCATCGGCCTGTGGTATTTAGCAACGTCTTCAATTTGATGGATATACCACCACCAGTCGGTTGCCAGCGCTTCGATTGTTATTCGTTAGGATGCACCACTGGCAGCTGAGGTTGGCTTGGAAGCGAAAAGATGATAGACCGCTCCCTTACGTCTTACAAGCGATAAGGGTCAAGTAACCAAATCCATAACTCGTCTTTCGCCACCGCAATACCGGCCTTTTATAGCTGAAGAACATAATTATTATGAACTGTTGATGAATTGCATTTCTGTTATATAAATATTGACGGAATGAAGTTAAACCTAATATTAATTTTACAAACATTGTGTACATGTTTTATACGTACATATAAGTATTGAAATTGAATATTGAAGGAATTATTTAGGTCAGCATTTGGAAGCTGCGATCCTCGTCCAAAACCCGCTTCCAATTTTCGTGTCAGATGAAGTCTTAAGTGTCATGTTCGCAGCCAAATCTTAATTGAGATATCGACTTCTTGCCACCACTGGCCCTAGATAACCGTTTAACTGGGAATATTGTTTCTACGAAATAAGAAACGCTACATAGAGGAAATATTAATTAGATCGAAACTTGCTGAAACACCAATATGCCACTTGAATTACTCGTTCGGTAGTTCTAACATGAAATGCTTACTCTGAGTAAACCTTCTTCTTATTTACATAAACGTTTGCTTAAGATATTTAATATCATTATTCCATTCATTCCTAAAATACGTTATGTATAGCAGTCATTTATTATTATTATGAGATAAGTTGGGAAGAAAATGGTTGCCAAAATGTGAACGAAGACGTATCGCGTCGTTTAAAATATGTTTTACGGAGCTACTAAATATTCTCGTAAGAAAAATTGGTTTGAAGAGAAGTTGAATGACCGATAGTACGAAATTGAGACTTTGTTGGTAAATGTTTATGTATTTGTTGGTACATAGTTTTTTTTATTTAGCAGTACAACAACACCCTTTGATAATAAAGTAGTTCGATTCATTAGTTCGGTCGTCGAACTAGTGTGAATTATTTTTCTCATTTGGTCGACCGTCGAACTATTGTTACTTCAAGTCTTTATTTGTTTATTTAAAGTATCTGCTGTTTAGTTCAAAAACTTCATCTGCATATTAATTTATCTTAGGGGTAGCGCAGACGACAGACTATGCGTGACGCACTTTTTTGACGCACATCTTCGATCATTCTGTCGGCAAACCTAGACGCTCTTTTAAACGTCTCAGACGCAGACTCTATCGCACAAAAAGTGTGCCGTCTGCGCTGCACCTTAAGAAAACAATCTAAAATACGGTTACAGTCTGTTCACATAATAGGGTCGTATTATTATCACGTAACTTTATCCCATTCTGTACGTTAAGAATTAGGACACATCCCTGGGCTTACAACAAACGGTCAGGCAGCTAGAGTCTTGTTACCTCAATGCGGTTTGTCGGGTTATTTTAGGGTAGGCCTGGGTCTCAGGGTGTGAACACACTGCGCCTATCCGTAGCTTAATTAAGTTAAGTCACACTATTGTTACGCATTTTCAGGTGTGGAAAATAATGACAATGTTTTTGTCCCTTTTTTGTTGTTGTACATCGTACGCATGTTACGTAGGCATTGTCAGTTAAATTTATTTGGATCAAACAGTATTGCTTTTGTTTTGAAGTTATTTAATATAGGTACCTAGAAATTTAACGTTTTCAATTTGCTCGATACAATAAGTAACGTCTGACAGTTATTAAATCAGACATGTCTAGTCTACGTATCTGAATTAAATAAAATCAAGGATAAAAGTGTACGTTTTCAGAGACAGATATCTGAGGCTTAGTAAGTTTCATATATTAAGCATGTAATCGTAATGTATCATATAATATTATGTCAGATATCAATAATAAGTATAAGGACTCTTTTTGAGATTTAAAGAGATACTTACTTCTGTATACCTACTTTCTATACAAAAACATTAAAAATTCGCCAGACAATGCATACCGACCATTTGGTTCCAAACTTAGGTTTTCTCTTCTATTATGAGTACAATATGATGACGGGGGCATCACCCAGACCTGTGACGATTTTGAAAAGTTTATTTCCTAAATTGGGCAAGGATAGAACCGAGAAGCTTTGCTCTAGATTTAAAGTACAAACTATTGCGTCACCGAACCCCTTGATTGCTTATTTTTTCTTTTTTTATTTATTCAAGAATCTATATTACTTAACTGTAATTAATTGCCGTAATTTAGCATTCATCCTAAATACTAAACATAGTGTCTGCAAAGTGCACGACCAAATATCATTAGCGAACTCCGGGGAGCAACAATAGTTGCATAGTTCATACATAAACATTGGTCTGTTAAACTTCGCTTTGCTAAATAATTATGCAAAACAAATCGTCCTTACCAGGGACGATAGTTATCTGCTTCAACTTTCTGAATAAATTGTTTTATTGCTTTGCAGAGTTGCGGATAACAGAATATAGTTTAATTCGCCTTTGAACAATAATAATAATACTCTCTCCTGACTGAATTTCCCAGAGGTCAACCAAGGAGATTAGTCAAGAACGCAGGAAATTTATTAAGCTCTCTGTTCCTTTACTCTCATAATACAATGGGACATGGCAGGAGATTGCACAGAATAAGCCAGAGTGGAGAAGTTGCGTCATGCATGGCGTGGCATTGACTCTTTTGAAACCAAGGTTGGTTACGGTAGTTAACCTCGTCACTGACGGGCGCATAAAAGGGCAATCAAATGCATAAGCATCATAGCAGTTAATAAAGCTGTCGCTGTAGCCGAAACCGAGTTGGAACTCGTTCGACACTAAAGAGACCAGCTTAACATGCTTTCCGATGTATGGCTGTGTATCAACGCTTCTGCCTCCGGAGCTGGTTCTAACTAATTTCCTTACAGGAATACACAGTATCAACTATTATTAGTCCGACTTGGAATTCGAATCAGGGACCTCTCGGTCGTCGAGTGGAAGCTACGACCACGAGACCAAAACAGTCAGTCGATTTTGAATAATTGCAGTAGTATTTCAAATAGCTTATTCTGTCATGTTAAATAGCAAATAGTTCGAAACGGTTCGTGTATTCAATAGTGGGGAAAGTTTGTTTGCTGATCGTATACTAATTAGGCTGTTCATACAATCATATTGGCTTCGTGTAGTTTAAATGAGGGCTGCTCATTGGAGCCATTTAGGTGCCATATACGCTTAGCAACTAATTTCACTGGCAGCTAACTGTTTATTAAGTTATTCGTATGTAGTTTTAGCGAGCGCAAAAGTTGCCCCTCGAGTTGAAATTTGCAATCGACAACCATAATAAACACAGAAAGGTATCAAGTATAGAACGGGCTTGTGTGAGCTAAAAGAGTGACTTCCCATAATTTGTAAACATGAGCTGTTTTTGTTCTGGCTGTATGTAAAATTTTAATATATCGGAGCAGTTCACATTTCCTATTATAAGCGTTCTGAAAGTATTTTCTAGCATTTTATTAAAGCAAAACGCGAAGTTGTTTCCTAACCCCGCAGTGGGGGCATTATTATGACCTGTGATGGAATACTGCTTCGTCTGAGACAAATACTTTTTTACAATTTATAGAGAAGACCTAAACACTTTTAATTAATATCAAAAGGAACTCTCCCTCACATTGCTTTGGATCTTTAAAAGACATATTAGAAATCTATAAAATTATAAGTATTTCTTTACTATTTATGCATGTACGTATATTATACACATAAACCATATCCAAATCCGATTTAAAGGTCTACGCATACATTAAAGACAGATAAAATCGACTTTGTTTTATACTATTTACCTATCTACTTCTTGTAATGCTTATCTCGGTAAGCTTCACCGTTCAACTTAAGACGCAAAACCAAATTCAATCTATACACGTTCACGAATGCCAATTGTGAATTGAAATAAAAACCTCGGATAAGTTCCCGAGCTGTGTGATCGATTATCGATACTCACTTTGTAACAAATGGTCGTTCCTATCCGTAGCCCCCTCCCTCTTGATATTCTCCCTGAGGTGTTTCGTGATGTTCCTGAATATTTCTCTGGATAGGGCGAGGCTGTCTTTTTCATCGCTGCGTCGTCTTCGCACACCATTCGATCTGTAGTCCTCTGGGAAACGTAGGGGCTCTGCACACAACCACATAATGCGCCTTAGAATTTTGAGATTTTTTAAAAGTTTTATGTACGGGACCCATACGCGGCATTTTTTATGTAATGACCTTACTGACGTATTAAGTGGTAATAGCGGTGAAAGTTTTCTGGAAGCGATCACTTACTCGCTATAAGACCGCCTAAACAGTACCATGATATATGTTATGCTTTCTGCTGTATATGTTTGTATTTTTATGCAAAAATGAATCTCTATTACAGTAAGTGACAATGTAAGGGCAGGAGTAGATCTATTAGCCCACCCGACCAGACGTCACACGATTGTTGCCACACAATCAAAACGTCAAGATGTACGGTCAGCATCAAAAGTTGCTGAACATTGTCCATATACCATGTCAAAATATAAGATTTGTCTGATTTCAATTGATTTTTTTAAAGAATAATGGACTAACTTTATTTTGATATGGTACTTAAGTGTTCGGCAACTTTTGATGCTAACCTTACATAACGTATAACATTATAAAAGTTGCGTATGGGCCCCGTTAATAAAAGTTTTAGTTAAGTATTTCTTGTTATAAGTGGCAAGCTTAGTAACTTCCCCTCACTTGATGGAAAGCGAAAGAAAAGCCCCAATCGCTGCGGCAAGGAACTGCTTAGTAATCAAAGTACTTATCAGTTACCATCGCCATACTGGCATTAAAATAGCCCCGACTATAATTATATATCATATACACCAAGTTTAGCGATCACGAAACGCGACATAACTGTATAATATTCGCCAAATAATTGAATTTGGAAAAGGTTTTTAATTTATATATTACTAGCTGTGCCCGCGGCTTCGCCCGCGTTCATGTAGGCCACAGAAGTGTTTCTTCATCCCTTTTTTTGCAATAAAAAGTAGATTAGGGTCAAAACCCTGAGAAAAGATTGTATGCGCCAAATGTCATTAAAATCGGTTGAGAGGTTTAAGCGGGAAAGCGTAACAGACAGACAGATAGAGTTACTTTCACATTTATAATATTAGTAGGGATGTTAGAGGGTTCAGTAACATTCTGTCAACATGATAGCAGATGAAAAATAAAATTGTAAAATGATTAAATTAAATGATAATATTATATGACTAAAGAAGTAACCTACAACATTAATACTCTTTAAACAATAAAACACATTTATTATGCTTTACAAAAAATGGATACTACAGATATATTAATTACACAGTGTGAGCCATAGTATAAATAAGTAAATTTCTGAAAGCTATAAACACAACTGTAATACTCTTTCCTGTAAATGTTTAATTTCTTTTTGTGATTTAAAAATATCTATCAAAAGCATCACCCATCCCAAGTAAGTAGCTTAAACGCTTGTATAGCAATCGGAATCAACGAATATACTACAAGTAAGTATTATATGCGTATGTATGTAGGGTTATTTATTAACCATCAACTACCTCGACCTACTAGATATCTATCTTTATAAACAAAATTTGATGTTTTAAACACTATTAATATCCAGACACAAAAGTGACACAAACATTCATATCACGAATGTTTGTTTCGGGTGTGGATTGAAATCACGACCTTCGGTATAATAATTATACTCGCTCTCATTAAGATCACATAATGCTTACTTTTAACTATTATTTTTACAGGAGACTGTAAACTGAAATTAAATTCTTAAATTAAATCTGTTCACTTCCACCTTGATCGATGACAATCCGACGAAAAATAATAAATTAAATTGTAAGCAGTTGTTACGGTACACAATCTTTCGTTTCGATTTAGAATCTCGCTAGATAGATTATAATATAACGGTATTTACTATTTCACGGTGATATACCTTGTGCTATGTACACGCTGTGCTATGCACTAAAGGAATTGTTGAGATTTCAGCTTCACTTGCTGGTATATGTATATGCCCAGCTGGCGAACACCGTATACTCGGCAAAACACCCTCAAAGTTCGGTTCTATTTCGGCATCGGTCGTTGTATAGCTATTATGTATATTACTGTATTTATTATTAGTTCGGGTATCAACCTGCCATATTCACTCTTAAGTCCATGTTAAACTGTTGTAAAAATGTTTGTAATAATTAACAAGAATACATTTAATTTATTATTATTTATTATATTATTGACCAACATGGAAGAGGACCGGAGGGAGAAGATACGCTCGCCAACCTTCCAGTGTGGCGATTATTATGGGTAAAGCTTCCAGAAGTTTGACCAAAGTGGTCAACAACTAGAGAGGACTGTCATCTGTCATACAGTACCTATAGTTCATTCGCGTTAAGAAAATAGTGACTGACAGGTCACTGACAGGCCACTAGCGTTAAAACACTAGAAATTATAATTTCTACGCTAGTGGCCTGTCAGTGACCTGTCAGTCACTATTTTCTTAACGCGAATGAACTATAGTGGACTGCGATAGGCTAATGATAATAATGATGATGATGGCAAAGGGAACAGACAAGTGATAGGTCTGGTTACTTGTTCATTATTACAGTGACTTGTGTCCTTTCGCTTTTTATGGCGACCGGAGGCCACGAAGCTGTGCCACTATAAAAAAAATGTTCCATAAAGTAAATGGTATAAATGCAACGAACGAACAGTGTCAATTTAAGAGAGGTAGGGCATATCGAATCTTCGCTCGAATTGAACCGCCCGTCCAGGAAAGGACCTCTTCCTTATAGAATACCGCAGCCATTTGACCTGAGCTCGTGGGGGGGTTAGGGTTGGGCCGGTAACTGACAGGTAACTGACCAGTTACTTGCCCATTATCACAGTGACTGAGCTTTTCTTTCGCTTTCCATCAGGCGTAGGGTAGCTAGAATAACCCAGCTAAGATTTCAAGTTAAGTAAGTAGTTTGTAATATCATTTATATTTCAATATCAGTTTGTAATATCAATAAGGCATGCAATAATAATAAACAGTGAAGTACTCGCAATATCAAACAACATCTTCTGAATGCAATTAAAGGCTCTTGAGGCGACTACTTCAAGCTTTAATTTACTGTTAAAATATATGTTTATTGAAATCTAACTTAATTAATTACAAAGTTGAAGTAAAGTCATAATTAACGGCGTTAGATTATACTTAGTAAATAAATGCGTCAGAGAATTCAGATTATCCATCTGGTCTCAAATTAGTTTGAACCTTAGGGAACCTTAGGGTTTACCTTGTATTTCTAGATACTTAGACCGACAACAATGTAGGAACCTTTATTTCCTTATTTTAACTTAACTTTTGGACCTCACGACCGCATACCATCAGGTGGAGTGAGATCATACTCAGTTCTCTATTTATAAAAAAATCAAATTCATCCCACGTAGAAATGACCTGGAACCATAACGCTTTTAACGTTGTTTACGATATCACTTTATAAAACAGGGTGTTGTATTGTATTTCAAAAGGATTCAAAATAAAATTCGACGCGAAAACGGATACCACATTTCCACGTGAACAATAATATTAACTTTTAAATGTCAGTGACAAAATTCAACATTTTATCGGTTCGCAGCCATGTTTCACACTGACCGGACTTCATGAAACATAAATTATTTCCCTGGCACCGATAGCATGAAAAATATCGTTCTACCCTGCAAGCGGTTTTGTTTTGATAGCGGAAATCTCTTTATCATTATAACGCGTTATCTAAATTAATGTAGGTAAGTGATGTAATGTAAGTGAATCTTAAACATTAAGTAGATAGCTAATTATTTAATTAAATACGAAAACGTCGTTAGATGATCGCTTGTTTAAAGGGTCCGGCTAGATTACAAAAACAAATAAACGCCGAAAAAATATAACGTGAAATGCTTTTTAATTTGAACATTGGTGCTTATGTAAAGGAAATTGACTATGCAATAGGCTTAATTTTGCTTAAATAGGTTGTTGATTGAATGAGATTGAGAAATTAGGTAATTACCTATTTAGTTTATTTGATGAAAGTTGATACCTAAAGAGTATTTTCCAGAACGGTAAAGTGGTTTTAAAAGTCCAGAAATGAAAAAAGAAATAAATGTTTGTCTTTTAGACAAAATAACAGTAATAATGTTAGCCTTTTTATTATGATTATTCGTATATTTTAACATCCAGACACAGTAAACACATTGTTCATTACGTTATTTGTCTCAGACGTAATTCACAAACCCAAGACTTTGGTTTCCCTACAAAATCTGCTACCGAAAGAGTCCATGTAGAATAATATTGGGTGGTTTGCACCAGCCCACCACCGTTCTAACCCTTATGAGTAGTATAATATATAGGTGCCTTAATGGAAGTTGTCAACCTACCACTAAATGTCCAATTAAATAATATTGAACATTGCTGAGATATGTTCCACTCTCTGTCCTTTGACTTCCGATCGAAAATCGGCTGCATTACAACCGATATCATATTTCTAAATAAGAGGCACAACATTTTGCGTGTCATCGGATTTGGTATTTTAGTAGTGACCTGTCCGTCGTCTACATTATATGACAACCGAATTTTAACGAAAAACCAAGAATCGATAAGCAAAACAATCTCATGTGGAATTTAACTTTATAATACAGGTTTCAAAGTGGAAGACTCAATTTCGTCTATGTTCTAAGTTTAAGTTATCACAGATGTGACTTGCTATGAAGTGGTGCGCGTTAACGAGAAACTTGATAGTTACTTTGGAGTTGTTTAGTTTGGTCCCAATGAAACTAAATAGAAAATAATAGAAATATTATACTCTTCTGAATCTTTTGCCTTACAAGCCATTGTCCAAGAAGACGAACTAAATTACGCCGGAGATAGTAAAGTATGTACACTAGTGTGGGCGCAAACAGATGTGCTTTTTGTTTCTTTACTTCATTACCAGCTGGGATGATACTTAGATTTTTTTTATGACAGAGGGCACACGGACTTGAATTTCATCTGATGGTAAGTGATAACTTCAGCCCATAGACACTGCAACACCAGGGGAGTCACAGGTGCGTTGCCGGCCCTTAAGAAATCTTGACTTGCTTTGTGAAGATCCCTAGTTCGTATCGGTCGAAAATTGCAGCCAGAAGCTGATTCCAAAAAACAGCTGCACGAGGCAGAAAATTGCGCGCATAACGCACTGTGGAAGACTTCCAACTATCAAGATGATAAGGATGAAATCTTGAATTGGTGCCATATGTACCATGATGAAAAAATGCAGCTGGTAAATAAAGCACAAAGACGCAACATCCCTGCGTAAAGAAGAAGGATAATAAGTTTGATAAACCGGAGAGAGATCAGGCTCAGGACCAACTGTTTAACATGCTATATCTAGGATTCATTGATGTCTCATCGCCTATTTCTATCAGTTAGTATATTATCAGTTGAATCCAAGGCACTCTAATCTAGCAGCCTCATAGTTCACCCGATCGCAATAATCTAAGCTTTGATAAAGCCATGATAGAACATCTCCAAATATTATTATTAAAAATATTTTCATTTCAATGTTTGATTTTGTTTTAGCCATTACACAATTTGGTTTTAATTAGTAATATTGTTTGTTCGGGAAACGAAAATAAAATGAAAACAAATAGCATGACAATTTTCCAGGAAACTCGTTAATTAAGAGATTGCTGTTTGATTTGATTTCCAATGATGGATTTTATTAACATAGTTATTATACAGGCTCGATGGCTCATTTGGCAGTGCCCTCTGCCTTCTGAGCCAAGGGTTGTGGGTTCGATCCCCATACAGTACAAACATTTATGTGCATGAACATGTCTGTTTGCATTGGTCTGGGTGTTTTCTATGTATACAAAAAAAAGTATCTAAGTAAGTTTATCAGTTGTCTAGTACCCATAGTATAAGCTTCGGCTTAGTTTTGGGCTAGGTGGCGATGTGTGGCCCAGCGTGGCATGTCTTGGGTTATTTATTTATTTATTTATACGGGTCTTGCGAGGTCTTCGTCTAGGAAGCCTCACGTGCGGGCCTCGATCCGCTGCTTCCCTTGTCTCGATATTCCCTTAGTCGTCTTCTACGCCATCCACGATATAAGTAACCTCCCTAATTTGAGACTAAACGATCGATGTACATTATCCATCGCATGTAGTCAAAGTTAACAGAATAAACAAATCCAGTCACCATTTAATACAATTTTTATATTAAAATAAGTAATTTCTGTTCAAAACTTCATGCATTACGGTTAAATTCAAAGAACACAAATAATATACCAAACTCTTTCGAACAAACGTTATTAAAAGTTTAATTAGAAACCCCTTTATTTGACAGCGTAAGGCAAACGATTTTGCAGAACCAACAAACAAATTTAATAACGTTCTAAATTTTTTTCCCACAAGCTCATAAGCAACGCTGTTTACCTTCAAACAATCCCGCGAAATTGTCTTTGGGCTAAAATAATCCAGAGCGGCTCAAAAATAAACAGGAACTAACACGTCTTCTGTTTTGCTGGGACCCTCTGAATCTTGAAAATCGGTAATTTAACATAGAGCACAGAAATGTATTAGGGTAGAACAGTCTTGTTTACTGTAAATGAATAAATAACACAATACATGACGTCATCCAGTCCCGATCTATACCGAACCTTGTAATGTGGATACTAGATAATAATTGATAAATAAAGTTACTTAGATACTTTCTTTTTAACTAAATTAAAAAAAAGTAGGAGGTTCTCAATTCGACTGAATGATTTATTTTTTGTTATAAATGTCTGTTACCACATACCTCCGAGAATAGGGAATATGCATGAAAAATAGTTTCAGGTATTTACTAATTTATCGTAAAATAGATCAAAATCTACTACGAACAGTGAAAACAAAATCAAAATTGGTTGAAAAATGGGCGAGATACAGTCATTGAAAGTGAATATATCCGTCTCTCTCTCGCGAAACAGATTTTTCTATGGAGTTAGTACGGCGCTTACGGTACGTGACGTCAACTACCGCATCGGATCTCTCTGTCTAATCAATAACTTTAACGCTTTATAACTCGCTTAATAGAAAAGATAGTTTAAAAATTCTTCGATATTTATGTATCTGGAAGACAAAAGATCTCAATAAATCCATAAAAAAAAGTCATGCATATTCCCTATTGTAAACCAATTTTATAAAAACTTTTTTTTGTTCGAAAGGTTGTACTTCCTAGGTGTCATCATTTGAAGTCAGTTTTATTTTGGCTAAAAAAGCTGTTATTTGTAAATAAATATTATTATACACAACAGGACAGCCTGTATGATTATTCTGGCTACACATAAAACTGATCCCGAAACGTGACTTCACGCGTGTTTCGGTGAATGTACGGTGCTCGCCAGTTAGCCGGGTTTACGTAAAATCCCCAGATCTCCCATAATGGACTTTCCTCGTGATTTGTATTATTTTCCGTCACTGCGCGGAAAACAAACTCGAACTCCTAGTAGCGAATTGTTGAAAACTGCAAATATTGTAATTGTTTGAAAATGAGACGTGATTCGTTCTATCTGTGATACATTTCCTGAGATATACACCTTAAGAGTTGGTTGTCCTTCATGACTGAGCGAATATTTGTAGGTATTCTCCCCAGAAGGGGATCTATTTGGTACGTTACAAGATTTTAGATTGGAGGGATTTGCTGTAATGGAATTTGGAACAGTACTGGACGATATAGCGATTCAATATACATTAACAATCCCTGAAAATAAGGTAGATATTTTAACATCCTTTTTGGCTGGACAAATTTAGACCTTAGATCAGGTGTTCGCAAACTTTTTTTACGACGTCCTAAGCAACTGATATGGTGGCTACATAAGTTGCGTATTGGCTAACTATACAATGAACGTGGGTTCGATACCCATACAGTACAATTATTTTATCTGTATGAACATAATTTTTATCTGTTTGTATTGTGGCTGGTCTGGCTGTTTGCTATGTATCTTTATAATACGAATATATTTATCTAAATCATTTTTTTCAGTGGTGACCCATAGAACAATCTTCGGCTTAATTTGGAACTAGATGGCGCTGTCTGGTATGACTTGGGTAAATAAATACCTTAGACTTGCCACGCTGGGCCACACATTTGACCACGACCCTTGGCTCGGAGAGCAGAGGTCACTACCAAATGAGCCAACGAGTCAGTTACTATATTGTAAATATATTGTAAGTTCCTTATATTATGCGTTTGCGGCGACCACGAGACTTTTAAAGCATGCGTACTGATTTGTAATTTCGTCTTTTCCTCGTCTTCGTCTTGGCAATTTTTTTATGTATTTGTAATATACAAAATGTATATGTACACGAGTGAAATATATTTGTACTCTTATTTAGAAAAGCACTTACCAGATGCGGTATGTAGGCAGCATAATGCTAAACACACGAAGTAGAGTCCGTCCCACTGCATATTAGAGTGAACATCACAGCAGACGCATGACGCCCCTTCACCTGTTGATAAACATTTCATAATGTTATCATCTCTTAAATAGAGTTCACAAACTTAGATTGCCGGGAGTGATAAATATTTTAGCTAGCCGTAATTGGTTCGTGCGTGTTTGTGAATAACGCACGCTTCCGTTGAATAGTGATGGACATAACTAGTTTTATCAATTGCTTTATTTTCGTACTCCAGTAGACTAGAGCTTAGAATATAAAAATTGTTCATAATTTTTTTGCTTGACAACCAGTTTGATTGACACAGTAGACGCAGGTTCGATCCCCGCACTGTACAAATATTTGTGTGCATGAACGTGTCTGTATGTATGTACAATAAATGTACGTAGATAGATAGATATACTTTATTGCATACCAAACATTTGACTTAAATACAAAGAAAGGCGTACAAGTTAGGCGGTCTTATCGCTTTAAGCGATCTCTTCCGGACAACCTTTAGTTAAAGGAATCTAATCAAAAGAAGGCGTAAGGTGATAATTGATTAAGTTAAATTTTAAATTATTATATATAATAAATGTATTTAAAGATAAATAAATAAACGGGACGTATTTATTTACGAAAAAAACTAAGAAAGTTTATCAGTTGTCTAGTAACTATAGTTCATGCTTCGGCTTAGTATGGAAACGTTCTTGTGGAAGTTGCAACAGCAAATACATAATGAAACTATCTGGCGTCTTAAAAAGTAAAAAGACAATGTTGAAGTAAAGATGTTACATAACGTCAACATTGAACTAGTATATAACAGTTGAACCAACAGGTAAACTTTTCAATAGTTTGCATCGTCGATAAACTTCAGCGATAGTCATGTGACTAACGAAGCAGTACCTATTCGATTCGCTGGACGTTGGCCTGTGAACTATACGATTTACAAATTCTATTAACGAGTAAACTGGTTTATATCACACACTATTAACAGCACATCACTAGTGGAATAGAACTTCCGACTCTGCGCTTTGTGTAACTTCTCTGTTGGCCAATGTATGTATTACCGTACAATTTCAGGCCTCTAACACGTACATATTTTATTGATGTTATGTTTGCTTTTGTTGTTCTAATAGTAACAATTTATTAGAGCGTTAAGAAAGGAATGGGAGGAAATGTCAATATCAAGAAGGAACAGACAGACAGTGCACTTTCTAATACGCCTTGCGCGTTTTTTTTCTAACTGGCCCGGGCGGCCCAGTCACTATCACCGGAGTGTGGGTAAGCGAAATTCTCTCAAATCCCTTTTTTTTTGTTTTTTATTTTACCGGGGGAAAATGCATTTACGCATACCTGCTACTCGGGGACGCAGCAGGTTATGTGGGACTCACTCCGCCTCTAGATGGTAGCGAGACGGAGAATACCCACTAAAAAACCCCGGTCTACACCGTCAACGCGCCTTGGGTGATGGTGACGTGGGATCTTGGTATAAACCATTACACCACGCCACCACCAGCGCAGTCCGCTTGCGCAGACTCGACTGGCCCCCCCACTTGGGGCAGCCTAGGGCTCAGGCAGAAGCCGTCGCCCTTCTCTCACCCCTAGGAAAAGTTAAGTAACACAGCTAAGGGTCCCCCTAGTGGGGCTTGGAACTCGGCTTAGGGCGTTGCTGGGAGTCCGTACAGACACAACTTGTCCTTTTGTATGTCCTGCGTACTTGGCTACTCTTCTTGGAGAGCGGCCGTGGTGACCGGAACTCAGCCAGCAGAGTATATACAGTAGTAGTAGTAGTATAATAGGTACATACCTAATTATAATAGAACTAACAAGATTTTATGCATTGATTTCCTTATACCCCCTTCAAGTCTTAGAGCCCACTATGCCTAGTTTTATATCAGCTGTAGAGTGTGCAGTGTTTAATAAAGAATATCTACTATCACGTCTACATGTAGGAACCTACTACAACAAACAATACCTTTGAAGTCTCATTACCTATGTAATATGAGAATAATTAATTAAAATACGTACTGTAGGTAACTTTGGCATTTAGCTACTAAATGCGTATTATACTTTATTCCAAATTTAATTAATAGTAAGGCGAATATGTTACGAGTATTATCAAGAGTAATATTCCATAACCTTGGATATTATGCATAATAATTATAATATGTTCCTGGAAATTTTCTGGCGATGATTTTCTTAGAATGTTACGTAAAATTTGATAGTATAATTAAGTGATAACAGAAAGAGAACAAATGCATTTGAGTCCAACTTAGTTTTGGACTGAACACCAGAAGTTCTGGCTCAGGGTTTGTCAAAGGCACATGGAACGGAGTACTTTGGCCATCGAAAGGATGGACAGTGTAAACGGACGGAAAGAAATGTCCCTATTCGCTCTAAGAGTGGTGTCGTGGATATGGGCAAAACTAAAACAGAATTATGAAATACGGTATGGAATAGTAACTTACATATTTGGATAAATAACCTAAAAAAGGCCACGCATGGGCCAAACACCGCCATCTAGTCTCAAACTAATCCGAATCTTGTACCTACTACGTGTACTGGAAAACTGATACAACTAAAACTGATACATATGCTTAACTATGATATATTATTATAAACTAGAACCATCCAAGACCAAATGGACTGGGGAAAAAATGGCCCTCCAGGCCATTAACAAAAAACTATCACAACGACTTCTCAATCTGAGCAGAAACAAACTGACTGACTGGTCGTGGCGGTCATGACAGACCACGGCCCCTTCAACAAACACCTCCAAAACCTAGGCACCACTCATAGCCCATTGTGTAGAGCATGCCTAGAAGCGGAGGAAACAGCCGCCCATATTCTGATGGAATGCCCTGGTGTGGCAGCGTACCTACCGATCAAAATACCTTGGTGACTACGGGACGTCTTTAGCAAGCTGAATGGTCTGCTGAAAATTTTGGATGAGCTCGGCTGGCATAAATAACATCTTTGAGTAGGATAGTATAGACAGCTCACCTCAAAATAGGCGCTTAGACGTCGTGTTGCAGAAAACAGCCGGTTCAAACTAGCTAAACTAACAAACATTAGCCTAATGTTCGTATTCAATATGATTAGTACTAATTAACGCCAGAGGTGGTGAATAATGCAAAACATTTCAATACGTATTCCGGTTTCAATGCAGGTCACAAGTTTCGGTTACATTGGAAAATTGGGCCATTAAACAGCCTCACTGACCTAAAACCAATTTGGTGGGTGTTTTAGGCTACTGGCCAACTAGTCAACCTAATTTTTAAAGTTAGTCCAATCTACGACCGATACTCATACGTAGCGCTGATGTAATACCCGGTAAATTTCTTTTGGAAGACGTATCCTTACGATTGAAATTACGTACCTACGTAAAAAGTTGTTTTTTTTTTATCTAGGTAGCTACTCTACTAGCCTATACTGAGAAGATATCCTCCATAAGACGATGATAGGCAGTATCTTCATCGGAGCGAAGAGCTGCGCCCTGAGATGCACCCAGCGTGGCGATTATGGATACAGCCTCCAGATGTTAACCTAAAGTGGCGAAAAACTGTGAAGGCCATGTCCAGCAGTGGACTGCGATATGCTATCTATGTACTTCAGTGTTGAAATTTCATTGCAATGGAACAAATTTCGGTACAATGATCATTAAAACTAAGTACCTTTTTATAGCCAAGTGATATAAATACATTTTAAGGTGTTCTATAAAAAATAATTGACAATCGAGATCAACAAGATTGCCGTAAGTACAAAATAATAAAAATGCACGATATATTGTACGCCATTAAAAAAGTATTAGGCTATAAAAATTGTAACAGTATAATTTCGTCAGACGATTTTACTACAGAAGGGATCTCTTAAGGCTCGTTTTTATCATTATTTTTCTTAGAAGTAATCAGCCTATCGAGTCGAAACAAATTGCGTGTCTGAACTAGAGGACAGCCTAGCGAATATCAACACAAATAGCTATCTGAAGATTTATTGGGTTATCAAAGTCTCTCGGAGAAAACTAAAGATATAGAGATGAAACTTTTTGATGCTATTTCGGAGTTGTCATGTACAATAGTTTGTATTTTTTGATGTCTCACTTTTGGACAAGTTCGCAATTGTTCAATTTCTTTTTTTTTATTACTGTGATGGGAAGGCAAGGAAGCGACCCATCTGATGTTAACAGCTACCGCCGCTCATAGACTCAGCCCTGGGGCACTGCTAAGCCGCTGCCTACGTGAGGACAGAATTATCTTTAGACCACGTTTGAAGAAGGACAAGTCGTAGTGATCGAGGAGCACCGCGGCTAGGAGCTCATTCCAGAGCTTACGCGTACGCGGAAAGAACGATTGTGGAAACGAACAGTTATTTAGATGAAATGTCTAACATTAAGTAAAGTCTTGCGCTTTTTTTTATAGTAATACATAATTGTGACCTCACGTTGTCTGACGGAAAGAGAAAAAGAAGCCCAAGTCGCTACTGCAACGGACAAGTAACCAAATGAATCGCATGTCTGTTACCACCGCCGTGCTGGAATGTAGGACTATTCTGCCTATACACCGACAGCTTAGGTTTGCAAGAGACGAAGGGCATTACGAATCTTCGCTCGAATTGAGCCGCCCGTCCGGGGAAGGACCTCCACTCTACAGAATACGGAAGTCAAATGACGCCTGGACCGTGTTCCTGCCGGTGAGTAGGGTTTCCCAAAGTGGGGGGTTAGTATCGGGCCGGTATGGCGGCGGCAACTGACAGGTAGGTAACTGACGAGTTACTTGCCCGTTGTCACAGCGACTTGGGTTTCTTCAATACGGGATGTTTACCATGTGTTTGATTTGTGTGACCCTAATATTTCATTTTAACGCAAGCAGTTCTTCCGTGACTATAACTCGAGCAAAAGTGCCGAAATATGCCAGAGTCTTGCTAATAAAATACACGGTAGAATCCCATTAATTGAATCTCGCGAAAGCTTGAAATATTACTTTGCTAAGACGTTTAAAGGTTTTTATTTTATTCAGTTTACCGGGAGGAATGCAAAAGCTCCGCACAGAGTAAAAGGTATTCTATTCAAAATAAAACATTTCAATTAAAGTACTTACCTATTTTCAACTGTGTTTGGTATAAAATAGAGTTAGTTAAAAACAAAAGCGAAAACAAACTTAAATTATGACAAACAGATTTTTAGACAATTATTACCGTTTAGATAGATATTATTCCTTGCACAAACCACAAACATTTTTAGGAAAGTGGGTAAATTACAATTTAGGCGGCCATTGGCATTTTGCATGCCCATTCTTTTTTTTTAATTATATGATTCGTGTCGTCATCGACACTATTTATGAATTAGTTAGTAGTTTATGTAATTCTTAACTCAAGAGTTTTATTATTAGTAGTTTAGTCGATTCTGACAAAAACCTATTAGGAATTTGGGCACCATGTGTCCGCGCGTCGCATAGTTAACGTTTGTGAATACGGATGTAAATATAGGTACGAATTATCCTAGTATTAATTTATTCTAACAGTATATTTCCATACATAATAGTTTACACAAAGGCCAATAAAATGAAGAAAAAGTGATACCTGTTACAGATATTAATAACTTAGTAGGTCAAATGAAAACCACTGACTAAAGTCCGTGAAAGAAAATATTTTTGACCTTAGTAGGTAAAAGTTAACCCTAAACAAAAGTAATTCCAAGCACAAATACCTAGTTACCCTATATTTGCCTCCTACTAACAAAAACCTTTATGAGACCTTATAAAAACACACGAGGGCAAAAGTCTGGGCATAGAAAGCGCCATTCGCTCGTTAATTTCCAAGGTAAATATGTTTAAGCTATCGAAACAACGCTAAATAGGTGAACACACTATGAAATCAGGCATTATACTCAGTAAGCGATGTAGGTGTGAATATGTTTATAAGGGTCTAGTGACATTTAAAATTACAATCCAGAACACCAGGGCCCTTATATATGAATTAAATGAATTAAAATCGACATTGACGAATTTTAGTTCGTATATTCGAACACGGGAGAGACAAATGAGAGGGATTTTTGGGGCAAAAATACGCGACCCGTTCAACGAACGATCGTTTTCGTTTTTGGTGGTAGTGGCCCAGGATCGATCAAAGTGGCGAAGATTGGGAGAGGCCTATGTCCATCAGTGATACGGGCTGATAATGATGATAACTTAACCTCTAAGCTGCATTATTTAGCAGGTAAGTATGTCTTAAAACTTGGTTAGAAGGCGTTAGAGAAACAATTGGTGCAAATAAAAGCCCCGACTTTGAATAAAAATGTGGCGCGCGTCGCAGCAAGCAACTTTTAAACTGAAGCAAACATACTCAAATACGTATTCATAAATAACTTTGCAAAACGTACACTTAGCTGTTGAAGTTTCGCCGTAAATATTTGTACAGCCTGTATTGCCTCGTACCGTACTTGTATTATGCGAGTTTCTTTGAAACTCGATAGAAAGTGGTGATTCCACCTATGTGATTTTGTGCGAATTTGGTTTGGAACAATGAAGGCATTTCGCAAAGATATTGGCAAAAGAATATTATTTTACAGTAACCTAAAAGACAAGTCCTAAAAGTCCTTACTAAGCTGAAGTGGCAGTAGGCTGGTCACATCAGCCGCAGAACCGATAACCGTTGGGGTAAACTAGTTCTAGAGTGGATAGCGCTTCTCCGCAAACAGGGCGCAGGACGCTTTCAGGTCAGGGAGCGATGATTTGCGCAATATGGCTGGCAAGTAGCGCGCACTAAGAGGTTCAGTTCCTCGTTCCTGCCCCGTGCCATTAAGTCATAGAATGCCCTTCCAGCTCATGTGTTTCCTTCCTCTTAAAATCCTGGGTTCTTTAGGTGGGGCGTGAAACGGCATCTCAGTGGGCCTTCAGGGTAAGGGCGACAGGCGTACCCTTTTGTGCCTGTCGACCTAACAGTTGGACCTCACGACTGCTTACCAACTGAATGCTCTTTTTATATAAAAAAAAAGTACTGGATGCGAGAAGCCCAGGATCGACCAAAGTGGCGAACAATTGGAGAGGGCTATGTTTAGAAGTAGACTGTGAGAGGCTGATGATGGTGTGATGAAGATGACAAAGCCCCAAAAATGTACCTACTGACAACATTATATACATTTGAATGTAAATATAGAACCCACAATTCGGGTGTCTCAGAAGAAAATGTTACTGCCAAATGAGCCATTGGATCAGTCACGTAAGTAGGTAAGTATAATTATGAAATTCTGTTTGCCGATATTCTTATGGCCTTTAATCTCTTCAATATCTCATTGACAACACAGAAATGTTTCATGATAATATATTAATCATAGCAAGCTTCACTTTGTCCAGCATAAAAATATAACTATTATGTATAAATAAAAAAAAGCAACGGACTTTATGACTAAATTTATGGACTACTGGTCATATGTTCAAAAGCTTTTGTTGCGAAATAAATCGTAGCTTTGTATTTTTGGGAACTTAAAATGTATCGTACCGTATTTTTGTGAGCAACAATTGGACTGCGAGCAAATGGCTTACTCGATATGGGTTGACATATATTGTAATAACATAAAGCACATTGTACGTGATACCTATAAATCCATGTAAACAAAATAAATATAAGCTCTATATTTCAGTTCGGTACTTGTACTATAAATGTTGAAGGTGCCATGTTTCGTCTTTCGAGGAAAACGTACCGAAATATGACACTAGTTATTTTATTAAGAGAAACTATCGTGATACAATCGCGAATTATTCAATGTTATTTGGAATAAATCGGATAAATAATAAAAAAAATGGATTTACTAAATATTAATAACTAGCGACCCGGCTTCGCTTCGCTTCGGGAAACTAAATATAGTAAGTTACTCAGTGATAATGTAGCTTACTAATAAAAAAAAAGAATTATTAAAATCGGCGTTTGAGTTTATTCGTTACGTACAAAAATACAAATCTTTCCTCTTTATAATATTAGTGTAAATATTAGTGTAGATAGTGTAGACTAGCGACCCGCCCCAGCTTTGCATGGGTGCAATACTATATGCATAATTATACACATAAACCTTCCCCTTGAATCTCTATCTATCAAAAAAGTGTTGGCTAGTTTTAAAGTTGTAAGGGACAGACAGAAAATAAAAGCGACTTTGTGTTATACTATGTAGTGATCAAGATACCTGAAACATGTTTCGTAACTACTACGCTAAGACCTCATTTAAGGAAAAGCGGTGCATTTTAATTATTTTTTATACTACAAATAGTCGTCACAATCCGTACCGTTACGAATAAATAATATTGTAAACAGCTCGGAGCTCTAATTTAGTAAAAGAGATTCTAGCTTTGTGGAATCCTTGTATTTAGATAAAAGGTAAAAATACTACAAAACAGAGATCTAACTACAAACGTGCCAGGAATTTCCTGGCGGGCAAAAATTAAGTACTAGTTCTTATATTCAGCACTCCTTTCTACTAATTAAGCATGTAATCGCTGTGGGAGCCATGTAATTAAGTACACCTTTCATGCTATGCATTATTAAAAGGAACATGTAGTACTAAACTACTCTAATTAGACTTTTAACTAACTTCCCTGAACTAAAACGTCGAAGAAAATTATAGTAGCGTTCAGTTTTTAATTAAGTATACAAAGTCCTTAAAATAAACCAAAAAGAAAAATGACCCAGTTGCAAGTAGTAATATATAATTATTTCCGTTAAGTTATAAATTTTTTAAGTAAATTGTTCGTAGCGATCGGAGAGCGTAGCTACTTGCTCCGGTGACGGTGCAGCCCCTCATCGGTCTGTGGTATTTAGCTCTACACCTTTAATTGTGATGGTTATACCGCCACCAGTCGGTTGCAAGCGCCTGGTTTGTTATTCGGCAGAATGCACCAAGGGCAGGTGAGGTTGATTTGGAGGGAAAAGATGATAAACCGGTCCCTTATATCCCTTAGGAGATACCATCGATCACTAGTGTGACAATAAAGTCTAAGTAAAAAAACCTTATACCTAATTAAGTTTAAATTCCTCTTCGAATCGATAAGACATCTGCCGTTTCCTCAAACAAAACCGACGGCTAATAGTGGTGAATAGTGATTAACTTGTCACCGTAAGCAGTGTAACCGCAATGTATCAGAGGTAAGGTCGCGGGTCCCCAGCGCTCGACACGGGTGTGACAGCACGCAAGGATACCCATTGTGGTGTGTTTCTGAATAAGTAATTTGATTTGATTTGACATTAGGTCGGGTCGCCACGATAACCTACATCTTCATCCCAGGTCCTATTCATCTGTTTGAATAGGTCTATGCGAGTAGAGAATTGGGAAAAATGTTGCGTGCCATTTGTGGGCTGACGGATGAAAGTCAAAACTCAATTTGCTATATCCGTGTGACGTGTTGACTCTGCGATTCGAAGTTTGGAAAACGAGTGGGAAGAAAAAAATCGCGGCTATAGGAAAATCTAGTTGGCTGCAGTGTTCCTATTCCCAACTCTTTTTGATTAATTATTACTTTTTCCATAGTGTGACAGAGGAATACAAATCAACGACGCATTTTGCTCATGGGTATCGTATAAGACTTGAGAGCTTATTGAGATTTCAGTTACTTGTCTGTTGCTGCAGACTTTTGGACCTCTCTTTTCTATCCATTTGGCGACGGAAAGCCACTATGCTGTGCTACTAAAAAAGGTAAATCTCTTTTCTTAACTTTTATATAAAAATATATTTATTTACATAGCTCGATGGTGGTCGATCGAGTGGTGATCCGGGATAAACATTCATGTGATTAACATTTGTGTTTGTTCCGTGTACGGGTGTTATATTATGTACTAGCTGTGCTCGCGACTTCGTCCGCGTGAAATAGTTATTTTTCCATTAATTATTCGCTCCTAATAGTTGCAGCGTGATGTCATATAGCCTAAAGCCTTCCTCGATAAATGGTCTATTCAACACAAAAAGAATTTTTCAATTCGGACCAGTAGTTTCTGAGATTAGCGCGTTCAAACAAAAAAACTCTTCAGCTTTATAATATTAGTTTAGATTTAAGTATATAGTATGTAGTACCTGCGATACATTCGTTGTTCTGATACCCAGAACACAAGTGCTTAAGCTACTTAATTTGGGATCGAAACAATGTATGAATGTTGTCTGATATTTTTTTATTTATTATAGCTAGGACTTGTACCGTAACACCACGACTCGATTTAGTTTAAAAAGTTAATTTCTTGCTATTCTCCCGACCGAAACCGAAGAGTTACTTTCGCCTAAACGACTAAAATTGCTTAAATCTAATCCCTTATCAAAACAACACCAGAAAATTAGGTTTAATGAATGCACCGCAATAAATTATATTGATTGTATCATCCCGATATAGCTCCGTTTACCTCCTGAGCTATCGTTTCGGCTCGGGACAGACTATTATAACTATGATCAAGATACGGCCAAATTTAGGCTATTACAATGCAGAAATTGCCATCTAACCTCCGCAACCTAACTGGGGACTTAGCCCATTGGGTCACTGCTACATAAACATATTCATCATGATATAGATAGATATACTTAATAGCACACTATCTAACTGGCTCGGTGGCTCAATTGGTAGTGACCCCTGCCTTCTGAACCAAGGGTCGTGGGTTCGATTCCCACCCGGGACAAACATTCGTGTGATGAACACTTGTGTTTGTTTCGTGTCTGGGTGTTTATATTTGTATTTAAGTATTTATTTGTGGTACCTTCGTTGTTCTGATACCCATAACACAAGTGCTTATGCTACTTACTTTGGGATCGGAGCAATGTATGTGATGTTGTCTGATATTAAAAAAAAAACTGGCCTAAAACTAAGTATTATAGACATTTGATGCATAATTAGGCGGTCTTAGTGCTTTGAACGATCTCTCTTAGACATATTTGGGTAGTATATTTTACTAGTAGATATACATTAAACAGAAAGGGTAACGTGAAACAACATTTTCAACATTTTTAATAACCGTGTTGGGTTTGCAATTATTAAAGGTAGGTATGTAGTTCCAATTATCTACAGGAATTGTTTTAATATGAAATAAGGATTCTTGAAAACAAGAACCATGGACACCAACGATACAGAAACGTTAATTTCGCACATTTCTCCTAAGTGGAATCGAACTAATAATAAGAACAAAAACCATAAGAAAATAATCCATACGTATAATAATAAAACAGTAAATCATTATTAATGAAAGGCAGAAAATGAAAAATAATAGTAAATATAAACTTTTAGCAAACAACGTGTACAATGTTTGATCTAAATTACTCTACTCTCTAAATCCAATACTAATTCTGCCGAACATACTTATTGCCACAAAAACGAACAATCTTTATCGGCAAAAACAGTTTTATGCAAATTTTATGTTCATAAAATGCATATCTAATAAGTCTAGTTATAGACGCATTTATAGAAATTTCCATTTTTATTAGAGTTTCGTAGTAAAATATTCTTATAAAATTCCTTGTGTCGAAAATTATAGCGCCGTTAAATCATAATGCATGCATAAAGAAAATAACTAGCAATAAATTCAAATCATCTTTTGTAGTCTTACTGTGAAAATACCGTAATGAAATTTACAACGTTAAGAACGTTAATTCGATTTCTGAGAGAGTATTTAATTGTGCTCAATTTTCACAGCTCAGAAAAATATAAGTAGGTAGTAGATATTGGAAAAAATAATATGAGAGCTTTAAATACAATTTCAGTTTTTAAACAAAGCAATTGTGCTCCTTTAATTTTGAAGATAAATTCTGTTTATTATATTTTGCTTAAAGCTGTGTAGAATAAAAAATCTGTTCTAGGTTTACTGTTTAAAAGGAATTGTTATATTGTTAACCATTTGTAATTCATTCAAAGAAATCCAATTGGGACACGGGGTGTTAAAATAATCACCCCGTGAAAACTATCCGAGTATTTTTTCAAAGGATGATAATAATTATTAAGAAACGGACATAATAACCAACGAGGGAACGAGTTCTGGAGTGGAGACCTCGTCTCGGCAAACGTAGGGTAGGAGGACGCCCTCAGGCCAGGTGGAATGATGATTTGCGCAAGATGGCTGGCAAGTTTTTTTTTTATAGTGGCTCGACATAATGGCTTCCCTACGCCTGATGGAAAGCGAAAGAGAAGCCCAAGTCACTGTGACAACGGGCAAGTAACTGGTCAGTTACCTGTCAGTTGCCACCGCCATGCCGGCCCAACCCTAACCCCCCACGAGCTCCGGAAACCCTACTCACCGGCAGAAACACGACCCAGAGGTCATTTGACTGCAGTATTCTATAGGGTGGAGGTCCTTCCCCGGACGGGCGGCTCAATTCGAGCGAAGATTCGCTATGCCCTACCTCTCTTAAGTGCAGATGCGAGAAGCCCAGGACCAATCAAAGTGGCGAACATTAGGATAGGCCTATAATTAGCTGTGGACTAAATATAGTCTGATGACGAGAATTTAATAACATTCTTAATAAGCTGAGTTAAATGTGACTGCTCGTATGTAGGTACTCCTTTTCCTGATATAACTCGTAAAACAAAATTGGGCCGTTTTTTGACTAATTAAACGTTTAACATTAGGCAAACTTCGGTAAGCCCAATCCCATTGCGAAAATTTCATTATGTGTCATATCCTATATTTTATATGAACAGATGCCTCCAGGCCTCGGCAGACGAGGTAGACCTATGAAGCGATGTCTTGATGTCATCAACGACGATCGTCTAAAGTAGAAGAGACAAAGCAAGAAAGTTGACTATGTGATATTATCTTTCATTAACATAATTAATATACCTATCTACCTCTACATTGGTTACAATGGTTGGTTACTCATTTTCAAAAAAAAAACAAAATAATGTTACACAACAACTTCCGAAACATCTTTTGTCATCATTTCAGGCACCTAACGAATTCAGTGAATGAAAAATGTATATATTCAAATCGTGCGTTTTGTCTTCCAACTCATATATCTATGTAGGTAGGTGTTGAATAATAGATAGTAATGACCCCAAATTTTTTTTTTTTTTATTACATTAACACATCAAACTGACTGTATCCTGCAAGATGTTAAAACAACAAAGTCCAAAAAGTATAGGTAAGCATCAGCTTAATTAGTACCTAAGTATAACGTAGACCGATCACACATTTCCTTAATTTATGAAGATCATGTTAATGAAAATAAAACCATAAAAACACTATGACAGCCTACATTCGTGCCTTTTAATTAGGTGATTATATTATAACTAGCTGTGCCCGCGGCTTCGCCCGCGTTCATTTAGGTGTATCACAAAAGTGTTTCTTCATCCATTTTTTCGCAACAAGAGGTATTTCTATGTACTTTCTCAGGGTCTAAAGATATTGAGAGGTATAAGCGGGAAAGCATAACAGACAGACATAGAGAGTTACTTTCGCATTTATAATATTATATTAGTAAGGAGTAAAGATTCATAGTCTTATGAGGGTAATATAGTTAGGTACACACAAGACTAAGAAGAATACGTGTACTAGAATTCCACAGGCTAATGGTTTGGCAGTTGTAAGATTTGCCCAATTTTATAGTACAAGTGCTGATAAATCTGCACAGTATTTTCATGCTTTCCTGTACATGTAGTTCTATTTAGGAAAACAAAATAAATTGTTCCTCGGAGCAATAATAATGTTTGGTATATAATAAAATAATACAGTCAAATAACGTAGAACTAAGTTTCATAATACAAAAGGACTTAAACAAAACAGTTGAAAGTGCAGTTGACAGTGAAATTGTCTTGAGACGTATAATATTGGATATCGTTTTTCATCCCGGGAAGATCTATCAATTGTCCGTTCGGAAACTAGGGCGTTTTCTCCGTTATGAATACCAGATCAGTCGGTGGCATCCACGAGAACGTCCAATCTGATAAAATATAAATACGAGGCCGCAATAATACTTGTAGCAAAATAGAATTGTTGCTAGAAGTAGGTATTCTGAAAATAGAGATGTATTAAGGATAGAACTGCCTTGCATTTTTGGCCATAATCATGTGGTAAGACGCGTATCTCTAACTTGAATGCATCGCAGCAGTTCACATCCACACGAGTTCTAAATCTGTTTTTGACAGAAAAAATAAAATTGGTGCATACTTAGTCCGACCGCCCAAAGAATACGGTTGTGACAGATGTCAATTCGAATATTTATCAATCGATCAATCGTATAATTGATCAACAGCCAGTACATTTTTCCCAAAATAATACGCTTATTGTAAGTTGGCATAATTATTCAATAATTCATGTTTTTACTCGTTAATGAGGTAAATAAATAAATAAATAACCCAAGACATGCCACGCTGGGCCATTCTTTCAGCCGCTAGATTATATTATAACACACAGCAATACATGCCACTTTTAAAATGCGCAAATTGACCTAAGTAGGTTTATTCTTGATACATTTCTGCTAATCTGAACTAGGTACGTATCACCAAGCTGTTCCCTAGACCTCGCTTGACGCAAACTTATACTGTATAAGGTATTTAGGGAAATAAAATACCCAATAAAAAAAGATGTGAGACACAATTTTTCCGAAGGATAAAAACCCTTTTGGAAAAAAGATTTCAGTGGCCATTTTTCCTCTATGTTCTCTGTCTATAAAACAGCTTTTCGATAGGAATGAAAGTGATTCGGTGTTGACAATAAGCTTCTTAGATTGCTTCGGTAATGTTGCGTTTTTACGTTTTGGTGGAGACCCAAAGGACCCTATTAGTGAAATAGTTCCCGTGAGATTGATTGTGTTATGGGAAACAGTAAAATAGAATGGTAAGGGGAATTCTCACATACAAAATATTAGATAGATATAGATATTATTTATTTCACACTATACAATTGATTTTCATCTTGGTATAATTGACATTTGTTGAACAATGTAGGCGATTATCGCTACAAGTAATTTAAAATTGGTAATTTATGATTACATTATTATAATTAATAATAATAATTTTCATCGTAAATGATTAGTGGCCAACTAAGCTATTAGTATCAGAAGAGTGTTAGGCCTCTCCAGTTGTTCGCCACTTAGGGAAAACATCTGGAGGATATAGCCACCTACAGAGGCGGGTTGAGGTGGAAGGATGCACCACGGGTAGGTGTGGTTGGCTTGGAGCAAATAGATGATAGGCCCCTCCCTTACATCCCATAAGAAACCTAACATACGCTATGTATGTTAGGTTATGTATGCACGTAAAACGTCTAATAGACTTCTTTTTATGCGCTCCTGGTATGTACTTTTCGCTCAAGAAAAGTAAAAAATAAATTTTAATTTAGAAAAAAATTATATATCTTAATAAGCAACTAGGTATGCTACCGCAATTTATAGGCTTTCTTCGTGGCTAAGCGCTCTTGGCACTTTTCACTCGATTTATAGTGACAAACGCTCATGCTACGAACTTCTTTGCGTTTCGATAGTAAACCGTAATCACAGCTGCTATGCACAGTGCCCCGCCACCCCAAACCGCACAATCGACCACGGAAATTAGCTCACCTAGTGAGCAGGTCTCTTCTGAAAAACGATAAAAAAGAAAATATTTTGCTACTTGGACTTAACAAATATATAATATATTAGTAATACTGAGGTATTACCTAATGTAATTGTGAGATTGGAGAGCATTTCATATTTAAAATAACTGCTTAACAAATAAATCACTACACATTATTCTCTTGCGGGGTTTGTAATAATAACATAGATGATTTATAGTATTTTTTTTTTGTATTTCCTTTTGTACAATCCCCGCAAGACAAATGCTCTCTGCATGACCTGTGGGTTGACAGGTCGAGAATACTTCTAGCATTAAATTCGCCTTTTGCACCATTTTTGTGCAATAAAAATTAAATAAATAAATAAATTGTGACCTCGTATTGCTATCGTTGGTATGAAGTAGGTAGGTATTGACACGGCTCCGTTTAATATTTCAAGTCGTTAACATAATATGACTATTGCTGAGAAAAACATTTTCGCCAAAATATAAAAAAAAACATTCTTGGTTATCTTGAAGAGGTCCTTTGGTCGCTGTTTCAAAATGTTACAAAAGTACTTAATATGTATATATATAGAAAATATTTGTTGTATCTAATCCTAGATATAAGTGTGATTATAGCAGGATTGATTCAGTAATTGCATGACAACCCCGGCTAAATGTTAATGGCTAACTAATAAATTAATCGTGTTCGTGGAAACCAAGTGGGAGATAATAATATTATGAAATCTTGTTTAGCTACCAGAAGTAATAATAACAGTCCAGACGAATTCGTGCTCTAGCGGTGAATCTTGTTTGACCAGGAATAATAAATAATAGACTCCAGTCTGAATTTGTGCCATAGTCACTTACTTTAAGAGAGGTAGGGCATAGCGAATCTTCGCTCGAATTGAGCTGCCCGTCCGGGGAAGTACCTCCACCCTATAGAATACCGCAGCCAAATGACCTCCGCGTCATGTTCCTTTCGGTGAGTAGGGTTTACGGAGCTCGTGGGGGGTTGGGGTTGGGCCGACATGGCGGTGGCCACTGACAGGTAACTAAAAAGTTACTTGCCCGTTGTCACAGGGACTTGGGCTTCTCTCTCGCTTTCCATCAGGCGTAGGGAAGCCATTATGTCGAGCCACTATAAAAAAAAGACGAGTAGGTACATAGGAGCCTCATGCATTGCAACCGCAAGCATTTCTAGGCTTTGGATTCATCATCGTTTCAGCTCCCACTCTTTTGAATATAGGTCTCTTCTTCCAACCGCCATTTTACACGGTCTCTTGTCAACCTCATCCACTGCGTTGAATGAGGGCTATCGCGTGTGAATTCGCCACCAGAGGTGCTAGTGTAGCGTGAGGTATCCGAAATGTCAAATTACATTGGTTCTGTGGGTTAAACGTTAACGGAATAAACTTTCGGAAAATTAAATAATATTGTGCAATTTTGGCGTAGCTGGCATTAATTTTGGATTAAGCTCAATGATTGTCTGGGCATTAAAAGCGGAGCCGAGAGGTATAAAGTTTAGCGGTCTGAAAGAAAAGCTAGTTCACTGGTTTGTTTATTAAGCGTTAACAAACAGTTTTGCCTTTCGGAAACTTATGTCCTCCTTCTTTTAACGAAAAAACAGTCATCACATGCATAAAACAAACCTTAACAACTATGCCTCAGATACAGTGGCGCCCTCAGGTGATTACAAATACGGTAGCCCTCATTATTCAATCATAATTAACTCGTCAATTCCCATGCTTCTGTGAAACTGAAAATGTGTGTTCTTTTTGCTTTAATTGACGGTCTTAGATATTTAAAACATAAAAAATATCAAAAAAAAATTTACCCCCCCCCCTATTTATCTGGTAAGGGGGGTGTCACCTACAGGTGACACTGGGCATAATGATTACCTTTAACTTAGTATGGTAATAAAAATAATATAACTTATTTTCTTTTCTACACTTTTATTATGTGAAAGTTATGTATTAGATAACATATATATGTTTGTATATATGCTTTATTTTTTAATTTCATGAAATTTGTACCAGTATTTGCGATGTAAACCTATATTACACCTGAGAACACATTTTTTTTCTACGTCCATGGCATAGTTTGCAAAGATGTTGCGCACAATCGTTTTCTGTATAGTCAGCTGCACTATCTGATAGTCTAGTTTCAATGGAAACTCTGGATTCAAGCGCCGCATTTGGTGTTTAGTTGGGGGTTTCCCGGGTATTTTTGTAAATACGATTTACTAGAGCTTTGCGGAACTCCCAGTAAGTGGAGTACTATCAAGCTTTCTTTCAATCAGCCAAGCATTTTGACAGGATAAATCTAGTCCGAAAGCGAACACTGGAAACCACCATTTCTTCCCTCATAAACCATTCAGTCATAGAATCGGCATCCCATCAAAATGATCTACGCCACCCATGTATTTGTTACACATTTTTGTAAGCGATGGGTAATTGGTTGGATGGGTAGCAACTTAGCTATTTTTTGTACTACGTTTATTTTTATTTAGTACATCAATCTGATCAACTTTTGTTATTGGTGACAATCCATGACAGTCAGAGGCCATATCAACACTATTGTCATGCCACTCGGCGACTTTACTTGAAGACTATTTCTTTTGAGACTTTATAAACCAGCTCACTCCTAGGCTTCTTCTTTATCTCTTTGCGGTTCATAAAGTCACAGATTTCCAGGCAGTTTTCCCTAATAGGTCTAGTCCCTCCAATATTTTTTTCATGGAAAAAAGATGCTATCACGAACGCAGGAGGTACCGGTGTTGTATTATAATAATGCCCAGTGTCACCTACAGGTGACACCTGCTAATTTGACCGTTTTTTTTGAGAACAAAAACTATTGATTTCTCAATAAAGTTATTTGTATTAGAGGTTACATACCTTAGCAACAATTTGCAAAAGTAATCATTACAGTACCTACCCTTTTGAAATTTTTACAGAAAAAAAAAGTTGGCCCACCGCTCCCGCGCCAAAAAATGTCAGTAACGTTCGAAACAATTGAATAATTTGGCAGTTTATGTATGGATAACTATTGTCAAATATATTTATTTAAATACTACTGAATGTATACTTTATTGTAGTTGCATATATTTTCCTTATTTTTTTTAATTTAATAGTTAAAAAAAATCGTCAATCTCTGTCACCTACAGGTGACACTGGGAATTGACGAGTTAAGCGCCTGTTCATACTAGCGTTTATTTTCGTTCACACTAGCGGTTGATCCGCCCGGCGGCTACCGCAAATCGACCGCCGATCAACCGCAAAACGGCCGAGGTGTTCACACTAGCGGTCGCGGTTTTGCGGTTCGGCAGCTGGTAGTGTTGTAGATCGATGGTCGGCTATAGATAATAGTTGATTCTTTTGTGAGAATAAATCGATTCAAGTACCAAATGATTTTACAATCTAAACATCGATAATCGCTTTAAAGATAATTTATGTATGACTTTAATAACTCTGTTTTTGGGAATAGAATACACGATTGTTTACTGTTCTATATTACTTTCTGGTTACCTTAAGAAGAAGTACAATTTAACTTATTTGAGAGCCATGAGTACTAAATTGATTGCAAATGAGAAGTTTATTGACGTTTACAAACTTCAAATATTATTACAAAAGTTAAGTTTTGATTAAATCATAATATTATCGTATTTTTATCTATAATAACATCTTCACTTAAGAAATAAATTTCATAAACTCACATTTAAAACAGTTGTCACAAATGTCTTAAGCGAACAGCAAATAATTAACGATTCCTAGTGATCGTTTAACTTTCTGGTGACCCATGCTGTGATTACAATTTGTACTCTTCACATATCGATTAATCATAATGATCCATTAACGTAACGATTTAATTGTAACAACACTAAAAATAAAACAATTACGTACCTACTAACAGAACGTAACCATTTTTGAAGCGCGTTGCGAAAATAAAGAATTATTGTATTTACTTACTTCATACTAAAATTATGATGTATTATGTTGTATTCTACTACCTGTTTTTACGGTAGATCTAATGGGAGTTTTCGTTCCCACAATACTTAAAGAAATTCTTATCAAATATTACAATGCTTCTTGTATAGGAATTGAATAATTTAAACTTCCTATGTGATTATGCACTCCTGGTACTTTCAATTGGAGAAGTACACATCAGTCATGTCGGTGCCATCGTCGACGCGCACACAAATAAATCTCCCAGGGTCGATAACGGTTCGATTGGGGGTTTTCGCTAACAAACAAGTTTATGAGGACACAATAAAAGATGAGTAATAAGAAACACAGCTTGAATATGGATATCGCACTTGATGAAGTTGCTCAAGTGAGGGCACTGCTTCAATCGGGTATTCAACTGAACTCGAACCGTTTTTCGATTTGAAAAGTTTTGCCAGCGGTTCCTGGAGACCGGTGGCTGCATTTATAGACAAGGATCAGGTAGATTTCGCTGCAACTCGGACAGACACGACTGCTTTCTTGTTTCTACTTTTTTTTATTTGCAAATTAGACTAAAAATTACAAAGTTATAGCCTGTTGAAATTACGCGTGACGTACTCAGTGAGGCATTTTTACGGGAGCGAGTGACGTCAAAGACTCCCACTCCTAACTTTTGATGCCTTGTACGAGAAGGGCCCTTCTGAAAAGTTTCAGTTACACCTGGAAAGCCTATTTACTGCCGTGGAAATCACAACAGGCGTTAACCAAAATCTCTATGTGGTTTGAATCCTCAGGGAAGTAGGAACGAGATTTTGCAACATGTTCTACCGGAACCGATGGCAGTTTACGGCGCTTTTAATTTACTTACAATTTACATTTTCAATTTAATAAAATATGTTATATTATTGAATAAGGAAAACTAATTAAAATCTACTAATATTCTTTTAAAAAATAATTTCCCTAAAGCCACATAAAATAGGTAGATATAAGTATTCATGAATTAATCATGTTCAGATTTCCATTGTTGCAGAATCTCGTTCCTTCTTCCCTGAGGACTCGAACCACATTTAGCACCCCCCGCCCCGCCGTTACCGTGGTCGCCACCTTGACCAGGAATCATCTAATTAGTGTAGCCTCATCGTGTACTTATATTTTCCACCATAATTTATAAATTCAAATAAATTTGTTTCATATTTTATTTTAACCGTGTAAAGTTACGTTCTATAAAACAGAAGAAGAAATGTCACTAGCTAGTGATGGAGGTATAGTGCTATTAAAGTTTCGATAATATCTAAATATAATAAGCTGAAAAGTAAAATAATTTTAAATGGAAATGGATAGTTTCTTGAGAAAATATTTCGACAAAGAGTAAAGAAAGGTAATTTTTTTTATAGTGCAAACGGGCCATTATTATCACTTAGGAAATAGTTAAATAACTTTCTTCTTAGCTGTTGTGTAATGGTCGTCGTGGCCTCTCTCATCCTTTCTTTCCTATTCTATATTACCTTCGAGTACTGTTGTACGTAATGGGAGTTGAAGGCACTGGCGGAGTTCAGGGAGTGGTGGATATTGCTCACCCGATAAGAGCAAACCTCTTTAGAATTAATGAATATGAAATTTTGCGACATTGACTTGTGGTAGAGTATATCTTCTAGCTAAAAATATTTAGTAGCTGAAAATTTTACCCAAAATATGGATAGTATTGCTGCCCACCAATTGTGAACCATTAATTACGAGAGTACCTACACTAAAGAACTTACGTCGGCACTAAGTTATTTTCCTAGTGACACTACGTAGTGCAGATACGCTTACTTTGCATATGTAAGATTCGCGATGGGCATTTGTCTTCTACTTTCATCGATATTCCCAATTTGACTATAGAGCAGCCCTAGCCCGCCGATGTCAAAACGCGGCCGCCGCCGCCGATAGTGTCAACAGGGGTAGTGGATCAACCGCCAAACCGCAGTTTGAACGCCGCGCCCCGCCGCGTTCGTAGTGTGAACAGGGGTAGCGGTTTGACGGCGGTTTGATGGCGGTTAAACGTCAATCTGAAGGAAGCCTAATGGGTATAAATTTCTTGAATTTTGAAAAAAAAAAATCTGTATAGCTTTAACCTTTGTAATTAATATTAGAATTGTGGATCAAATAAAAACAGGGTAGTTTGTTGGTTTAGTCCAAAAAAATGTAATACCGTAAATCAACATTCGTAGTTACTTTATTTACTCTAAGCACCGAAACCCAGGTGGTCCCAAGAGGGTTAAACTTTACCGAAATGCGCACGAAACTTAATCAGAAATAAAAACGTCAAGCAATCAAGTCAAGCGTAGGTTTACTATTCAAACTATTCAAGCGTAGGTATATTTTTGTAATAATTCCTGAAAGCATTGTTCGATATTTGAAAATAATAGGATACATTGCCTTAAAGCTTGTTACTTAGTACATAGGTACGTTATACTGTTCCAATATATAATATTGATAACAAAGTAATAAAACTATGGACAGATTATAAAATAATGATTTTAAAAGGAGCTATTAACTTAGAAATATTATTTAACCATAGGAATAGAATTTCAATTACGATTCCCTTGATACCTTGTCTAGAAGCCGTATGATTTAGTCAAGAACAATCATTGAAATAACATGAGTAAGCATCATAAGTATTATTGGATACCTTATCAAATAAAATTACTGACCAGTGTGTGTGTATATTACAAACAAAATTTAAAAAAAAATTAATTATAGACATACTTCATTCAAGTAGGTATTTAATAAGAGAAGTAATTGACTACGCGACTTAAGAAAAAAGGTAGGTATCGGATTTCAAATACCTACTCGTCATTGGTAACGTTTTGCTAAAGATCTTTCTCTTTTCAAAAGCAATACAATTTACAAGCAATTGTGCTTCCCAAGATCAATATCTTGTAATAATAAAAAAAACAACATTAGAGGCTGATATGACGGCAGTTGAATACTTACTATCTGTGCTGTATCTAAAAGATGCTTCGTGGATCCGTCAGAAAAAGGTGTCTTTCCCCTTTGAAAAATGATCCTTTAAAAACGTTCTTGAGAGAAACTAAAGAATTTCTTTTCTATTCGCGGAATGTAACTAAAGAAAATACTTTATTTAGGACACGCGCTCTCAATACTAATGGTATACGTAATGATTTGGTTCTCAAAGCTTCATTTTAAAAAATAGGAAGTAACGGAATTCCGTTACTAAACTACTATAATACTAAAGAACTATTTAGTTCTTTACATTTTGTGTTGTCCCTAATTTTTATTGTATCATTTGCTGTTTGTTTGCTATTCTATTGCTGTTATAGTAAATGATATTTTGTAAGTATATTGTTTTCCTTTTTTGGTAAAACGAAATTATAGTTTGATCACAGAAGATTTGGAATGTTGTTCTAATACGATTTTCAATTTACGAAATTTTTATTTGAGAAATATGTCGATAATTTGTATAGATTTAGAAAACAGAAGTGTAAAATACTTTATAAAACTCTAACACGGACGTCTCAGCTTCTCACCTCAGTATAAAATTGCCATCAGAAAAATGGCGTAAAGCGTAACGGTATTACAGGGTTCGGTATAGACACGAACATTATTGATGTTACTGGAACACTCCAGCCGTCGGATGGAACGATGACGCCGATGAGTTGGCAAAAGCTAAGCCATTACTAATAACCAAAAGTTGCCTATATCTACCATTTTATAACGCATGCCTCTTTTATTGAACGGAAAAGTTCTTCTCACTTCGCAATTTCTTTTTTAAATATTCATGAAAATTGCGTCAAAGATTTGAATACTTCTCGAAATAAAAACTGTTCTTATTTTGAAATTTTCATATTAATCTTAATTAAGATCTTTCAAAAAAAAAGTTTACGGCGAACTTAAAAAGCCGGCCGGTTAATTAACCCGTTCAACGCATACTTACATTTCAACTCATAATAAAACCAGTTTCGGCATTCACGAACTACGGGTAGCACTTATCATGAACAATCACTGCACTCCACACGCAAAACGTGAGCTAAAGGAATCGTTATACAACCGCAGCGCGATGCTGCCTTGTCGAGAGGCTGCGTGGTACTGAGTTCTGACACGGGAGCGGGCGGGAGCAACTCAAATACCGTGCGTCGGTTTGGCTTACACTGTCTCCGACTACGACGGAGATTATTAAAGTAGAAAAAGAAAATAAACACAGGTAAAGTAAGCAAATGGGGCTTGGTTGGTTTCCATTTGTTGTTATTGTGTGTTAAAAGCAATATTAGCTATATAAGTCAACTGTGTATAGTGAAAACACTCGTATACTGAGTGTACTGACATAGGTTATGCGTTATGACTCCAACTGTAGTCGACCTGTTCGTTATGAATTTTACTAAGATAGAACAAGAAAATAAACACACGTGAAGTAAAGGAGGCTTGGGCGGTCTCCATTTATCAATAAATGGAGTAAGCAAAAGACAATATTAAGTAGCTAAAAATAATATAAGTACCTACGTTTAAAAGGTTCTTAAAGGATTTTATAAAAATAAAAGCACCAAGTATGGTTTATTTTTAAACAACCTCGCTAAGAATGGCATTATTTCTTGGCGTGGGAAGTTATTATTGGATTTTATTTTCGTCAGGCCAATTAAGGACATGAAGTTCGTAATGCTGTGATTAAACAAACGATGTCAGTTGGAGTTCTTTAAATGCTACATGCTCCTTTTGATGTTCATTAACTCTAGGGTATTGGCCGCATGTTATCTGAAGCTGGCCATGGCAGGAAGGGACTTGGCTGCATACTTCTGTGCTACCCGAATCCCTGCAAGTTACAGCCCACTGACCACATAGAGAGCTCTGACGTTAGTGCGATAGTCCAGTAAATGAGTTAAACCAAAAAAATAAATGAGGTATTTCATGAAATAAAAATAAATACTTACCTTATTGTGTAAGGGAGCGACCCATCATCTTTTCGCTGCAAGCCAACCTCACCTGCCCGTGGTGCATCCTGCCGAATAACGAACGAGGCGCTGGCAACCGACTGGTGGCGGTATAACCATCACAATTGAAGGCCTAGCTAAATACCACAGAGACCGACGACGAGCAGCAGCGTCACCGGAGCGAGAACCTACGCCCTCCGATCGCCAACCCGTCTGCCCAGCGTGGGGATTATGGGTCATCCTCCAGATGTTTGCCCTAAATGGCGAACAACTGGAGAGGCCTATGTCCAGCAGTGGACTGCAATAGGCTGATGATGATGATGATGATGACTTGCCTTGTTATCAAGACTGCCACTTACCGTTAACTTGTCTCCATTTGCAATACCTTATTGAACATTTTAATTACTCATAGGACAACTTGTAGCTAGCAGTATGCAATTCACAACCAAAATTTATTAAAAGCTCTGCATATTAAAAAGGGTTATCAAAAATTTAAGCGCGTAAAATGTTTTTAAATGACGGGGTGATATTTTTTGATGACATTTAATTGATTAGCGAGTTGATCCTAAAGCGAGGTCGATGCAAAAGTACCGCGTTCTATTCTCTGTCGGATCAATTTAGTAAATGAATTTTTATAAATTGTCTTGGGCCTGAATGTTTTGAGAGGTCCCCAGTCATTTTGTTCCGTGTCTGGGTGTTTATATTTATGTATTTATTTGTGGTACTTTCGTTGTTCTGATACCCATAACACAAGTGCTTGAGCTACTTACTTTGAGATCGGAGCAATGTATGTGATTTTGTCTGATACTTATATTTTATTTATTTTCTAATACTTACAGTACATAGAAAAACCTTAGTTTGACCAAACTTTTCCAAGATGCGTCACTTTACTCGATCTAGCCGTGGACGCCCTATCACTGCATTCAAATGGTACACAGGAGTCACAGAACCTTTAACGGGATATTGACTAGTTAACCTTAGTTTGAGACCAAGTAGTTGATGTAAACCGTCCGGCGTATTTAAAACGAAGTAAGCACCAGGCATTTTTTAGCCCTTTCAATCAGAATTTGCTATGAAAGAAACTTTATTTTATGGCAAACTAATTCTGTCTACCACCTACATAAAAATGATACGGGGAAATAAAACCCTCTTTTTCCGCTTATTTCTGGAATGGTTCCATTTCTGGTTACGATATTGTAACAGCGATTACATTCTTTGTAAGAATTCTGAGAATTATTTTTATAATCTGTCCTTTGTTGGTTTTTTCTCAAAATGTACAAACGATCTATTTATACAGCAGAGATATCTACATTTTATTGTTGACAAGCTTTTTCAATGACACACAGTTTGTATTTACGCAAATGTGAGCAAAAATACTGCAAAATACTCGTATTTACTTGTAAGTTACTACTAGTATAACCAACCAAATTTTCCGTTTATGTATTTAGGACTCTTGACTACTAAGTTATTGGTTGCTTAAGCAAAATTAGAGGTTTGTTTTCGTAGATTATAAATGCTTATGAAGGTTTTCAAATGAAATTTGACTTAAATAAGCTTCTTATTTTTTATTAAACGACCCATCCTTTATGACGCCATCTCTTATTTTAATCATTATTCTTTTGGACTTGAAATTAGAACTTCACAGACCGTGTCGTATCAATGACAGTTATTAAGAAGTTCAATAAGTAGGTAATATGAGAGATTTTTTATACAAAAGATATCTACAAAAGATTAAATGGAAAGTTTCTCACGCGAACGTTTATTAAAATATTTAAGTGAAACATACCTACTAATAATGACAATATAACCAGAGGAAATGACAACACATACTTAATACATTCTACATTCCCTCTTCGTTCCGTTTTCTTGACGGCTAATGAGAAAACGCCCTATGCATACCAAATCCTGTATATAACCATGGATTTACGAGCACCATACTAATGATGGCACACGGCTATAGAAACTCTTATCAAATTAACTCTCTCCTTATGATTAAAACCCAGGTGATTCTCTTATGCCACATTTAACGAAAAAGGTAGTTTTTAACCGACTTCGAAAAAAGGAGGAGGTTCTCAATTCGTCTGTATGTATAATATTTTTTTTTTTTTTTATGTGTGTTCACCGATATTTCCGTCAATTATGGATCGATTTCAAAAATTTTTCGACAGTTCGACAGAGGACACTTCCGAGGTGGTCCCATTATCACCAAGTCAGGATCTGATGATGGGATCCTGGAGAAATTGAGGGCAACAACCGAAAATTGTATGCTCATATGGTGTTTTTGTTACGTAATCATATTTTACTCAGGTGTATGCTTCCGGGCGTCAACATCTGGTGCTGATGATGAAGCCACAGAACTCCTTAACGGTTAGGAGTTAGGGGACAGTACTGACATTGGTCGTTATTAAACTAGGTAGTAGTATGTACTTATGCAGGGCTAATAGGGCAGGTGATTTGGTAAGTGATATGCTTGATTCTAGATCGCAAAGTCTTCACTTGACTTAAAGCAAAATTTTTCATTCCTAAGTAAAACTCTTAAGGACATTAATTAGCCTTTACTCAAGGTCACAGCACATCAACGCAACTAAAAATAGTGAAATAAAATTATTTTTAAAAAAGAAATTAAACCGACTTCAAAAAAAACACAAACGACTAAAACTAAAAAGCGATAAATAACGTAAGTAATTCTATCCTTAATACATAATTATTTAAATATTACAATTATCACTTATTTTTGAAGTCGGTGCCAGCCAAACAAAAAATGTATATTGTCGTGTGGATTTGCCGGTCGCGCGCGTCATACAACAACAGTCTACGTTAGGTACCGAGAGCTGGCACCGACTTCAAAAATAAGTGATAATTGTAATATTTAAATAATTATGTATTAAGGATAGAATTACTTACGTTATTTATCGCTTTTTAGTTTTAGTCGTTTGTGTTTTTTTTGAAGTCGGTTTAATTTTTTTTTATATTACCTTTATAATAGACAACACTCGCTATAAATTTTCAAATACTATTGAATTAAAAATGACAACGAATTATATAGGTTTCTTAATAATTTACTTACAATTATCAATTTTACTTTATTAAAACCGATTATTCAGGAAATTGATATTCATTTATTTATTTAGCGAAATTCGGGACATCATATAAAATATATGAAGCAGTCGTGTTTTGACAGTTTGATTAAAGAAAATTCCTTCTTACGTACACCCATAACAGAAAACAACATGAATTCTGTTGTTTACCAGTTGGTTTCGGCTGTTAAAAGTTTGACGAGCCAAGGATCATCCTTCAATCATCAAAACATACTCGACATAACATCTTGATTAACAATACGACTAGTTCATTGACGCATTCGGTAGCGATATTACCTAATATTTATTTGCTTTGATCCCTGTCAGTGGACAAAATATTGGTTTGATCAATATTGGTATGATCAAATATCAGTATTAAATATTTGTTGATATAACTTATTTATATATGGTAGTGTTATTTAAAGACCAAGAGTAGTGGACTTAAATTTAGGACCACAATAGGTAATTCTCCACTATCATTAGCTCATATTCACTTAAAAGTTACGTTCACTGGGATATTATGGGACGTCCCCCGGCCAGATCGAGTAAAGTGGGTTGAGTAAAGCATCTTGGATAAGTCTACGTCCAACAGTGGACTGCAGTAGGAAGAGAAATGTATATGAACCGCTGTCTTCTGCATGTTAACGACCTTAACCAAAGTGCAAATCTTCCCTCTACATAACCTGACGGCATCCTACATCACATGGGCTTGTCAATTAATCAATCAACAGCCCTAGTTTGTCCACTGAACGTAACCCTCCTATAATTTACGCCACATAACTCTGTTAAGGTATTTTTCATGCAGGCAATGCCAGCAGTTCTCCTAAACTCATAAGCCATATGTACCAAGAGGTGTTCACTCCAAGACTATACTACAAGGACAAAACATTAACTCGTACATCGTGGAACTTTAGCAGTGTACACCAACCTAGTTGTATGTAGGCGGCAATGTAACGCCCGAGACGTCATTTGAATACGCAAAGGAAACGGAAGCTCGTCTTAGACAGTCGTAATTTTTACACCAAATTAAAATATGGCATCTTAAATTTAAGTAATTACTTGGACTGCTCTATGCTTTTTGGGCAATTAAATTGAAACCTCCGTCCATTTAAAGTCAACGTGTGGTTTCCGGATTTAGAATAGGACCACCTTATCTCGTCCCGTGAGCGTAGCAGAAGAGGACCTCTGCTTTTTGAGCTAAGCGTCGTGAGTTCGATTCCCGCACAGTAAAAAGATTTGACTTCATTAACATGTTTGTTAGTATTGGTTTGGGTGTTTAATATGTATATCTATATCTTCTATACTTATAATAAATCTGTAGAGAGGTCAATTCTGTACATAAAATATTTTTTCAAAATAACTATCAGGGGGTGATAAGTGATCGATACTGATACCAAAAATGCAATCAGTAAAATTTTTGTCTGTCTGTCTGTCTGTCTGTCTGTCTGTCTGTATGTTCGTTATAGAAAAAAAAACTACTGAACAGATTTTGACGAAACTTGGTACAATTATTCTTCATACTCCTGGGCAGGTTATAGGATACTTTTCATCACGCTACAATCAATAGGAGCGGAGCAGTGACGGGAAGTGTTGGGAAAACGCGAGAAATTTAAACCTGTATGTTTGAACGCGCATTACGTGAAAACTACTGCATAGAATTGAATGCGGTTTTCACCAATGTATTGCTAGAGGTCTAACTTAAAACTTAGGCACAAGGTATAGATGGGTATTATATGGAAGTCCGTTATTTTTGAAACCCGATATCCACGCGAGCGACGCCGCTGGCACAGCTAGTTATGTATAAATTTATTAACAAAAAAGTATCTAAGTAAGTTTATCAGTTGTCTAGTACCCATAGTACAAGCTTCGGCTTAGTTTGGGGCTAGATGGCGATGTGTGGCCCAGCGTGGCATGTCTTGCTTATTTATTTATTTTTTAATATTAGGAAACGGGCAGCAGAGTTTACCTGGGTATAATTAATACCTACTGCGGTCACCAACCAGCCTGTCAAGCTTGATGAGTAAGGCAAGTCCTCCCAGATAATTAATTGTCATTGAGCATGTCCAGCAGTGGATTATTGTAGGCTGATGATGATGATGAAATGTAAACGAATAAGGTGTTTATTTCATTGCCACTGAATTATTCGTCTTGGTTCATAGCCACATTTGTGATAACAAAGTTATGTACAACTTACTGGTTCAGACAACTTTGCTGAACTTGATAAGAAAATGTAATGTACTAAACAAATAATTGAGACTGAAATACCTACTTAGAAGTTTAGATGAAGTTAAATTCGAAATATAAGGTCGTTTCGTAAATACGAGTATAGATTAAACTTCATAATATAGTTCTTATATATCATCAGTATTAGCTATATTAAAAGTAACCGGAAAAAAAAATTGTCAACTTAATTTTCAGTTTAGTTAATTTAGTTGTCTTTGGGAGGAAATAGGTTCCTGCAGTGGACTTTACCAGACTGATTATAACGTTTAGGTATACTTTAATTGGTATGTGATTAGACTATTAACAGAAACAGGAAAATGTATTAAGAAAAGTTAATTAATAATGAAGGATTATTTTAAATAGACAGACTCTTAAAAACTTACATAGAAATAGTGCTTTGCCTAGGCAAAGTATACTATTGGTGTAAAATTTTGGCGGTTTCTTTGCTATGCGCGGTATTTTTCAGACAATTTTTTGGAGAGAAAAGGTAGAATTTTATACTATTAGCATGCTATATCATTAAAAAGCCTTTTCATCTACTAACCGCGTGAACATCACTCAAATTTTCTTAGACTATTATAATGTCAAGTGTGATACTGTAAAAGTCTAAGACCTGAAACAATAAAATTATCATTATTCCGACTGTTTTGCGGAAGCTTGGTCTCATCAAGTGTTATTATAAACGTTATTAGCAACCTTTTACTTCCCAGTATTAAACATTTCTCGGCGTCATGAACCGATTAATGAATATTGCTACCGCAAAATCACTAGAGAAAATAAATTCCGCGGCTTCTTAGCGAAAAATAAAGCGAGAATTTGTATGAAATGTCGTGAATACGATGATTTGGCAATTGCCTTAAAAGAAGACAAAGACGCTGGGTCCGTAATAGCCTTATTCCTTTTGAGGTAATTGCTTTAAATGAGGTACTTTTATCCAGTAAGCACTTTAGGCGTATGGAAAGTCACTTGAAAAAAGTGTACTAAAAGAAAAACAATAGTAATAACAGTTAAAGACATAGTGAATGGATATTATCGAAGTAGGCCTTGACAGTATTTCGAACATTCGTGCTGTAGTGGATAAAGGTTACAAATCACCGACTCATTCCTTCCCGTGGATATCATAAGAGTTGACTAAGGAACTGCTTGAGATATCAGCTTCTTGGCCAACTTAGGTTTACTCGCCTTGCTAGCGAATACCATACATTCGAGATAATAACGCGGCTGTTGTGTAATAAATGCTTTCTTAAAGGGCGGCATTACGGTGGCAACTGATTAATGATTCGGTTACTAGACACAGCGAGTTTGGGAAGAATCAAAATAGAAATTTTGATTCTTATCACCCGAGGGAAAGCAATGCTGTGGCACTACGAAAAGGATATTAAAATTTTTGAAGTAGGCACTCGTACTAGTAAAATCAATTATACCCTAATAACCGTCAAAATTATAACAATATTTTAGCAATAAAGTGAAAATGAGACCAGCCCTTCCAAAGAAATAAAGAATTTTTCTAATCAGTTCACAATTCTCGGAGATAATAATGTGGATACTTAAAACTTCTCTTTTTTTGAAGTTGGTTAAAAATCAATCAAATTATACTTTCTCATAATAAATATCACATACATTGCTCCGATCCTAAAGTAGCTTTAAGCACTTGTGTTATGGGTATCAGAACAACGAAGGTACCATAAATATATGTGTACCTAAATACAAATATAAACACCCAGACATGGAACAAACACAAATGCTCATCACACGAATGTTTGTCCTGAATGGGAATCGAACCCACGACTCTTGGTTTACAAGGCAAGGGTCAGTACCAATTGAGCCACCCAGTCAGTCAAATAAAATCCTAGTGATACCGCGATGCACACATATCATACTCTTGCATTTTAGCCAAGCAATTAACCATAGGACGATAATGAATATAAAATGAATTATGATTACCCGCTCCACGCATAATTATGCCCCTTTGTTCCTGGCACGCGAAATCTAATCCCCTTTAATTGCCTACTAAATGTTGGTGTCACATCAATTTGTCGTGGTCACTGTTGCTCGTAAACCGCGGAGATACTTCCCACAATAATATGAAAATGAGTAGAATATGGAAATGAGCCTTAGTATCAACGATTAAAGTAAATATGTATTGAACATCATCATTATAGTAACATTGATCTGACTGCCAGGTATGTAAGGGAGCGTCCGGGATCTTTTCGCTCCAAGCCAACCTCACCTGCCCGTGGTGCATCCTGCCGAACAACAAACGAGGCGCTGGCAACCGACTGATGGCGGTATAACCATCATAATGATGATGATGATGATGACTGCCGTACGCTCAGAAACTTCTTAAAGACATACTTGCGGGATTACTTTTATAGAAAAGCATCAGAATAAAGAAAATACCACAAATATATACCTACTATGTAAATACAAACAGAGATACAGACAATAAAATACAAGTGTAATAAAATATAAATAAGCATCTGCTTATCCTATATATCTTAATACGATTGTAGGTATGTACCATGCGGATCAAACAAATGACCCTTCATTTAGAACACAGAGGACAGAATTGAGCCACCAGGCTAGTCAATTTAGCATGTATACTAATCATATCTTTTTCTTCACAAAGGTAAGGCAATGGTAACGCTTTGTTAAGGTTTTAGAATACAATCAAGCAAGTTGCAGGCATACAATGTACCTAATGGGGACACAACCTTAATATAATCAGCCCTTCGCATCGTGGGAATAGACTGACGGCCGGATTGATGAATGTGTAGATTAGAACCAGCTTAATGCCTTTTTCTGGATCTTACAAGATCGAAAAGATAGGTGTAAATGAACACAGATGTTCTTGAACAATAAAAGGTTTGTTTTCATCATTCCAGAGTTGTGGGTCTAGTTAAACTCTCCAGTCAAATAAATAACCTAAGACATGCCACACTGGGTCACACACCACCATTTAGTCCCAATCATCATCATCATCAGCCTATTGCAGTCCAATGCTGGACATAGGCCTCTCCAGTTGTTATGTAAATAATTAATTATACATACAGCCAAATAAATTCCTGGAAAACAGAATGTGTCGTAATGTGTCAAGTATATCCTTCTCCCGGACGATACTGAAAAAGCGCTCTATTATGCGGTACTATCCCATATTTCACGGGCATTGTCCAGTAACAATAGCGCTTCCGTAGTTCTAACCTGACTATTAATACGCGGGTAATCGATACTCCTGTACGTTTTGTTGAAGCTGGTATGTTTTTCAGTCATGTTTTTTTTTTTATATTGGCTCGACATAATGGCTTCCCTACACCTGATGGAAAGCGAAAGAGAAGCCCAAGTCGCTGTGACAACGGGCAAGTAACTGGTCAGTTACCTGTCAGTCGCCACCGCCATGCCGGCCCAACCTTAACCCCCTACGAGCTCCGGAAACCCTACTCACCGGCAGAAACACGACCCAGAGGTCATTTGACTGCGATATTCTATAGGGTGGAGGTCCTTCCCCGGCCGGGCGGCTCAATTCGAGCGAAGATTCGCTATGCCCTACCTCTCTTAATGTTCTCTATGTCTCTGTTTTAATTTATTAAATATCTCAATTATACTTATAAACGTGACGCTTTTATTTATAACTAGCTGTGCCAGCGGCGTCGCTCGCGTGGATATCGGGTTTCAAAAATAACGGACTTCCATATAATACCCATCTATACCTTGTGCCTAAGTTTTAAGTTAGACCTCTAGCAGTACATTGGTGAAAACCGCATTCAATTCTATGCAGTAGTTTTCGCGTAAAGCGCGTTCAAACATACAGGTTTAAATTTCTCGCGTTTTCCCAACACTTCCCGTCACTGCTCCGCTCCTATTGATTGTAGCGCGATGAAAAGTATCCTATAACCTGCCCAGGAGTATGAAGAATAATTGTACCAAGTTTCGTCAAAATCTGTTCAGTAGTTTTTTTTTCTATAACGAACATACAGACAGACAGACAGACAGACAAAAATTTTACTGATTGCATTTTTGGTATCAGTATCGATCACTTATCACCCCCTGATAGTTATTTTGAAAAAATATTTTATGTACAGAATTGACCTCTCTACAGATTTATTATAAGTATAGAAGATTTCACACTAACCGCTTGGTCTAAACCTAAGGTTTTTCCATGTACTATGAATTCACTTAAGCAGGCCGTCATAGTGTGATCGATCCGCATTGCACTAACCAGTTGTGATGGGGATCGCTTACACTGTTTGGACTTCGTCGTTTGCTTAACGTAGTCATTTTGATGGGCTAATATAAAAAAGAGTATATCAGATCATGACTAGAGGATTCTCCAAGAACGCTAACTGGAAGGACAATTATCGAAATTTCCTAAATTGAAAATGTCAACCAGGTCCGAAAATTCGGATACAATTTATAAAATTCATTTCATAAAGTAAACAGTTTGGTATAATACCGCCGGTAATTAATACTGACCAGTTAAATCTCTGAAATCCTATTCTAAATCAGAAAACCACACGGACAAATCCGGGCTTTAAAGCTCCTGTACTTGTTGTGAACCTAACAAAACGTTCTTAATCGGTGACTTTACATTACAAGCTAACATCATCATCATTATCCGCAGTCCACTGCTGAACATAGGCCTCTCCAGTTATGCGTCACTCTGGAGAAACACCTGGAGGATTTACCCATAATCGCCACGCTGCACTGTGCAGGCGGATTGGCGATCGCAGGGCGTAGGTTTGCCCTCCGGTAACGCTGCTGTCCGCCATCAGCATGTGGTATTTAGCTACGCCATCAATCGTTATAGTTGTACCGCCACCAAATTGGTCACAAGCTATGCCATATTCATATAAACTCTAATTTGTCTTAATCTGTAACGCCACCACACTGCTACGAAGATGCTACGAAACGGCAGCCGCTACGGTCGTAGCAGTAACGTAGCGCGCGGTTGGAAACCGTCTGAAAGAAGCCTTAAATCAATTCATAGAAGATAAGTTCAGATAAGATCCAAAAGATTCACTAATTATTATCTATTCCTAATCAATGACACTAGACGTTCAATACTAGTAGGTATATCCTAAGTTAGTAAACTAGTCTAGTACACATAGCCCGCATGGAGCATCGTGTGCAAACAGCCCAAACTTGCATCTGTTTGCTTCACAACATGATGCAAATAAGTACGTGGCAGATCGTACTCGTATAAAATAGTCACTTATTGTCTTATCTAAATTATGAAAAGAGAAACTGACTGACTGACATATCAACGCACAGCCTAAACGGCTAAACGTAGTTAAAATTTGGAAGGGAAGTAGCTTAAGTACCGTAGAGGTGCACTAAGAAACGAATTCCCGAAATTCCCACGGGAACGGGAGTCAGCGGGAAAATTATTAAATCTCAATTTATTAAATCTATAAGGAAAAACGTATTGAAAAAGTGAAAAAGCAATAAGCACCTGTGCAAGAATAAAGGTCAAATGATGGTCAATGACAATTCTGCTCCTATCATAAAGTGTTTATTTATGGCAAAAATGTGGCACCCTCGAACTTTTGTGACAATAAAAACTCCATAACCGTTTGTTTTCATATCACAATGACCATAACGACACATTAGAGCACACACCCTCTAAAACAACAAATGGCAAGAAATCTCAATTGAAAATGGACAGAAGATTCCAATACGGATTTAGGCCGAAGCGGTCAACGGGTGATCTTCTAGCGTTCGTTACGCATATATGGGGCGAGGCAATTGACAGGCATGGTGAGTCCTTGGCCATCAGTCTTGATATTGCCAAAGCATTCGATAGAGTTTGGCATCGTTCTCTTCTTTCCAAGCTGCCGGCATACGGCTTGCCGCCTCGTTTGTGTGACTGGATAGCCAACTTTCTGTGTGAGCGGAAAATTCGCGTCCTTTGCGAGGGCTGCTCGTCACGGTACTATTCGGTCAACGCAGGTGTGCCTCAGGGTTCTGTGTTATCACCTACTCTCTTTCTTCTGCATATCAATGACATGTTGTCTCTTGGTAATATTCATTGTTATGCAGATGATAGTACAGTACACGGACGTTACCTGGGGCATCCATCGATGGGGCGAGCGGAAATGCTCAGTAAACGGGAGGAACTAGTATCCGAGCTTAATCTGGTTCTGAATAAGGTCTCCCAGTGGGGGTTTGATAACCTGGTTGAGTTTAATGCTGGTAAGACTCAGGTATGCGCATTTTCTACCAAAGTGTCACCTTTCCATTCTCTTCCTTCTCTCCGGGGTGTTTCGTTACCAGTGTCCAGTGACCTAAGCATTCTCGGGATGGATATTGGCCGTGACCTGAATCCTAAGGGTTACATCGAGGGGGTCATCACTACGGCATCCCGTAAACTAGGTGTACTGAACAGGGTGAAGGGGTACTTCACGCCTGAGCAGCGCTGTCTCTTGTATAAGACCCAAGTTCGCTCCTGCGTGGAATACTGCTCTCACCTTTGGGATGGTTCCGCTAGGTACCTAAAGGACGCACTCGACAGGTTACAAAGGCGAGCTATCCGAATTGTTGGCAATGATGATGTCACTGGACATCTTGAGGATCTGCAGCTACGTAGAGACGTAGCGTCGCTTAGTGTTTTCTACCGTATACACCACGGCGAATGCTCCGAAGAACTCTTTGATTTGGTCCCTCCCTCTCCTTTTCTGAATAGAACTACGCGTGCAGGTTTGAGATGTCACAAAAATACTGTGCAGGCAATTGGCTCTCGTACTATAAAGCACAGTAAATCTTACTTTTGTCGCACAATTAGGCTGTGGAACTCTCTTCCAGCACACGTGTTCCCTTCCTCTTATAGTCTTGGGTCTTTTAAACGGGGCGTGAAGCGGCACTTATGCAGGCCGTCATAGTGTGATCGATCCACATTGCACTAACCATGTGTGATGAGGATCGCTTACACTTTTTGGACTTCGTCGTTTGCTTAACATCAGGCAGGACGCAGTCATTTTGACGTGCTAATATAAAAAAAAAAAAAAAAAAAACACACACTTCTCGTTAAAGTCGCGTTATTAATAATATAATCATTAAATTAGGTTTTCAACATATTAGAATATTTTTATCCGTGTGACTTTCGGATTTAGAATAAATAAATAACCCAAGACATGCCACGCTGGGCCACACAGCGCCACCTAGCCCCAAACTAAGCCGAAGCTTGTACTATGGCTACTAGACAACTGATAAACTTACTTATATACTTTTTTTTAAAATAAACACATATTATACATAGAAAACACCCAGACCAATACAAACAGACATGTTCATGAACACAAAATGTTTGTACTGTGCGGGAATCGAACCCACGACCCTTGGCTCAGAGGGCAGAGGTCACTACCAAATGAGCCACCGAGCCTGTCGAGAATAGGATCCAGGACCCATCTCATCTCGTGGGTGTCGTTAGAAGACGACTAAGGGTAAATCAGGAAACGGTCAGTAGCGATTACCCGGGTAGACATAAAACCTACTACAAAAAATCATAATAATGTTTAAAATGTATTTTGTCTCTCCGATGACGAAATAATAGAGAACGGTTGAGTGTGTACTTTTTTTTATAGTGGCTCAACATAATCGCTTCCCTACGCCTGATGGAAATCGAAAAAGAAGCCCAAGTCGCTGTGACAACGGGCAAGTAACTGGTCAGTTACCTGTCAGTTGCCACCGCCATGCCGGCCTAACCCTAACCCCCCACGAGCTCCGGACACCCTACTCACTGGCAGAAACACGACACGGAGGTCATTTGACTGCGGTATTCTATAGGGTGGAGGTCCCTCCCCGGACGGGCAGCTCAATTCGAGCGAAGATTTGCTATGCCCTACCTCTCTTATGGTATGGTACTTAATTTTACTAGGTTTTTGTCCTTCACAATACTTCCTGCAATGGTATGCTGTAGATTTCAATAGAAACGTCAATAAATACTAAAATAATTTTCAAAAATATATGTTAAAAATATTTATTTTCATGCTATACTTAGTTTAAAAAAAATATTTGGTTGCATAAAAAAAACATTTGGAAATTTGTGACAGATTGAACGCTTTTCGCGCCCGACCGGGAATACTAGACAGCTGGATTGGTATGAAACGTGACGGTATGTTGTTGGTATGTGTCACTGAAGTTGAGATTGAAGTGTTGATGCGAAACTTGTGCTTGTGAACGTGCGGCAGTTCGTTACGTTACGTACAGCTAGCAAGGCAATTAAGGACAATTATTTCAAGATTTCATTTTGAGGGATATAAGGGAGCGAGCTACCATCTTTTCAGTCAGCTGCCCGTGGTGCATCCTGCCCGAGGCGCTGGCAACCGGTGGCGGTATAAACCATTATAATTGAAGCGATGACGGACAGCAGCGTCACCGGAGCGAGGAGCTGCATCCTGCGATCATCAACCCGCCTGCTCAGCGTGGCGATTGTGCATAAAGGCTCCAAATATTTCCCCCAAAGCGGCGATCAACTGGAGAGGCCTATGTCTGGCAGAGGACTGCTATAGGCTGATGATGATGATGGACGTGAACGCTTACGGTAAGAATAGTTAGTTATAACGGGCCGTTTTCCGCAACTCGACGTCTGCGCGCCTATGTTGAGTAAAGACGGTCACTCAACGTGCTAGGGTATTTTTTTTTTTTACTTGGCCTGTGTTTGATTACTTCAAGATTCTGCTATTTGATACAGAATCGTGAAGTAATTAGTAAGATTTGAGATATTTTATATAGAAAGGTTTCACAAAATGTTTAGTTTTAGGCCTGTAGTAGCGTTTTTTTTTTTTTTTTTAAGCTAGAACCGACAACAAGCCGTGGGCTGATGATCTTAGTTAAACTGCTGGCATTGGCTTGGATGGGGGAAAGCGGGATGAAGAAATGTGGCGCGAATTATAGAAAGCTTAGCTTTGGCGTGCTAGCATTTTTGAAATTATAAAATGATTACCATTTAAGAAATACATTTATATCTGCCTGTCATAGTTTACTAGGTTTTGCCCGCGGCTTCGCTCGCGTTAAATTTGGGGGTGAATGCTCCACACAAACTTCCACCCCTCATTTTAGGGAAGTGGGGGGGTTAGAAAAGGGCAAAAAGTAGCCTATGTTACTATCCATCCCTTTAACTATCTCCACTTAAAAAATCACGTCAATTCGTCGCTCCATTTTGCCGCGAAAGAAAGACAAACATACATTCAGACAGACAGACAGGCAGACACACTTTCCCGTTTATAATATTAAGTATAGATTAGATGTTTGTGATTTTGTTCCTATTCTATAATAAGTACGTTAAGCGCTTGCGTTATGGAAATTGAAATACTCTCTTTAATTCTCTTTGCATTTTGTTATCAGAATTGCTCGATAAGTTGTTGACTTGGCTAGCTTTGTAATGCGAGAAGTTCGTTAGAATGCCTTTGACTTTCAAGATTCAAGCACCACTTGATATCAGCTTAAGGAAGATGCTACCTATAATTATTTTATATCTTTGAAGCCCTATTTATTAATAACGTTAAGATACTGTTATATTAATAGAGTGTTTCTTAATTAAATTTTGAAACAGAAGATAAGGTATTACCTAACGTTGTTTATCAATTAATTAATATCAATTAATTGTGGTTAAATGTTAATACATTAAAAAGCGTTTCATTTTAGAACCACTTCATTAGTAGGAAACATAATGTTTCGTCTCTCCTTAAACTGATATTATACTTTGGGTAAATCTTTAGGACAGAAATTAAAATGAAATAAATAAATAAAATTAATTTCCTGTCTTATTAAAAACAGATGCACTTGGACTTTTAAAATACTGATTATTGGTGGCTATATACTTATATACAGAGAATGTAAAGTTGGCTTTCACAAGCATTAATTCAGTGGTACTTCGTTTTACGTTAATTATGTTTTCAAATTTTGAAATAGCTTCTGCGATACGATCTCCATTACAAATTTTCCTTGTAATATAATAAAGTTATTAGCTGGGTTCTAAGTATTACGGGTGACTATTTCAGAATTTGAGTCTAAATTCAAAGCAATAAGTTCAAGAAAATACACCAGTTTAAGTTTGTGACAGCTTTGTTTTGTTTCGTCTGCCTGTTCTTATAGAATTGGCGAACCAAGTTATTACGTTACGAAATTTGACCTTAGAAAACACAAGACAAGGACACCAGTTTTGATACTATAAAATTTGTTTGTTCTAGAAAGTTCTCTCTCCAAATTCGATATGCGAGAGTAAAGAATACGTCCAAATTCGATATGCGAGAAGATATAAGAAGCTTGGTGTGCTCAACAGATCGAGCAGATATTTCACGTCGGCTCATCGCCTTCAGCTTTATAAAGCTCAGGTTCGGCCGCACGTGGAGTACTGCTCTCATCTGTGGGCGGGGGCACCCCAGTACCAGCTTCTCCCTCTTGACCGCATGCAACGTAGAGCGACTTGAATCGTAAATAACCAGAAACTTACCGAGCGGCTTGATCCCTTGGCACTGCGTCGAGATGTAGCATCACTCTGCATCTTCTATCGCATATATCATGGAGAGTGCTCCGAGGAACCATATCGACACCTGGCAATCCACAACTGTGCGCTTCGCACGACTAAACTGTGGAATGCTTTGTCACCAGCGGTGTTTCCGGACAGATACGACCTTCAAATCGTCAAGAAAAAAGCGTACCTCTTTCTTAAAGGCCGGCAGCGCAGCTGTAACTCCTGATGTTGCAGATGTACATGGGCGGCGGTTATTGCTTACCATCAGGCTACTATTTCATAAAAAAAAAGATACAATGTTAGATGTATAATGTATATAACCCGATTTTTCAACGTATATATAAAAGTTCAATGAAGGATCCTAGTTGATTCGAAACCAATCTTGTTCACAAGCTCGACAGTTATCATTTCCTTCTTCTTTACCTGCTCGATCCAATGAACTATTTAATTGCCTTCTAAAATAATAGAAAAGGGCTTTATATGTTTAGTGGACAGAACAATTTAATACGCGTCGATGTAAATAGTTTATAAGTAGGTTTTTATTGGTTTCGTATTAGGTTTTTTTTCAGCTACTTCTATGACTATGTTTATATTATTTACTTACTGTTTTATTTATATATAAATTTTACATGTTTGTTGCATACAATGCAATTGATATCATACTAAGTATAGTAGACATTAAACAACAAGTTTCTATCGCTATAAGTAGGCGATTTCTTCCGTACATTTAGGTAGAGGATAGCTAAAATAATTTATCAGAAATGTGATAAGTTCAGCAATATTTACTCTGCTATTCCCAAATTGTTCACGAACAAGGGAAGTAGGCCAAGGTTATCAGAAAGATACAAGTGCTAATTACAGACACGAGCATCGTGTTTGTCGTACGCGAACATTTGCTAGCGCAAATTCAAACTCAAAACCGTATTAATAACAGTCGCCCCGCAACTAAAACCGATTTGCCGACCGTACATGCATTTTCGAACTTTTATTCTGTTGCGGAGCTCATATTTCAAGCTGCGGCTACATTACCGCTCTCATTTTATTTTGCTTGTGTATGTTAGTGTTCTGTAAATAAATGATGTGAAAAATATCAATGGCGTTAATGGATTTCGAAAACTGGAGTAGGTATTTATTCTATATGATGAATCAGTAAATCATTGTTACGGTAGGGGAAAAAATTTATAGCAATAGATATTTAATATCATCATCAATCGAAGTCCACTGCTGGACACAGGCCTCTTGACTTACTACTTGACGCCGAATCGCCCGCCACTTTGATGGATCCTGGTCTTCTCGTATCTAGCACTTGCCAGCCATCATGCGCAAATAGTCGCTCCATCTGTCCTGATGGTGTCATACACTTCATTTGCCGAGAAGCAGCATCTACTCTAGAACGCGTTTACTGTTCAACCAACAGTTATCGGTTCTGCGGTCAGCCGGTATGGCCAGCCTACTGCTACTTTAGCTTACTAATCCCACTGGATAGCTCACTAGCTATGTCGATAACCTTAGTTCGTTGTCTGACCCTTCGTTTCGTATCCGATCCCCAAGAGAGACGGTAAGTGTGTAGCCACATGAGCCTTTCCACAGCTCGCTGAGCAACTTTTAACTTGTGAACCAGTCGTACCGTCAATTTTTTTTCACAGAAATGCCACGATGTGCACAAGGATTTACTCATAAAAAGAAGGAAGGATAAATTCTCACAAGAAAACTTGTAAACAGAAGCTAGTGGACAATAATTCTAGATAGTGGCCCATCCTTTATGTTAAGCGTGTTCGTACTATAATTAGTACGAGGCAATGATAATAATTCACCATTATTAGTCTAGCGTTGTAACCAACTTTGCATTGCGATATTCTTTTATGACTGTACCGCACGAGATTTCCTTATTTTCGTTTAGTTCTGCGATAATATTGTAATTTCGTTACGATGGTACATTATTTCCGTTTTAGTAAGGAAAATATTGCATATTTCGTGATTTTGTTCATGGTAATTGGATTTGCAACTACACATCTATCTATATCTCTTTCATGCTTACGTACGTGCTTTCTAAATGCACAGATATCCCAATATCCAACCTAGACATTTTTATAAAAATCAGACCTCTTTCAGACAATTTTTGGCTACGGAATAGCAAGATAGAAAGGGTGAGATGGTGTAGTTAATACGATATAAGAGTAAATAGCCTTTCTACGTAGGTAAAACCGTACATACTTGTATGTATATATTTGTTTAATGTTAAATTCGAAACTATTTCAGAAAGATGCCAACAGGCACAGTCCACATTTTAGCCATTCGCAGCAGAAAAGAATCCACGAATCTTTTTGTGCGTACTGTTGGAATGTCAATTATGTATGAGTGGTACGCCAGTCTTAGTGCCCCTACAGAAGAATATATATGTATATATTTGCATACGTACCTACATTTTATACACAATATTTTGTTAAATTTATTATGAAGTAGCAGCTGTCCGTGCGATTTCGACTGTGTCGAAAACAATCTGTATAAAATGATATAGAAAACAAAGGTGAGATATTTAGTATCCTTTTCTCAAAGGGCATTCAGTAAAAATGAAAGGAGTAACGTCCTTTATTTTATCAGAAATATAGGTACCTAGTTTTAGGTTAATTTCTTTCTTGAGCTTCTTCTACGACGTCTGCTTAACATTGTGTAACTATAATTTACTGTATTTTCTTGACTTAGATAAAACAAATTAATAAATAACCCAAGACATGCCACACTGGGCCACACATCGCCATCTAGCCCCAAACTAAGCCGAAGCTTGTACTATGGGTGCTAGACAACTGATAAACTTACTTAGAACGATCGAGCCAGTCCTCCAAATGAACAGTATAGCTTATTTTTACAGGATATTATCATTTCACATGTCACTGATATTCACGCGAAGGCATGTTGCAGCTTATATAACATCGATCTAATGAATATTTTTTAGCAAACGTTACTTTCAAAGCATCATTCGAGTAATATGTAAAAAAAAACAACAATCAGCAAAACAATTCCGCAACAAAAAACCGCGATTAGAGCGTGAAGTTTTATTACGAGTATTCAACAGATCAAATATTTTAATTCTACACAGCTCAAACAAAAATCCCATTTCGGTCGGCTGTACACCACACATCGAAACAGTGAAATTATTTAACCGCTCCCAACTTTTTAAATACAAATACAGAGGGGAAATAGAGAAAGAATACGAAATAAATGCTTTTTCATTTAGCGGCTCTTTGTGTGAGTTGAAACGGACTGCGATATATGGCCAACATTAGGATAAACAATGCCTCATTGTACAAGGTGTGTTTTTGGATCCACAACTTTTGAACGCAGAGTGATCGACTGCTCATCTGGCCTTTTTTCCTTTTTGTATTTGGGCGTGACCTTTTAACATTGCCGTTTTTGTTGCGGCAATTCATAATTTTATTAACAAGATCTCGTAAATTTTTCGACCTTTGAGTAATATTTTTTTCAAGTCCTGTAGCTTACCGGTAGGTAAATGTTGTATTATTTTAATTTAGGTTGCACTCCAACTGAAAGAACGATAATCAATGTATTTATGATGACGGGCAGCAGCGTTACCGGAGCGAAAAACTACGCCCTGCGATCGCCAACCCGCCTACCCAGCGTGGCGAGTATGGGTATATCCTCCAGGTGTTTGCCCTAAGTGGCGAACAACTGTTGAGGCCTATGTCCAGCAGTGGACTGCAATAGGCTGATGATGATAGGTATGAGCACTACATAACCCAGGTATCCCGTGCTCAGGGTCCTGAGTACCTATGTGTAAAAGCATTCCCGAATAAAATAAAATAATGCGTTGCTTGATGCACCATCTACAGTCTTCTAGGGAACGCTTTCATACATTAAATAAATAAATAAATATAAATATCTCACAACATCACAAATATTGTTCTGATCTCAAAGTAAGTAGATTAAGCACTTGTGTTATGGGCATCAGAACAAGAAGGTATCACTTATAAATACTTAAATACAAATATAAACACACAGACACGGAACAAACAAAAGGGTTCATCACACGAATGTTTGTCCCGAGTGGGGATCGAACCCACGACCCTTTAGAAGGCAGGGGGGCCAATTGAGCCACCGAGCCAGTCAGTAATTGCTGTATGTTTGTAGTTTCAACGGCTCTATATACTATACACATAACGGGACGCGTGACGCAGTCTTCTTAAACAAGATCTAAGGCATATTCACGGTAAAAATCTCGTTAATCAATTCCTTCCTTCCTTTTCAAATGAGGGAGCGTAATTTAATTTTAGACGACCAAGAGATCCGATAAACGCCGATGTTATTTCTATTTCAAGTAAATACAGTTTATATAAATAGGAGTACCTACATAAATGCGCCATACAGTTCACACCAACGATCAAGGTAAATTAAGGCTTTCTCTTGTACTGTAATATCCCGTTTGATATACACGGTTTGACGGGCGTCTCTTAAAACACCTAACTTCTGCCCACTAACGACATAGGAGGGTATAGAAGGTATGCCCTCTCAAAACAATGAAAATAAAAAAAATATGGCTTTTAATATTAAATAGATAAATAGTCTGTTTTGTTTAAAATTAAAAGATATATTTTTTTATAGTGGCTCGACATAATGGCTTCCCTACGCCTGATGGAAAGCGAAAGAGAAGCCCAAGCCGCTGTCACAACTGGCAAGTAACTGGTCATTTACCTGTCAGTTGCCACCGCCATGCCGGCCCAACCCTAACCCCCCCATGAGCTCCGAAAACCCTACTCACCAGCAGAAACACGACACAGAGGTCATTTGGCTGCGGTATTCTATAGGGTGGAGGTCCTTCCCCGGACGGGCGGCTCAATTCAAGCGAAGATTCGCTATGCCCTACCTCTCTTAATTACTATTACTCAAGAGATAATGTAAGTAATCGTTTGCAAATATCTTTTTTCATAGGATTAACATAAAGTAAATTTACTGAGCTCAAGGGTTGGATTTTCTACCAGTTGGTTTTTATTTTTGTTAGTGTTGGCACATTGTATATGTCGTTCATACAAATTTCACCAAAACCCGGCTTTATTTTGGCCCAGTTGGCTTAGCTGTAATAACAAAATATTTAAAATTGTCTCAGAGCAGTTTTGGCAAACAGATTCTCCATGTAATCTTCACACTGTACTCAAACAAGAGAGAATAATGTTTGACCAGATTTTTCTCGAATAATAACTTTAAATAATACTAGATTGCAGAGATTTGGAGATGCGCCTGGTTTTAATCTTAAGCTAAGGCTTTACCTTATTCCATACCAGATCATTACTGTCGGCGTCCCACAGAACACTCAAATTCAGGACAATTTCGGGAAAAAAAAACCTTTATTAAATTGACTCGGCCGTGAACGAACCTGAAACAGATCTTCCAATGCAGACCTACCATACGATACCCTCATCATCATCATCATCATCATCATCAGCCTATTACAGTCCACTGCTGGACATAGGCCTCTCCAGTTGTTCGCCACTTAGAGCAAACATTTGGAGGATATACCCATAATCGCCACGCTGGGCAGGCGGGTTGGCGATCGCAGGGCGTAGCTTCTTGCTCCGGTGACGCTGCTGCCCGTCACCGGTCTTTAGTATTTAGCTACGCCTTCAATTGTGATGGTTATACCGCCACCAGTCGGTTGCCAGCGCCTCGTTTGTTATTCGGCAGGATGCACCACGGGCAGGTGAGGTTGGCTTGGAGCGAAAAGATGATAGGCCGCTCCCTTACATCCCTTACGATACCCTAATGCCGCCAAATGAATCCCGAACGAAGTAGTGGAAATAAAGCAGTACAATATGAACTAAATTCTCTAAAAGCATTTTAACTGCAGCCAATGCCTCTAAAATATAGAGAGCCAGTCAAATTCACGACGTAGCACGCTAAGTGACAGTTAAAATTTTAAGCAGTTTACCTAACTTTGGTAGTACTCCACACCGGTTCACACCACGGCTCTTTTGTTCACTGAATACTATTTTAAACAGTTTGAAATAAAATTTTACCGACGGTAAACTAACTTTTTTTACTGTTCGTCACAGCAGGATTGGCTGTAAGCCGAGATAAATTATTGTTGATATCTATTAACTCGCGGTCTGGCAACCGTATGAAATAGACATTTGCCTGTGACATCAAAGCCAGCCATTTGCTTATTGTGCCAAGTGTCCCCAGACCATTGGATATTCCCTTAAATCTTGCTACGTCTATTTATTTCGAAAGCCTATTTGAATTACACTTTCTTTGCACGTTGGATCCAGTCTTTTGACTTGTAAAATTTTATCGTCTGCATACTAAACTTTTTATTATTCGACACTGCACTATTGGCTTAGACTATTTTTTATAACCGCCGGCTGGCAGCATCATCAATTAGATTTTAGTTCCCAACATTAAAATGCACTGCTCGTTTAAGCTTCGTGTTACAGTTTGCCCATGATGCACTTGAAACTTCGTTTGATCTTAGCTTTAAGTTATGTCGTACTAAGTTTAACTTATCTTCTTACCATCTTGAACCATTTTCAAAACGAGTTTTAAGAAGCGCAATGATTCAGGCTAAATGCTGTACTACAGACCATTAAAAGCTTTTCTAACGAACTTTTATTAATCAGAATTATGTGAACTATTCGAATTTCTGCACTGAAATATCATTTATCCATATATTTTTTTTTTATAGTGGCTCGACATAATGGCTTCCCTACACCTGATGGAAAGCGAAAGAGAAGCCCAAGTCGCTGTGACAACGGGCAAGTAACTGGTCAGTTACCTGTCAGTTGCCACCGCCATGCTGGCCCAACCCTAACCCCCCACGAGCTCCGGAAACCCTACTCACCGGCAGAAACACGACCCAGAGGTCATTTGACTGCGGTATTCTATAGGGTGGAGGTCCTTCCCCGGACGGGCGGCTCAATTCGAGCGAAGATTCGCTATAGCACTTTAAAAAGTGGAAAAACTATTATGGGTAAGAAGTAAGCATTTGAAATGCACGAAAATTGAATTTTCATGATGAAATAAACTCATTGTAAAACTTTTAATGTCTTCGTCGTGTGTTAAGACAAAATTTTATTATAACTGCTATTCAATATTATTATAGAACTTCAGATTTTTACATTGGTACGTACAACTTTGACTATTAGTTTTAAAAGTCTCATTTTGTGTCAGCATTAGGAGTGAAGATTGTGGTATTTTATAATCACTTCAATTAATAACTTAAAATCTTTTATATTGTGTGATGATGGTGTGTCTAAGGCTCCCAGTTATACTTATAAAACACGGACGCAACCGAGTTAATCCTGCAATTTTTAACATTGACTGTTTATTTACAAGCTTTTATTTGCCTCATCAGAGTCGGTAGGGAAAGTCTTAGATGATAAAATTTTACCATGTTCTAATTAAGATTGCGTTTAAACTTAAAATTACATACGATATGTAAAATGAATAAATGAAATATAATATTATTATGGTACAAAGGCTTATTTTCAGAAAATAAATTTATAGTAATTTTAAAACATAACAGTACCACTTCTGATTGACGTAAGTTACAAAACACACAGTAATGTATCGTGCTGATGCGAAATTTTAATGTGATGTTGTTTGTCGGGAGCGCCATCAATCTTGTTGGAGCATCAACATCGGGACTAACTGGAGGATGCTACACTGTGAGCTGAAGTTGGTACTTTGGCACATAAGATCTTTGTACCCATATTTTATAAATCCTAAATATTTTTTCCAAAATCTGTAAAAATAATAGTCTCTATTATTTAATAATTTTGGTAATAAAATTATTTTCGTATATTTACAAATTTATCGCAAAACAGAGAAACGATTAGCCCAGTATTGCTGGCATGGTGAGAATCTCAAAATCGATCAAAGTGGTGAATAACTGGAGAGTCCTATGTCCACTGTGGACTGCGATAGGCTGATGATGGTGATGGGACAAAAATAGACTAAATTATGGTAAAATAAAATAAGAATTGACAGATAAATTGACGAGAAACTGACGTTTTAAACCTCTGTCCTCCTCCGCATCTTTTACACGCCACATATTTTTCCATGTAAGTTATATGGGTGACGGGATAAGAATCATCAAATATTATAAATTTTCGTCTCAAATGTTTTGTTCCGAGTGCGACCCAAAAGCACAACATAAAATGAACGACTGCGAATAGTGTTTTTGAGTTAACATATTTATATTAATTAAGATGATATCTTTAAAATGGTAATTTTTATTAATTTATTTTAATTTAGAATTTAATGAAAAGTATTTTTTTTCTACCAAATCGCATTGTTAGCCCACAGTGTGCCACACTAGACATCCATTCGTTTACTTTTGACTGGCAACTAATGGATTTACAACATGCACGCTCACGCATTTATTTAGTCTGATTGTTTGCTGACCATTGTTATTTATTGAAGTTTAGACCAATAATAAACACTTTTCTATTTAAGGGTTAATATATATTTTTTTTCTAATGCCAACTTTATAAATCGTTTTGATACTAAATCGTTTAAAAAGGTTATGATTTTTGGAGATATTTATAAACAAGATATTTTTGTTACTCATAGTCTTACAGAAATATATCATAGGTCTAAAGATAGAACGACCTTGTGTTCGCTCCACACATGGCACAATCTTGCCCTATGGTGCATGATTGTAAAATGTCGGTTCCATCAGAGAGCATCTCGAAATACTCACTCACATTCAACTGGCGTTCTTAAATGTGAAAATGTAATACCCAAATCAGTTCCCCCTGCGTAGTTCCTTTGTAAACTACCGCTGTAGCCGAAATTTGTTTAGGAAATGACCTATTATTATTGTTCTGTCCATAACACTTACTCACTTTATAAAGCAAGTTAAGTAATTCTTACACATTGCATTAAATAAATAGTTGTCACATCACATCAGTTTCTATTACGAGTTGAGCTTAAAAGCTTCTAAGAATATAACAAATTAATTCACATTACATTTTCTTCCACGGTTTCGCCCACGTGGGTGGCTGTCTACGACATAATGGCTATACCAGAAAATTATAGAAGAAATGCTTATTCTGGGCAGCCCTTTGTCACTTCGCCCCCGCTTTATGTCCATGTTCAGTAAAGTTTTGTTCGTATCATTAGGTTGGAAACAGAAGATGAAATTATTTTATAATTAGACAATTAGGCGGTTTGGCAAAATCTACGCGGAGATGCGTTATGACTCCTAACTTTTTTTAATCACATAGAGGACTATTGAGGCTCGTGTTCAAACCCACTAAACTCAATGATGTCCTACTAATCGCAGAACTGAGGGACCTATTATTGTAACGTCAACTCCTGACATGACTCCGATACTGCATATGTCTGGGGACGTGAACCCGATAGTAAGTCCTTGCTACGGACTGCTTTGATACACTCCTTTTTTTTTTTTTTTTTTTTTTTTTTTTTCTAAATGACTACGATGATGGCCAGGGCGGCCTTGTCATCATCACCGGACTGTTGGGGGAGCGGAAGGCTCTCACCCCTAAAAATTTAAGCAACGGCGCTGAGGGCGCCCCCTGTGGGGCTCGAGCCTCGGCTCAGGGCGTTGCTGGGAGATGCCCTACGGACGTATGTTTGGGGAGAAAAGCGACCAGGCGCGGGCCGGTATCTAGAAAAGGGCGCGAAAGCTGGGGGGCGACGCGACGGGAGTCCCCGCCGGCGGGGACGGAACGACGGTTGTCTTGAAGTGTGGTTTGTCGCGAGTTGTTCGGCGGCGGTCATGGCTAGGGTGATGGGGTCGTCGGCCTCCAAGAGGACGTGGCGGGGGCGGCGGCGTGCGCCGCGGAGCTCCTCAAAAGCGTGGTAGTTGGAGGCGTGGACCACTAAGGGGTTGGGGTGATGAAGGGCAGAGTCAAAGAAACGTTTTGAGCATTGTTTAAAGTACTGCGCGATGGTAGGCAGCTTTAAATCAATGTGTAGGTTTTCGTTACGGAGGAACCATGGAGCGCCGGTGGCCCTGCGCATGAATCGGTTTTGGATCACTTGTAGCCTATGGATAAGTCGAGGGGCCGCGTGCGCGAATGCGACGCTAGCGTAGGACATTATCGGTCGAATGCATGTCGTGTAAAGTCTGACCTTATTTCTAAGGGACAGTTTACTACGCTTGTTGATGAGGTAGTGTAGGCGGCCTAGCGCGAAAGCGGCTCGGTCGCGTACGACTTTAATGTGTTCTTGGAATCGGAGTCTATTATCAAGGTGTACACCCAAGTACCGGACCTTCCGTTCCCAAGGGATTGGACGCCCGTACATTGTTATGGGTGGCGCTGAAGGGAGGGCTGCACTCCTACGGAAGAGGATGGCAGCGCTCTTTTCAGGGTTGACTTCGATCCTCCATTTCCTAAACCACTCGCCTAGGCGGTTTGCGGCGTTTTGGAGGGTCTTTGTGATTTGGGCCAGTTTGTGCGATGAACAGTAGATGGCTGTGTCATCTGCAAAAAGGGCCGTCTGTGCCGTGAGGGGAGCCGGTTCAAACTTCGGAAAGTCGCTCGTATACAGGGTGAAAAGTATGGGGGAGAGCACGGATCCTTGGGGGACGCCAGCCCTTATCGGGTGGGGGGAGGATAGTGTTCCCTCTACGCGATAGCGGAAAAAGCGATTTGACAGAAAGTCTCGAATGATGAGTACGAGACGATCTGGCACTTTAAGTTCGTATAGCTTATAAATTAAGCCTTGGTGCCAGACTTTGTCAAATGCTTTTGCCACATCGAAGAAGAGAGCCCCCGTTAGACGTGGACGAGAGAAACTGGAGTGGTGAAGGACGTGCTCCACTATGCGATGGACTTGTTGAACGCAAGAGTGTCTGGCTCTGAAGCCGAACTGCTCATTAGGTATGAGCTTGTTCGTCTCGGCGAAGGATCTGAGGCGGTTGTAGATAATGCGCTCGTAGATCTTGCCTATCGTGCACAGAAGGCTTATAGGCCTGTAGCTGGTCGGCTCAGTTTTAGGTTTCCCAGGTTTGGGAATGCCTATGACCGTCGCCTCTTTCCACGCTTGGGGAAAGATGTTACTACTGATGGCTGCGTTGAAAATAGCGGTTAGTAGAAAGACGAGGTGAGCTGGGAAGCGCTTTAGCACTTTGTTAGTGATGCCGTCAGGCCCCGGGGCCTTTCGGGGATGGAGGTCCTTGATAATAGACTGAACTTCCTCTACTGTGACTGGCTCCAGTGCCGGATCTGAGGCTGGTTGAGCGGTTCTGCGTTCGACCTCCGCCTCGACGGTAGCGAGGTGGTCTGGGTCTACTGGCATCGTGCTGGGTGTGCATTGGGCCTCTAGGCTGTCGGCTAGGCATTCGGACTTCTCCTCATCATCAAAGGCAGGTGGTTGGTTCGGCCTGTTGAGAGGAGGGGTGGACTCTGTGTTGTCGGTCTTGAGCTTCCGAGCCAGTTGCCAGAAGGCGAACTGGTTGGGGTCAAGATTGCTGAGCATCCCGTCCCACTGTACCTCTCGCAGTTCTTTAATGCGCTGCTTTACAGATCTCTGTAATGCTCGCATGCGAGTTCTGTTGGTTTCAGTGGGGTAGGAGTCTTTGATACACTCCATTTCCCCGTTTTCTATTCAGACAGGACTGACCTGGGTAGACCCTTATACACCTGGTATCGAAAGCGCGACCCACACAGTGACCTATCGTACTCCGACCATCACCGCCTTTCCCACCAGGCTGCCAGCTTTCCAGAGAGTGTTCCCACACTTTTGCTCGCTATTTCAATTACTCCGAATCGGTTTGCTTAATGCTATTAACCCATTCGAAATAACAATACCGTCAAAAACAGTAAAGGTCCAAGTGAAGTGCAATGCTTAAAAATAAATCCATAAAGAGAGTAAGCAGCAATCTAGTAAAGACTGCATTCAAGAAATGGGTCAAGAGAATAAATAAAATATGATATCTGTCCTCCGCTTGGCATGCATCGTATATTATTTCTGAGACAGTTCCTGCAGTGCATTGCTTGTTTTTGTTCACGTACGTTCGATTTTGCTATCTATCGTCCTGGTTTTGAATTTGTGGCTTTAAACGGTATATTGATTGATGCTAGTCGGAAGTGTTAAAAGAAGAATTACACAGCACCGGTTTGTGCAGTACTGATTATAGTTACCTACTAAAAAGTAATTATTATGTGCCATTGAACCTGAACGAACTTAAATTAGATTTTTAATTAAATCATTATTATATTACTATTATCTGATCTTCTACTTTACAACATACTCGTAAGTTATAATAATTAAAGTCAATATATTATTTTATTTAATTACGGTAATTTACTTAACCTTAACTTAAGGGTTAACCTTAACTCTCATGTATGTACAATAATATAAAATAAAATAAAAATAAAATAACGTTTATTAACCATGAAAGTTGTTTTACAAAAAGGTTTTCACTGTCTCCCACACTAGGCAGCGCCTGTCTCGTGGGAGCCAGGTATACAGAAAATAGAAGTTAATAAATAAAAATGAAAATAATTTTAAACAATTCTTCTTACACCTACGGTATATTGTGTCATATTAGTGTGTGTCTGTGTGTGAGAGTGTGCATTTGTGAGTGTGTGTGAGAGTGTGCATGTGTGAGTGTGTGTGAGAGTGTGCATGTGGGAGTGTGAGTGAATGTGTGTTTGAACTGTAATTTCATTTCAGAATTTTCAAAAATGTCTCTGTTTGCTCATAATGTACTCATATGTAGTAAACATTTAAACAATTGACACAAAATACGAACACTTGTATGTAAATCATCATTTTAGTATTACAGCTTGTAAGCTGAACTGTAGTTCACCTACCTATATCATAATCTAAAAGACGTTTCATCCCGTTTTTGCCTTCCAAGCATGAAACTGTATATCGGATTTGAACAAAAAATCTTTGGTTTATGGCTTATGAGCCCATTTACAACGAAAAGCGCCAAAACTGACTTTAGAAGAGATTGTATTGCAATAGACTGTTAACTACTAGAGACTAACGCCAAAATGTGAGGGTGTTATTTTTTTTATTCTTGTACAAAATTCATCAACTGTAATCATCATCCGTTTCAGCCTGTAAACGTTCCTGCTAGATATAATATGCCTCTTGATTAATGGCACGGCCACACATTGGATCAACTTTGAGTCCAATCACTGTCCAATGTCCAATAATGCGCGCTCAATGTCTTCATTGTATCAAAGTACCGATACATACATTAGTGCATTGGGCCCAAAACGTTTCGTTGATGCAAATATCTTCAATATGTGGCCGCGGCTTTAGATACCACCATTGGCAGGAGAGTGTGACCGCAGTAGGTTTTATTTTAAGGTGTTTGGTTTGCTCAGGTAAACTCTGCTGTCCATTTTCTGATATTTTCTTAGATGTCTTTTGCGACACCCACGGATTGAGATGGGGTGGTCCTCTTCTGGATCCGAAAACTGCACGGACATAAACAAACAAAACGTGTCATATGATAGATATACAATACGTTCGGTTACGTTACGGAATGTAAGGGCCCCATCATCTTTTCGCTTCAAGCCAACCTCGCCTGCCCGTGGTGCATCCTGTCGAATAACAAACGAGGCGCTGGCAACCGACTGGTGGCGGTATAACTATCACGATTGAAGGCGAAGCTAAATACCACAGACCGATGACGGGCAGCTGCGTCATCAGAGCGAGAAGCTACGCCCTGCGATCGCCACCCGCCTACCCAGCGTGCCGATTATGGGTACATCCTCCAGATGTTTGCCTAAGTGGTGAACAATTGGAGAGGCCTATGTCCAGCAGTGGACTGCAATAGGCTGATGATGATGGTGATGACATTACGTTCTCAAAACTCGGTCACAGATATTAGAAGTTAGCAAGTATTATTCATACAATGCACTCTTTTACTACTGCAGCCCAAGGGTGAGCTGTCTTTGAGAAGTTACTCACGACTCTATCTAGTTATACAATCAATTCCAGAACGCTCTTTTGTGAAACAATACCTTTGTCGAACTGAAATAATTAATTACATGGAATCGTTTGCAGCTTCGCAAGTATTCTTAACGAGAATGTAGGTACATAATTGATACTTCTGTCTTATTTAAAGTTCGCATTATCAACAATTTTATAAAGAAAGAATTTACTTTCTAACTTGCAAGCATTCGTATACCGATTGTTTTGTAAACAAACTTCCTGCGAACGTGGAGCTACTGTGTACCATCCTTAAAAGCATCAGACCTTACATAGTAATCTACTATAGTGCATAATTTGATAGTGCTATCTCTAACAAGATTATTATGTTGAAAGCTAGTGTTCCCACTTCACAGTTTTGCCTGCAAAATACATTTGTAACTGAAAAATATCTCACTAACACATTCCTTAAGATTGGTGAATCATATGCGGGAACCATTAAAGTAGTTACTTAGTTCTTTTAATTAGTTAATGTTTTTAAGACAGTTTAATGTTTTATTCCGAGACCGATCAAAGTGGCGAGCATTGGTAGAGGCATATTTCCAGCACTGATGTGGGCTCATGATGATGATGATGACGATATTTTATTCCTCTTTGTTAGCTCTATATAATATAAACCGCGTCCTGTGGTAGATTCATATCAAAAACCGGTATTGTCGATCACTGATTTACTTTATGTAAGCAAGATTATCAAGAGTTAGTGTCAATGCAAAGCCAATACATAATTGGTTTGTATTTATGAAAAATATCCTTCCACCAGGGCCTTTATGATCCTTATTTCGACCCTGGAAACATCCCTATTATGAACAATTGAACAAACAAATGAAAAACTTTGAAAAAATGTTGAATTCGCAAAAAGTTGAAGTTACATCCTAGATGTTGCATGTTAAAATAGGCTTATCTAATTTTGTCCCTATCAGTCTTTAGATAATGATATCGACACTAAAATTGTACACAGTCATGTAACTATCTATGTAGCTATTAACAAACACAGGAATTCTTTGTACTTCATTTATATTTTCACTGAAGTTTTACATTAATTTACGTTTAAGTAAAATGACTATATTTTAACAATGCCGCCTTCTTTCTGCAAAACGTTTCTCTTAATTAAACTTTTGCCAGGATTCATGTCGCCTCACAAATTAGACGTCTCAAAAGCAGTGAGCATTAATATCACCGTATTCCTAAATAAATTCCAACAATGCTTTAAGAAACTCGAAATACCTTCTTGCATACTGCAATGGCAAGAAGCTGGGAATATTCACGATACCGTGAGATTTATTTTATTTTACCCCAAGACCGAGGCGCCTGGCCGCTTATAACGGGCCGTATTATATTCTATCTGATATTGTGAGCTAACGAGTGTCTTGGGCTATCGGAATTGTTGTCAAGTTTCAGTTTTCAATATGGCTGCGGTAACGTTGCAGAATGTCTTAACGCAGATTGTATTTCAGTTTATCAGAATTGTTAATATTTACACGTTTCGTACGTTGATTAAAATAAGTTTATGTTTAAGATGAACAATAATTGCTGGACAGATGTAGGTACATCTGGATAGGTATCCAGATCCATTTTATGTTTGGTAGGTATCTGATATTTCTTCTCATATCTAATACTTTTCTACTTCTATTGGTGCATGGAATCACACATCAGATTAAATAAAAATACAAGTGCTCACATGCGCGTGCGGTGATGATTAGAGAAAACAAATCACCGCCTCGTCTCTTCTAATAAGGGTCGTAGACTGAGGGATTTCTTGAGATGTCAACTTTGTCGACTTCATTCCCTTTTCGAGTTTGATCTGGTTACTTTTCTGTTATGCGAGCGACTTAAGCTTTGGTAGGTATAACTCGACTGAATAAAAAGCGAAGGAAAAGCCCAAGACGCTTTGACAACGGGCGAGTAACTGGTCAGTTATTACGTGTTTATTTACATTATTTGCCTTCAGTCACAATTGCAAGTACACGTACACACACATCTTATCCAAAATGGATACTCGACCTGTACTAATTAATATAGAACTCTAAGTGTTACTCCAAATACATCAACTCTTGTTTAGCAACTCGCAGCACATAAAGGAAGCCCATGACAAGAATGTTCCCGTTAGCAACTGACAAACACTGTTGGCTCTCACGTCGGCCCAGTAAAGGTTTTCCCGGCCACATTAATGTATTAGAATAGAACGGCCTTTCTAGTGTAAGCGTGACTCAATCTTGCACAGTTAATAAGTTGGGGCGGGCTGATTCTTGCCGACGTTTTCTTTAGCAAATCGAAATCAAATACGCTGTGCCCAGTGCTCTGCCACCCCGACCGCACCCCCAGTCACGGACATTAGCTCAGTGAGCAAGCAGGTCTCTCCATTCTTGAGACAGCAGACCAGATGAGACATACTCTGGAGAGGGGCACGACGGCGACGTCTGAGTGCATATTTTGCGTGAGGTGGGACTACACTAGGTTAGTTTTGTTTCCGCCAGCTCAACTAGAAACTCCAGCAGATCTTTCATTTTGCCAAAGATGTCAGGAGTATGCTGGGCTGCCCAAGGTCCGGTATGCTTTCAAGACAAGAAATTGTTGTGCAAGATTTGAAAAACGTCAGTTAGGTCACACTACGTCGTCTAACGTCTAACGTCAGTAACGCACAAAGCTCTTTGCGTTTACATTTATGTGAACAGCAAGTCTATGGAATTCTTTGCAAGAGTCCATGTTCCTTAATAGGTACTCAAATAATCTTCACTATAGAAGTACGAGTATAACATAGTGACCTCTCATCATCTATTAGAAATAGAGAGGCCAAAGCAATCAAATCAATTACCTGTCAGTTGCCAACGCCAAACAGACCTCTAAGATCATTCTGAAGCCACTTCACTGGTGAAGTGACTTCCAAGTAAAAAAAAGTGATATACTATGATTCTTTGAAAACAAGACGTATTGTCCGTTCTATTCTTAATACATTTCTGCGTTCCCGGCCGTCAAGAGGCATTATTTGTTATTGGTCAAACATTTGTTACTCGAGAAGTTCCCTATTTGAGTTAAGTGGATTATTGGAACAAATAGAAGCAGCTACGTCGGCCACACAATGCTAACATAATATTGACTTAAAATTTTCTCGATGCAGTATGTTCAAAGTTCACAGAGTGAGACAATATAATTTTTAACGCTACGCTAAACAGATATCATGATGCGGAACATGTTTGAATTTCCATGTGGTTCCCGGATTTAATATAAAACCACTACATCTCTTTCATCTGAGGTGTCGTAGAAGATGACTAAGGTACCTATATTAGGAAACGGGCAGCAGCGTTCAACTGGGTATAAATAAAACCTACTGCGGTCACCAACCAGCCCACCAAGCTATAATGTACCTTTCGTACCTCGCTTCACCTTACTCGAGTCACCTAACTAAGGTGGCTCTCCCAAATAACTGATAAATTGTTATTAGAGGAGTTCTACGTCCAGCAGTGGACGCTTTCAGGCTGATGACGGTGAAAACTTATAAAGTTTTGGCGTAGTAAGTAAAAAAAATCATGATCATTTTTTTTTATTCAAAATGAGTTTGCGCTTGACTGCAATTCGCCTGATGGTAAGCGATATCGTAGTCTACGATAGAACGCGCTCACCCAGCAAAAACCGGTTCACTCTCGCCTTGAACATCGGAAGATTATATCTCTCGGGGAACAAGGAGCCCGGCAAAGAGTTCCATAGTTTAGCCATTATTATAAGCTACACATAAAAAAGGCATATAGAACTTAACGTACTTGCAATTTACGCGGGTAGTTAATCATGATGGAGATATCTATAACATTTACGTTCAAATACTAATTACAAAGATTACCAATGTGATCCAAATAAATAAATTAAAGGGATACTGCTTACCCGTCCTAAAGTCGGTGACTCGTAAAGTGTTGAACTAATGACCCGAATCACAGCGGGATTTGGAGGACGGAATCGCTGGACCCCCCAGGGACCGTCATACTCAGATCGGCCCGAAAAAACAGGATACGAACAAGTGTACTTACAGCTTAACCATTTATTTATACCTATATCGCATTGTGTCTCATTGTGTAAATACACCTTTTCTTTGACTTATTTAAAAAAGAACATGGTAGAGTAGGTACCTATAACAATACCTAGAAACAAATCTTTTTCTTAAATCACTCTATCTATTTAAAAACCGGATCAGAATCCGTTGCGTAGTTTTAAAGAATTAAGTTTACATATTCGCGCATCCGGGATGTAAGGGAGCGACCTATCACCTTTTGCTCCAAGCCATCCTCACCTGCCCATGGTGCATCCTGCGGAATAACAAACGAGGCTCTGGCAAACCGACTGGTGGCGGTAAAACCACGTAAAACCATCACTACAGAAGGCGTAGCTAAATACCACAGGCCGATGACGGACAGCAGCGTCACTGGAGCAAGAAGCTACGCCCTGCGATCGACAACCCGCTTGCCCAGCGTAGCGCTTATGGGTATGTCCTCCAGAAGTTTGCTTTAGGTGGCGAACAACTGGAGAAGCCTATGTCCAGCAGTGGACTACAATAAGGCTGATGATGATGATGATGATGATCCGCACACATATTTAAATCTTTCCAACAGTGGACTGCAATAATAGGCTGATGATGAACTAGCAGTTTCACATTTTCTCTCATATGACCTTACGGCGTCATTATGATACCTCAAAGTGCAAACGAAACGTTACACGCGGAACAACGATTGCAAAATCTATTAGTCACTGTGGTTTTCTGTGGCTATTCCGGCAGCGGCCAAGTTACCTACAATACAAACGAATCGTATTCTGTCATTTTGACGCGGCCTTTGTTATTTAGAAAAGAAAAGAATACAATAACAGCGGCTACCATTTTTGACAAGTGAGGAGGGGACCCTTTGTAATATTATCTCACTTACGTCGAGATCGCAACATAACGTTTCAAGGTTTTGTGACGAGTCACCCTGTCTGTGACATTAGCGTAATGGAATCGAGTGTAAAATCCAAGAGAGTGAAAAAATGTCCCCCCATCGCCATTGCGGTCGCGGAAAATCTCTTCCCTTTGTAGAAAACCCGGGTATCAATAGCGCTGATATAAATGTAAAACAAGATTCGTGTGTAAGTCGATTTTCAAACGACCTTTGTTGTGCCGTTTTTATATCCAATCCAGATGTATTTCGGCAAATGTCAGTATTTATAATATTACTATTTATATTCTGTTTATTTATGCGTAACCTACTTATTTAATAATAGTAATTTATACTTCATTATTCTTTATTTGACACCTTAGTCCTTCTTTTAATTATCCACCCAAAGGTTGTCTGAAGAGATCGCTTAGAGCGATTATACCGCCCAAATTGTAAGTTCATTTATGTCTCCGTTTCTAGTTTTCAGTTTCAACTGTTTGGTGTGCAATAAAAAATATCTATCATAACATATCTAGCAATCTATAATATATTGCTAGTTTTATATCTATGCAGATAATAATTGTAACCCTTTTAGTCCCTTTTAGCTTTTTATCTGGCGAAAGGCGGTCACTATGTAGCGCCGTTATAAAAACAAAAAAAAATGGCCATTGAAAAGGTATATTAGTGTTTTTTATTGTATTTAATAGTTTATAATTTTAAAGAAAATGGCTCTATTTAATATAAACTTAAGCTTTTGAATTATTGAGAGGCTAGTATTTGATTTAGATTTTGAGGCGAAAAAGCATAAGTTTAATGTCAATTGAAGGCAGCTGGTTCCTTTAATATAATATTTTTAAAGGTGGTACTAAGCACACCATTTTTTTGTCACTGTAAACTACGATTAACTGACTCCTAAACAATTATATGCATTTTTGAATTACTCAAAATTAGACAATCGTATTAAATGTTTTTGGATGGACATGAAATAATTACTCATCCAAAGACGTTCATTATAATTTCACAGGTCGTTAAATTTTCCAACCTCACAATGCTTTTCGCGATAAAATTGTATTGTCGAACCCGTACAATGGGGTAGCTCTTGTAAATAATGCATAAGCAAGCACGTCTAACAATGTTTTGTACAAATAAAGAAAACGAGTAGAAGAGGTTTCGCGTAAGAGATATAATGTTATCTTATATAAACTCATTTAAATACAAAGCTTGAAATAAGTATTATTGCTAAGCTAAAATATGAATCGATTTTATTAAAAAGGGTCCAAATTATAAATGGGTGGAACGGTTTCACTTATTATTAGTTTTAGCCTAAAAAGGCATTTAGAAAATATCTGTTTTTATTATAAACCTTGTGTAGAATTTTACTGAAGCTTTTTCAAATGCTTAATGACGTCAGAAATGTATTCATCTCGTCACCACTACCTTATTTTGTAAGACTGAGGTCTGCTTAATTGCCAGATAAAACTTACAGACTAATAAAATGTAAGTTAGCTATAACAGTACTTTTGCAATCAGTCGTCCTACCCCTTGTCCAACAATTGAACAGTTCCAACTTACAGTTGTTATAGACATTTCTAAGGTCATCTACTATTATTACAGGCACCATAAAATGGGAGTACCAACATATAAACAGAATAATCTACAGAAAGTAGAGCTCACAATCAAAACCATACTAATAAAGCCAGCAAGCACAACACAAAGTCCTCTCAACATCAAACAATCGAACAGAAAAAATGTCAAAATCATTGTATCGACAATATTACCCTGCCCTGAATATTTCAGAACGAATGCTTAGGGTTGTCACTTTGAGATTTTAGATAACTAAATGTGATAGGTTAAAGTAATAGAATAGGACGTAAAACATAAACCATGGATACTTTATTAAAAAATAATTAGTTATACATATTTATCATAGAAATGTAAGGGAGTGACCCATCAGCTTTCCGCTCCGAGCCCCGCTTACCTACTCGTGTCTCCACCATTGAATAAAGATCCCAATAATATTTGTTTCAAAGAGCTTTTTATAGTAGACTCCTTATTGTTAAGGACACACATTTAATAACGCACGTCGAAGAGCTGGTAGGATAGGATTTAACGGAAATAAGTGTAACTGTAGGTCAGTATCAAGACTTCCCACCTCCCGGGTTGGTTGTTGTCTGTATTTGTTGAGTAAAACAAAAGACTGCAATCAGAATTCCCACAGTTTTCCTTGTTAAAACATTCCGACCAATTCCTTAAGCAGCCCTAGCAATCGGCTAGTCTAGTAGAGGGGGCAATTAAGTTTCCAGATGGATATATCCACGAGGCGTGCAATAGAGCAATACCGGGCAATACCGTGTGTTTAGCTCTCAACGCGCTCGGTGCGTCCGCGGAATAATAAACTGGTGCTCGCTTCGCGCGAACATTGGTGCTCCAATTACCTTGTCATGGACGATGGCCGTTTTTAAAGCTTTAGAGGAGAGAGAGGAAGCGAACTGTCTTTTGTTTTTTACTACTAGTACCGATACTCGTGATTCGCGATGATGGGGTGAATTTGCAGTGTGTAGTACGAAATCGGAACTGGGCCCCTTCCTCAAAAATCGAAAACGATCGTTCGTTGAACGGATTGCCTACTTTTGCACTATAAATTCCTCCCATTTGTCCCTCCCGTGTTCGTATATATAATTAAATCAATGAAAATCGACTTTGACGAATTTTCGTTCGTATATTCGAACACGGGGATTTATGGTGATAGTACGCGAAATGCAAAAATATACTGATAGTTATTTTGAAAAAATATTTTATGTACAGAATTGACCTCTCTACTGATTTATTATATATAGATTAATATTTATACCTATGCAATAAATCGTTGAATTTTATAGTCAAGTGGAATATACCCAAAAATCAAGACAAACATAATACTTATAACCAGGGATTATTTTCATTTTGAAATAAAAAAGCATCTTCAGCCAAAAAACAGTTGTTTTATTGCAAAAAATAAACTAAGATCGTGAATCAAAAGGCCTATTTTGTACGCAAATTTAGGTGACATATTTGGCGTCCCTCCAAAAAAGAGGAAATAATAAAACTTGAGAGGCGCGGTTTTCACTGATAAATTCAGAATTGTTTATTCCAAATGCGTGACATAACGATGCAAATGATTCCACCGATCGTTTCCTGGAGGGTAATCTCTTTTCCCAGTAGGCATCAAATTTCCCACAAAAAATGTTACATTGGAGCGAGACAGTAAATTATAAATAGCATAAAAATGGCGAATCTTACCTCGGTTATAGTGGATCTCTTCCGCCCGATGAAAAGCTAAAGAGAAGCCTTAGTACGAGTATAGGATCCCGAATTACAACAACCTTTACCGAAATATTAGTTAGTTAGTTTAGACGGGCCAGTTTCCGCAACCAGGCGTCTGAGCGCCCATTTTGCGTGTGGGTGGGCCGATGTAACTTAACATTCTAAAATGGTTTTCATTCCCGCCACCCCAGCTCATCCAAGAACCTCAGCAGGCCATTCAACCTGGTGAAGATGTCTTGGAGAGTGCCGGGCTGGCCAAGATGTTTCAGCCGGAATGCTGCCAGTTCGGGGCATTCCAGCAGAATATGGGCGGCTGTTTCCTCCGTCTCTAGGCAAGCTCTGCACAAGGGGCTGTCTGTGATGCCTAGGTTTTGGAGGTGTTTGTTATATGGCCCGTGGCCTGTCATGGCCGCCACGATCTGCCTTAGATGGGCTCTACTTAGGTTAAGTAATCGTTTAGTTAGTTTTGGGTTGATGGCCGGTAGGGCCATTTTTGTTTGACGGCAGTCTGCCTCACCGATCCAAAGTTGTTCATGGATGGCTTTTGTTCTGGCCCGGATCTGTGTTTTAATCCGATTTTACCGAAATATTTATTTATTTTATGTTAAATAAAATATATCAATAACTATATTGCATATGGGTTGTCTTGTCAAACATTTCACCGGTTTGATTATCAGAGAAATACTATACCAATCGAAAGTATGAAGCCCATAGAATTGCTAAGGTAAGGTTGCCTATTTTTGCCGGTCAGCCAACAGCTCTCAGACAAACAGGTAAATTGATACTAGCATTTTGCATCGGCCTGTTTAATTAAATCAACAGCCCTGGTTCGTCCATCTAATGAACGTGGGTCTTCTATAAGTCGCGCCACATTTCACTATCCCGGGCTTTTCCCGTCCATATAAAATCGTATAAAAAATCGTATAAAGATCTCGGTGGAGGTCGTTATAATATAAATTATGTAGGGATCATAGACTAACTACAAAAATCGCGGACAAATAACCAAAGCAGTCACTTGTAAGTTGGTACCATCATAAAATAGCTCTAGCTATACGCCACCTGATCCCATGAAATCACCTAGAACCTACTTTTCCCATATCTATCATCATCGTAGTGCATCTTCCTAAATAACAAACGAGGCTCTAGCAACCGACTGGTGTAGGCAATCATCACGATTGAAGGTGTAGTAGCTAAATACCACAGGCCGATGACGGGCGATAGCATCACCACACCAGGTGTATGTGAACGTAATATAGGATCGTAATGTAGTAAGCTTAATGAACGTAATGTAGGACGCCCTCAGGCCAGGGCCTGCCGATACGCCGATTTGCCGATGCGCGGTCTCCACTCCAGAACTCGTTTACCCCAATGGTTATCGGTTCTGCGGCTGATGTGGCCAGCCCACTGCCAAATCAGTTTAGATAGTAGGTATTACTCATAGAGAAGCGTTCTGCTGCGGGACACACTACTAAAAAGTCTACTGTCTACAGACGGCTACTGTACTGTTACGCTCTCAACTATAACGTGTGTGAGTATATAGGATGCTCGCTAAACAGCGAAGTGACACAAACTGCATTGCGGCTTCCGCGAGTGCATAATTGTGGGAGAGAACCGGCTATAGAGGCCATTAGTACACGTCATTTCGCTGCCTCTTACCCTGTTCCATTGAATTTGTTCGCATGACCCGTTTGCATTATCATGGTAATGATATTCCAATTTCATGCTCGAGTAACGGCCACTCTTTTCTCTCGTCGAAGTATGTTCATAAAGGTGCTTCTTTACCGGACGCATTCGTGTTTATTGTAACGTTAGATACAGATTCAAATCAAATCAAATATTTATTTCAGATAACTTAGATGGGTAAGTAACAATTGCTTATAAATCTAAGTGTTAGTAATACAACACAAGTAATTTATAAAAAATTAAAGATTCGAGCGTTACATCAGTTTGAGAAGACAATGAACATTACAACGCTTAGCTTGTAATGATACAAAAGATGGCTTTCTTGTACTTTCTGTATTTAAAGCAATAAAGGATATCTATCTATCTAAAGTGTATAACATATACAACAGAGAACTCCTTCTCTGTTGTATATCATCATCAGAAATCATCGAGATTAAAGTTTAATCTACAAAGTTACATTACACGCCAATATTTGACAATGACGAAGATAGTATTGAAATATAATGCCCAAAACAATACGTTGATGATGATTATATTGGTAATTGTTTTATCCCCTTTCCTGAGCGCTTAAAATTTCATTCAAAGTAAATAAATCAATGTTTAATCTGCTCTAAGCTCGACAACAGAATTATTTAAAACTTAAGTAGATGATTAGTTGTATATTTGTGGGAACTGAACTCATGACTCTTACATCCGTATTCACAAACGGTACCATGAGACGCGCGGATGCGCAGGTACCCAAAAACCTGTTCAATGACAACCACTTGAGTGCCGGTCGCCATAGTAAATTCCTTACTTCGCATAGTGTTGTTAGTTTTCATTGATAGGTATTGTGTGTGAATACGGGCGTTAGTTCAAAGAGCACTATCAAATGAGTCACCGGTTCAGTGATGGCCATTAAGAGTAAAGTGCATTAAGGCAAACATGCAGATTTCAGAGTCCATCTTTTCCCAAAGGATGCTTTTACCTCTGGCATCTACGAGTAATGCATAGACCCGGAAAAGGACGGTTTCCTTTACATACCTTATCGCTGGCTACTTTGATGCATTTCATTGAATTTCTTTGTACATACTCATAAGATATTTGAATAATGCTTTTAGTGTTGCATACGTTTGAGCAGCGTTAGGCAAGAATTTTTGACTCAAAGATTCAATGAGAGAACATTCGATTGAACTTGCTTTGAAGACAGTAGCTAGAATTAACTGGATTTTGAGGCTCTACATAGTACAGTATGAAATTGAAAGAGCTTTTCTGGAAACCTAGACAGAGAAAGCTCCTGTCAATTGTATATACTCAGACCAGGTACCTATCTATAAATGTAAAGGAGCAACCTATCATCTTTTCGCTCCAAGCCAACTTCGCCTGCCCGTGGTGCAACCTGTCGCATAGCAAACGAGGTGCTGGCAAGCGACTGGTGGCGATATAACCATCATAGTTGAAGGCATAGCTAAATATCACAGGCTGATGACGGGCAGCAACGTCACCGGAGCAAGAAGCTACTCCCTGCGATCGCCAACCCGCCACCCCAGCGCGGCAGCGTGGCGGTTATGGGTATATCCTCCAGGTCTTTGCCCTAAGTGACATACAACTGAAGAGGCCTATGTCCAGCAGTGGAATGCGAGAGGCTGATAATGATGACGATAATGAAGAAACATGTCAAATAGCCAATTTAACAGCAACGTCCGTCGATTATTATCGGCCAAGATGTGGCGCTTCTATAAAATAATTAGTTGAAGGATATAAATCATGTTATCTTCGCGTAGGTTGCGACAGCCAATAAGCGTTTAACGCGAATTACGCCAAGATAAATTGCCTGCCTCTGACATTAATGCGAATTTTCTTCCTAAAATAAATTACCTGTATCAGCCCGCATTCGATCCTATGTTCCAGAGTATTTTTCTGCAAGGTGACTCATCAATGTCTCTGCCAAATGGCAGTTCTTAATTTTTTCTGATAGGTAAGTACTTACCTAAGGAAACGACGGAAGGACAATCTGTTGAAAGGGATTATGTCTGTCGAACTAAAATGCTGAGTTTGAAAAAATAGGGGTAAAGCGTACAAAATAATTTATATGTTTTAAGTTCAAAATACAACATTCTACATAAACATCATCATCACTAATAGTATAAAACCAGGTAGCCAGGGACATCGCACACGTAGATATCGGTTTCAAAAATAGCGGACTCCCATAAAATGGTGCTTAATTTGTTAGCAAAAATAATCTAGTTGGACAACAAATCTAATCTTAAATCTAACTGTCACATGAAGGACCAATTTGAAATTGCATGTTTACGTGTATTGCATTCCTGTTTTGAATTTGTATGTGCGCGTAAATGCGGTGGAGGGGCGCGTCATTTTAGCTTGGACAGACTCTAAATAGATAAATGTTTGTTTGCATCATTGAAGTAATAAGTTTTGTACTAGTTGTATGTAGTACTTATAACTACTCTGTTTCTAGCAATTTCTATTCATAAATATATGTACATAATAATAAAATAATAAAAATAAATATAATATTGATATTGAAAGTGTATTTTCTAAAACCTTCCACAATTCAGGCCATCAAATATTACCTCAATTCTACAACAATTTCATCGAAGCTCTTATTTATTATTTTATTTTTAGGTAGGTATAAAAACTTTTTTATCGAATCTATGTGAAAGTATGTTTGACGTTTGGCAGAAATGACAATTTGAAATGACACGAGACTTCAAGTCGTTGCAAAATTAATAATTATATTTTTTAGGTATTTTTCATCAACATTAATTCATCGAAAGCTTCTCAAATTACTCGGGAGGATTCTTATCAAATGCTAAAAAGTTCTGATTGGGAAAATGACAGACGGCCTTGGTTTACGTCACATGAAAAACTGATGGTAGTTGAGGCAGAAACATTTTAGAACGGTGACTTCGATGCGTACCTACGTACGTACGTAAGACGATGTAGGACGCCCACCACCTGCAAGATGGAGAGACAATCGCAGCATCACGCTGGAGGTGGAGCCGGAGCTCGGAATGACAGTAATAGTGTGTGTCAATAATGTGGCTAAGATTTTTAGACGAATAGGTGGGTAGTGTGTTTAATATGCTTCTTATCAGACTTGAATAGAAGTAGGATTCGTAGATTTATCATAATTTCATCATAGATAGGTAGGTAGGTACCTACAAAGTTTTCATGTGAGATATTTGCTAAAATTATATATCTTTTTTGCACGATTTTAACTCTCTCGTGAATCAAATATATTTCCTCTACGTACTTAGGTACTTTAAGAGTAGGTTTAACGCTTTTTTCTGTAAATATTTTTGCGCTATAAAGAATATCGGCTTTCATTGGCATTTCTCCTACTCGTTTCAGAACCATACGACTCTGGATTTATTTTAGAGAAACATCAACCTCCAGGGGACGCAAGACCCATAGTTTGAAATACACTGGATGATAAACAGCTAGCTTTACTACATTAATTCAGTCGCAACAGCGAAAGTGATGCTTGATACGGATATACATAATTGAACTTGAATATCACCTCGAAAGGTTTGTGTACTTTGAGTTTTATTAAGAAGTTATTTATTATTTTTCAGTTCAATGATTCTTCATTTAAAAACATTAATAATTTTATTGTTTGTCGTTTTCAGGTAAGAAAATGTCCATTCATGATGAAGAGGTTTCTTCTAAAAAGTGAAAAGAATCTGTCACATTGCATGCTTTGAAGAAAAAAAAAGATTCGTCCAAATCGGTTCCCAGATGGCCGAGATACGTGGAGAATTGTAACACAAAAAGTGGGTTCAAGTTTCACGTCACGTCATAAGGTTTATAAATGGTACTATGTGATGATTATAATATGGGGAATTTGTTAATTTTCAGTTTTTCTACATATAAATGGCTTTTCTGACAAAAACCTAGCTTGTTAATAAATTCTAGGTACGAAAAGGTCCATTCTAGATGCATAAAAATTGCGTTGGATAAATAAAATTCAACAAAAGTAGTAAAAAATCCGCTACGTTGTCTGCTTTCAAATAAAAAAAGAATCGTCCAAATCGGTTCACAGGTGGCGGATATATGTGGGAAAATGTTAACAAAAAGTGGGTTGAAGTGTAACATCACTTCATAAGGTTTCTGTACTGTGTGATTATATTGTGAATTTAATATTTTTCAGTTTTCCTACATGTCAATTACTCATAAATGACTTTTCTGATAAAAACAAAACTTGTTTATAATTTTTAGGTACGAAAATGTCCTTTTATGATGCATAAATTTTCCATTGGAAAAAAAAAATTCAACAAAGGTAGAAAAAAATCTGCCGCGACGTATGCTTTCAAATAAGCCAAGGTTCATCAAAATCGGTTCACAGACGGCTGAGATATGAGGAAAAATGGTCAAAAAAAGTGAAAAAAAATGGCTAAATTTTTAATTTCTACTTTTTATTTCACAAGGACTACTTTTTTTTACGCTTAAACTACTTTGTACGCTTCAAACTAACCAGACCAGAGTCAATTTTGTATGAAGCTTTACACACAAAATCGACCCCCCGGGAATCGAACCCGGAACCTCTCGTGTGCCGAGTGGGCGTCCTTGAGCGTTACCCACCCGACCACCAGGCGGCCACAGGACCGGCCGAAATAGGTCACCGTATGTTACAACTGGTCGGGGCGGCGTGACGTAGGTGCTGACGCGTCCGCTTGTCAGTTCTGACCTGTCAACCGGTGACGCGTGAAAATTTCGGTGACGTCGCCATAGACGAGAATTTTCAAGGGGAATTTTTTTTTTAATGAAAAATGTGTTGAATATTATTCTGATTTAAAAAAAATATGACGATTTCCAGACATTTGTCAATACATTAAAAAAAAAGTGTCAAACTCGCACAAGAATTCTGGAAATAAATTCATGTCGACACTAAGTATATTATAAAACGCTTGTAGGGGCGACTGCGAACAAAAGCTGTATAATAAATTTCTGAATTCCTCTACAGATTGTAACAATGTGGTAAATGAAGAAAAAAGTGGATGAGATGAGTGCCTGTGAGAAATTCAACGACAGACGGCAGAAGACACGTCCTGATCCAGTGATAATGAATTCTAGCGGGAACGCGGTGATCTCGCGACCAGGCAATAAATAAAATATTGTGGCTAAAGATATCTGCTTAATATATTACATATGGTATTCAGGTGTCATATTGTGTGATTTTATAAAGTGTTTTGCTACAAATAAAATATTAATTCCACAGCGTGTTGTCATTCAAATAGAAATAGAGTGCTCTATGTGATTGGCAGGCAGTGTGTACTCGTAAGTTACTATAGTTTCCTATTTCTTTTCAATGGTCCGTGCGGCGTCAATGTCGGACGGCGAATGACGACAAGCACGCGCCGGTCAGATGCCTAGCCGCCCGGTGAACCCCATTATTATTTTCATTCACTGGTTTCATGCGTTCCTTTATTCCTTCGTACACAATAATAGAAATTAATTGAACTAGTAGAAAAAGCGAAATAATAAATAATAGGCCTATGCCGAACAATGACAGTATCGTAGATAAAAGTAACAGGTACCTACAGGAACATAACAATAATTCTACATTATGTATAAAATTATGCACTTTTATCCAGAAATATAAACGTCTACATAATATTATTGAATTAGTATTTTCCTGTTCAGTCGCGCGAATTTGCATTCCGAAACCGGTAACATCATTCCAAAAATCAATTCGTCATAAATTACATTATAAATTATTTTTGTTCATATTCCTGTCCTAAAGTAAGTTGGTTTAGAATTATCATAGTAACTAAATTCAGAGCATATTTTTGATGTAAGTATCTGCAACGATTTTATCGATACACCTATTTATTAATTTATTTTTAGGTAGGTATAAAAACTTTTTTATCGAATCTATTTGAAAGTATGTTTGACGTTTGGCAGAAATGACAATTTGAAATGACACGAGACTTCAAGTCGTTGCAAAATTAATAATTATATTTTTTAGGTATTTTTCATCAACATTAATTCATCGAAAGCTTCTCAAATCACTCGGGAGGATTCTTATCAAATGCTAAAAAGTTCTGATTGGGAAAATGACAGACGGCCTTGGTTTACGTCACATGAAAAACTGATGGTGGTTGAGGCAGAAACATTTTAGAACGGTGACTTCGATGCGTACCTACGTACGTACGTAAGACGATGTAGGACGCCCACCACCTGCAAGATGGAGAGACAATCGCAGCATCACGCTGGAGGTGGAGCCGGAGCTCGGACGGAATGACAGTAATAGTGTGTGTCAATAATGTGGCTAAGATTTTTAGACGAATAGGTGGGTAGTGTGTTTAATATGCTTCTTATCAGACTTGAATAGAAGTAGGATTCGTAGATTTATCATAATTTCATCATAGATAGGTAGGTAGGTACCTACAAAGTTTTCATGTGAGATATTTGCTAAAATTATATATCTTTTTTGCACGATTTTAACTCTCTCGTGAATCAAATATATTTCCTCGACGTACTTAGGTACTTTAAGAGTAGGTTTAACGCTTTTTTCTGTAAATATTTTTGCGCTATAAAGAATATCGGCTTTCATTGGCATTTCTCCTACTCGTTTCAGAACCATACGACTCTGGATTTATTTTAGAGAAACATCAACCTCCAGGGGACGCAAGACCCATAGTTTGAAATACACTGGATGATAAACAGCTAGCTTTACTACATTAATTCAGTCGCAACAGCGAAAGTGATGCTTGATACGGATATACATAATTGAACTTGAATATCACCTCGAAAGGTTTGTGTACTTTGAGTTTTATTAAGAAGTTATTTATTATTTTTCAGTTCAATGATTCTTCATTCAAAAACATTAATAATTTTATTGTTTGTCGTTTTCAGGTAAGAAAATGTCCATTCATGATGAAGAGGTTTCTTCTAAAAAGTGAAAAGAATCTGTCACATGGCATGCTTTGAAGAAAAAAAAAGATTCGTCCAAATCGGTTCCCAGATGGCCGAGATACGTGGAGAATTGTAACACAAAAAGTGGGTTCAAGTTTCACGTCACGTCATAAGGTTTATAAATGGTACTATGTGATGATTATAATATGGGGAATTTGTTAATTTTCAGTTTTTCTACATATAAATGGCTTTTCTGACAAAAACCTAGCTTGTTTATAAATTCTAGGTACGAAAAGGTCCATTCTAGATGCATAAAAATTGCGTTGGATAAATAAAATTCAACAAAAGTAGTAAAAAATCCGCTACGTTGTCTGCTTTCAAATAAAAAAAGAATCGTCCAAATCGGTTCACAGGTGGCGGATATATGTGGGAAAATGTTAACAAAAAGTGGGTTGAAGTGTAACATCACTTCATAAGGTTTCTGTACTGTGTGATTATATTGTGAATTTAATATTTTTCAGTTTTCCTACATGTCAATTACTCATAAATGACTTTTCTGATAAAAACAAAACTTGTTTATAATTTTTAGGTACGAAAATGTCCTTTTATGATGCATAAATTTTCCATTGGAAAAAAAAAATTCAACAAAGGTAGAAAAAAATCTGCCGCGACGTATGCTTTCAAATAAGCCAAGGTTCATCAAAATCGGTTCACAGACGGCTGAGATATGAGGAAAAATGGTCAAAAAAAGTGAAAAAAAATGGCTAAATTTTTAATTTCTACTTTTTATTTCACAAGGACTACTTTTTTTTACGCTTAAACTACTTTGTACGCTTCAAACTAACCAGACCAGAGTCAATTTTGTATGAAGCTTTACACACAAAATCGACCCCCCGGGAATCGAACCCGGAACCTCTCGTGTGCCGAGTGGGCGTCCTTGAGCGTTACCCACCCGACCACCAGGCGGCCACAGGACCGGCCGAAATAGGTCACCGTATGTTACAACTGGTCGGGGCGGCGTGACGTAGGTGCTGACGCGTCCGCTTGTCAGTTCTGACCTGTCAACCGGTGACGCGTGAAAATTTCGGTGACGTCGCCATAGACGAGAATTTTCAAGGGGAATTTTTTTTTTAATGAAAAATGTGTTGAATATTATTCTGATTTAAAAAAAATATGACGATTTCCAGACATTTGTCAATACATTAAAAAAAAAGTGTCAAACTCGCACAAGAATTCTGGAAATAAATTCATGTCGACACTAAGTATATTATAAAACGCTTGTAGGGGCGACTGCGAACAAAAGCTGTATAATAAATTTCTGAATTCCTCTACAGATTGTAACAATGTGGTAAATGAAGAAAAAAGTGGATGAGATGAGTGCCTGTGAGAAATTCAACGACAGACGGCAGAAGACACGTCCTGATCCAGTGATAATGAATTCTAGCGGGAACGCGGTGATCTCGCGACCAGGCAATAAATAAAATATTGTGGCTAAAGATATCTGCTTAATATATTACATATGGTATTCAGGTGTCATATTGTGTGATTTTATAAAGTGTTTTGCTACAAATAAAATATTAATTCCACAGCGTGTTGTCATTCAAATAGAAATAGAGTGCTCTATGTGATTGGCAGGCAGTGTGTACTCGTAAGTTACTATAGTTTCCTATTTCTTTTCAATGGTCCGTGCGGCGTCAATGTCGGACGGCGAATGACGACAAGCACGCGCCGGTCAGATGCCTAGCCGCCCGGTGAACCCCATTATTATTTTCATTCACTGGTTTCATGCGTTCCTTTATTCCTTCGTACACAATAATAGAAATTAATTGAACTAGTAGAAAAAGCGAAATAATAAATAATAGGCCTATGCCGAACAATGACAGTATCGTAGATAAAAGTAACAGGTACCTACAGGAACATAACAATAATTCTACATTATGTATAAAATTATGCACTTTTATCCAGAAATATAAACGTCTACATAATATTATTGAATTAGTATTTTCCTGTTCAGTCGCGCGAATTTGCATTCCGAAACCGGTAACATCATTCCAAAAATCAATTCGTCATAAATTACATTATAAATTATTTTTGTTCATATTCCTGTCCTAAAGTAAGTTGGTTTAGAATTATCATAGTAACTAAATTCAGAGCATATTTTTGATGTAAGTATCTGCAACGATTTTATCGATACACCTATTTATTAATTTATTTTTAGGTAGGTATAAAAACTTTTTTATCGAATCTATTTGAAAGTATGTTTGACGTTTGGCAGAAATGACAATTTGAAATGACACGAGACTTCAAGTCGTTGCAAAATTAATAATTATATTTTTTAGGTATTTTTCATCAACATTAATTCATCGAAAGCTTCTCAAATCACTCGGGAGGATTCTTATCAAATGCTAAAAAGTTCTGATTGGGAAAATGACAGACGGCCTTGGTTTACGTCACATGAAAAACTGATGGTGGTTGAGGCAGAAACATTTTAGAACGGTGACTTCGATGCGTACCTACGTACGTACGTAAGACGATGTAGGACGCCCACCACCTGCAAGATGGAGAGACAATCGCAGCATCACGCTGGAGGTGGAGCCGGAGCTCGGACGGAATGACAGTAATAGTGTGTGTCAATAATGTGGCTAAGATTTTTAGACGAATAGGTGGGTAGTGTGTTTAATATGCTTCTTATCAGACTTGAATAGAAGTAGGATTCGTAGATTTATCATAATTTCATCATAGATAGGTAGGTAGGTACCTACAAAGTTTTCATGTGAGATATTTGCTAAAATTATATATCTTTTTTGCACGATTTTAACTCTCTCGTGAATCAAATATATTTCCTCGACGTACTTAGGTACTTTAAGAGTAGGTTTAACGCTTTTTTCTGTAAATATTTTTGCGCTATAAAGAATATCGGCTTTCATTGGCATTTCTCCTACTCGTTTCAGAACCATACGACTCTGGATTTATTTTAGAGAAACATCAACCTCCAGGGGACGCAAGACCCATAGTTTGAAATACACTGGATGATAAACGGCTAGCTTTACTACATTAATTCAGTCGCAACAGCGAAAGTGATGCTTGATACGGATATACATAATTGAACTTGAATATCACCTCGAAAGGTTTGTGTACTTTGAGTTTTATTAAGAAGTTATTTATTATTTTTCAGTTCAATGATTCTTCATTCAAAAACATTAATAATTTTATTGTTTGTCGTTTTCAGGTAAGAAAATGTCCATTCATGATGAAGAGGTTTCTTCTAAAAAGTGAAAAGAATCTGTCACATGGCATGCTTTGAAGAAAAAAAAAGATTCGTCCAAATCGGTTCCCAGATGGCCGAGATACGTGGAGAATTGTAACACAAAAAGTGGGTTCAAGTTTCACGTCACGTCATAAGGTTTATAAATGGTACTATGTGATGATTATAATATGGGGAATTTGTTAATTTTCAGTTTTTCTACATATAAATGGCTTTTCTGACAAAAACCTAGCTTGTTTATAAATTCTAGGTACGAAAAGGTCCATTCTAGATGCATAAAAATTGCGTTGGATAAATAAAATTCAACAAAAGTAGAAAAAAATCCGCTACGTTGTCTGCTTTCAAATAAAAAAAGAATCGTCCAAATCGGTTCACAGGTGGCGGATATATGTGGGAAAATGTTAACAAAAAGTGGGTTGAAGTGTAACATCACTTCATAAGGTTTCTGTACTGTGTGATTATATTGTGAATTTAATATTTTTCAGTTTTCCTACATGTCAATTACTCATAAATGACTTTTCTGATAAAAACAAAACTTGTTTATAATTTTTAGGTACGAAAATGTCCTTTTATGATGCATAAATTTTCCATTGGAAAAAAAAAATTCAACAAAGGTAGAAAAAAATCCGCCGCGACGTATGCTTTCAAATAAGCCAAGGTTCATCAAAATCGGTTCACAGACGGCTGAGATATGAGGAAAAATGGTCAAAAAAAGTGAAAAAAAATGGCTAAATTTTTAATTTCTACTTTTTATTTCACAAGGACTACTTTTTTTTACGCTTAAACTACTTTGTACGCTTCAAACTAACCAGACCAGAGTCAATTTTGTATGAAGCTTTACACACATAATCGACCCCCCGGGAATCGAACCCGGAACCTCTCGTGTGCCGAGTGGGCGTCCTTGAGCGTTACCCACCCGACCACCAGGCGGCCACAGGACCGGCCGAAATAGGTCACCGTATGTTACAACTGGTCGGGGCGGCGTGACGTAGGTGCTGACGCGTCCGCTTGTCAGTTCTGACCTGTCAACCGGTGACGCGTGAAAATTTCGGTGACGTCGCCATAGACGAGAATTTTCAAGGTGAATTTTTTTTTTAATGAAAAATGTGTTGAATATTATTCTGATTTAAAAAAAATATGACGATTTCCAGACATTTGTCAATACATTAAAAAAAAAGTGTCAATCTCGCACAAGAATTCTGGAAATAAATTCATGTCGACACTAAGTATATTATAAAACGCTTGTAGGGGCGACTGCGAACAAAAGCTGTATAATAAATTTCTGAATTCCTCTACAGATTGTAACAATGTGGTAAATGAAGAAAAAAGTGGATGAGATGAGTGCCTGTGAGAAATTCAACGACAGACGGCAGAAGACACGTCCTGATCCAGTGATAATGAATTCTAGCGGGAACGCGGTGATCTCGCGACCAGGCAATAAATAAAATATTGTGGCTAAAGATATCTGCTTAATATATTACATATGGTATTCAGGTGTCATATTGTGTGATTTTATAAAGTGTTTTGCTACAAATAAAATATTAATTCCACAGCGTGTTGTCATTCAAATAGAAATAGAGTGCTCTATGTGATTGGCAGGCAGTGTGTACTCGTAAGTTACTATAGTTTCCTATTTCTTTTCAATGGTCCGTGCGGCGTCAATGTCGGACGGCGAATGACGACAAGCACGCGCCGGTCAGATGCCTAGCCGCCCGGTGAACCCCATTATTATTTTCATTCACTGGTTTCATGCGTTCCTTTATTCCTTCGTACACAATAATAGAAATTAATTGAACTAGTAGAAAAAGCGAAATAATAAATAATAGGCCTATGCCGAACAATGACAGTATCGTAGATAAAAGTAACAGGTACCTACAGGAACATAACAATAATTCTACATTATGTATAAAATTATGCACTTTTATCCAGAAATATAAACGTCTATATAATATTATTGAATTAGTATTTTCCTGTTCAGTCGCGCGAATTTGCATTCCGAAACCGGTAACATCATTCCAAAAATCAATTCGTCATAAATTACATTATAAATTATTTTTGTTCATATTCCTGTCCTAAAGTAAGTTGGTTTAGAATTATCATAGTAACTAAATTCAGAGCATATTTTTGATGTAAGTATCTGCAACGATTTTATCGATACACCTATTTATTAATTTATTTTTAGGTAGGTATAAAAACTTTTTTATCGAATCTATTTGAAAGTATGTTTGACGTTTGGCAGAAATGACAATTTGAAATGACACGAGACTTCAAGTCGTTGCAAAATTAATAATTATATTTTTTAGGTATTTTTCATCAACATTAATTCATCGAAAGCTTCTCAAATCACTCGGGAGGATTCTTATCAAATGCTAAAAAGTTCTGATTGGGAAAATGACAGACGGCCTTGGTTTACGTCACATGAAAAACTGATGGTGGTTGAGGCAGAAACATTTTAGAACGGTGACTTCGATGCGTACCTACGTACGTACGTAAGACGATGTAGGACGCCCACCACCTGCAAGATGGAGAGACAATCGCAGCATCACGCTGGAGGTGGAGCCGGAGCTCGGACGGAATGACAGTAATAGTGTGTGTCAATAATGTGGCTAAGATTTTTAGACGAATAGGTGGGTAGTGTGTTTAATATGCTTCTTATCAGACTTGAATAGAAGTAGGATTCGTAGATTTATCATAATTTCATCATAGATAGGTAGGTAGGTACCTACAAAGTTTTCATGTGAGATATTTGCTAAAATTATATATCTTTTTTGCACGATTTTAACTCTCTCGTGAATCAAATATATTTCCTCGACGTACTTAGGTACTTTAAGCGTAGGTTTAACGCTTTTTTCTGTAAATATTTTTGCGCTATAAAGAATATCGGCTTTCATTGGCATTTCTCCTACTCGTTTCAGAACCATACGACTCTGGATTTATTTTAGAGAAACATCAACCTCCAGGGGACGCAAGACCCATAGTTTGAAATACACTGGATGATAAACAGCTAGCTTTACTACATTAATTCAGTCGCAACAGCGAAAGTGATGCTTGATACGGATATACATAATTGAACTTGAATATCACCTCGAAAAGTTTGTGTACTTTGAGTTTTATTAAGAAGTTATTTATTATTTTTCAGTTCAATGATTCTTCATTCAAAAACATTAATAATTTTATTGTTTGTCGTTTTCAGGTAAGAAAATGTCCATTCATGATGAAGAGGTTTCTTCTAAAAAGTGAAAAGAATCTGTCACATTGCATGCTTTGAAGAAAAAAAAAGATTCGTCCAAATCGGTTCCCAGATGGCCGAGATACGTGGAGAATTGTAACACAAAAAGTGGGTTCAAGTTTCACGTCACGTCAGTAGGTTATAATTGTTCGTTCTAATTCACTTTCTGCTCATTCGCTTACTTCGTTCGCTCATTCCGCGAAAGTGAATTAGAACGACCAATTATAATAAACTAGCTTTTGCCCGCGACTTCGTCCGCGTGTTTAAATTTATACATACAAAAGTTTTTTCCCGCTAACTCCCGTTCCCGTGGGAATTTCTCAAAATACAGCCATAACTAAACTTTATATTTACTAAGGTACCTGCATGCCAAATTTCAAGCGTCTAACTTAAGCGGTTTAGATTTTTCATACAAAAGGATTTTCCCGCTAATTCCCGTTCCCGTGGGAATTTCGGGAATTCCTTTCTTAGTGCACCCCTACGGTACCTAAGCTACGTCCCTTCCAAATTTCAAGTGCCTACGTTTAGCCGTTTGGGCTGTGCGTTGATATGTCAGTCAGTCAGTCAGTCAGTCAGTTTCTCCTTTTATATATATAGATTGAAGTGGGATCCCAAACCAGTTTTACGAACTATTGTCAACATGAACTGTGAATTCTGTAATTCACAGGTCTGCGAATGAGAAGTTAATTATAATAAATTGAAGTATGATCCAAAACCAGTTTAAAATTAGGTTCCAGTGAGTATCTGAAGTCATTTGATTGAAGCCTGCGAAACACTGCGGTCGAGTTCAATATCATGAAATTTGTTAAACAAAAACAATCGTTAAAATTAGATTGCATTTTTCCTGAGCCATCTAATGAACGAAAACGTCATGGGTCTTTATTACCAAATTCTATACGTAGCGTTGTTTGTGGTCCCTCAAACTGTGGAAAGACCAATTTGGTAATAAGTTTGTTGTTACACGAAGATGGACCATGTTTTCGTAACCTATATGTATATTCAAAGTCTTTGTATCAACCCAAATACATGTTTTTAGAAAAAGTATTGGAGAAGGTACCAGACTTATCGTACAATAAGTTTAACCATAATAGTGAAATCTTGAGTCCACACGAAGCTTTGTCTGACTCGATCATCATATTTGACGATGTTGCTTGTGAAAATCAAAATAGTATACGCGATTATTTCGCAATGGGTCGTCATAAAAACATTGACTGTTTCTACATTAATCAAACTTACACTAAAATACCTAAACAATTAGTAAGAGATAATGCTAACCTCATCATACTGTTTAAACAAGACGACATTAATTTAAGACATGTTTACGATGAACATGTGGGGTCTGACATGAGTTGGTCTCAGTTCCGTGATTTGTGCTCAACGGTGTGGAGTAAGCCATATAGTTATATCGTTATCGATAAGGATTGTGAAAAAAACAAAGGTTGTTACAGAAAGAAGTTTGATACATTCATAGTTCTGGAATAAAGATTTTATAAAGCTGTTACATATGTTAATATGATTCAGTATAACTTGAGAGGTCAAACAGAGTGGAATATTGAACTATGGAGAGAAATCTTAAGGAACAAATTGTAAAGTCTGCCTCAGCTGTGAAAAGAAAAGTAGAAACTATAAAAGAAATGAAAAATACAAATGACATGGCTCTCGAAACAATATTCAAACCTATTGTTACCCCACTTAAACATTTAACAAGTACAACTGACAGCAAACGGCATTTGGACGAGGAAGAAGACCAACCCCAGTTAATAAAAAGAATCAAACATTCGGAAAGCGAGTCATCAAACACTTCAAATGACAAATTCGATTACTTCGATGACGTACTCGATGATGAAGAAAACTCGGATATTGATGTTTGTAAATCACCTAACAAAACTCTCACACCATCACCCTTTGATGTTCATGATAACTCATTTAAATCTCTTCAGTCATCACCAAGTGTTAGAAATGATTCTTTATCATGGTCCATGTCATCTGAAGTAATGGATGATATACCGTATGGTATAAGAAATGTGAAGGGTAAACTAATGCTCGGTAAGACCCGTGTTTTTGATAATGATCACATCCTGAAAATAGGAAACCATAGTTTGAAAAAAACTCAAGGCTTAAAAGAATTATTATGTAAAAAGACACCAAATTTGAATATTATTACAGAAGACGACTTACATAATTATAAATTATTACTTACCGACACAAATGCACATAAACGTGGTTACAGTCCTTCCAACCCAATAATCAGTAACAAAGGGTTCAAATATATGCACGTGATCAAACCATTGTTTAAGTTCTCTAGAAGTTACACAAATAGTGTGGAAAGTCTTCCACAAGGTGAAGGCATTGATATTTTAAAAGAAGTTAAAAAGGATACTGATTTGGTTTACTGGAATGATCCAAATGAGTTAGTAGAAAGACTAAAATTACTATGTGCATCATGGGCAGCTGGAAATACTGGGTTAGTTAATGAAATTTATTCAATCGTCGAAGAATTGTATGAAGCTGGTATGGTAAATGATGTTAAATATATAAAGCTACCATCAGGAGGATTGCGCAGTGTGATTAAACTGCAAGAGCCGGCAAGACGACAATGAATATAGATAAATTCGGTCATCATGTTCATAAACGTTTGCGAGTATCTGAATTTACAGACATTTCTAGCGATACCTTGACACGCACAGACACAGGAGAATTTGATTTAAAGTCATCACGTTTAAGAGGATTGTCAATTCCTGAAAGTATTGATGAAGCTGTGAATAAGGAATACGTGGATAAATGTGTTGACAACCTACGAAGTGAATTAAAAAAATCGGAAAGCAATTTAAAAATATTCCTTAACAATTTAGAAAAATTAACTTCAAATAGTTTGAATAAAGTGTATTACACAAAAAAGGAAATCGATCACATGTTTACATCAAAACTTGCGAAGAATGAGTAAGCAAGATATCGTGAACGAGCTCCACAAGGCGGCAAGAAGAAACTTCCTTCGTCGACATACGATTATTAAAGGAATCGATGATTTATGGCAGGCAGATCTTATGGATTTTCAAAAACTTGCATCTTTTAATAAAGGGCATAAGTATGTCCTAATAGTAATTGATACTTTTTCTAAATATGTATGGGTTAGACCGTTAAAGTCGAAATCTAAAATATCTGTAACGAATGCAATGCATAGCATATTATCTGAATCAAGGCGAAAGCCCAAACATTTGCAAACAGATCGAGGTACAGAGTTTTATAATGACTCTTTTAGAAATTTAATGAAAATTTTTAACATAAACCACTATTCCACATACTCTGTTAAAAAAGCATCCATAGTAGAACGAGTAATAAAAACTATAAAATCTCACCTTTACAAAACATTTAGTCTGTGTGGACAGTATCAATGGCTTAAAAGTAATTTAGATTCCGTTGTCTGTCATTATAACAACACTTTGCACAGAATTACTAAATTTCGACCGATTAGTATTAACCATTCCAATGAGAATTTAGTTCGTTCTAATATTACTAAAACACAACAGGCAAAGATACCACAACGAACTAATTTAAGAGTTGGCGATTATGTTCGTATTAGTAAATACAAAGGAGATTTCTATAAAGGTTATACCCCTAATTGGTCTACAGAAATATTTCGCATCGTAAAAATCAAAGAAACCAAACCTATCACATACGAAATAGAAGACAAACAACATAAAAATATTTTAGGTTCGTTTTATGGATATGAATTACAGAAAACCGATTTTCCAGACCTTTACCTTATTGAAAAAGTTATTAAGAAAAAAGGAAACAAACTTTTTGTGAAATGGTTGGGATTAAGCGACGAAGAAAACAGTTGGGTAAATAAAAATGAATTAGTGCTTTAGGTTAGTATATAAATAACAGATAATCACTCCTCTATTACACTTTATTCTTATCCATGAAGAAAGGCAGTGGTATAATTAATGCGTTGATTGATCATTTACCGTTTGAGTTACATTTACCTGGGTATCAATTTTGCGGTCCTGGTACAAAACTACAATCACGAATACTAAAAGGGGAACGAGGAGTAAATAAATTGGATGAAGCTTGTATGCATCACGACATTGCTTATACAAATAAAGATTCAGGAGCTCGACGTAAAGCTGACTTAGAACTTTTGGATATGGCTAAAACAAGGTTGAAATCGAAAGATGCTGGAAAAGGCGAAAAAATTGCATCGTGGATAGTGAAAAATGCTATAAAAGCAAAAATTAGAGCCGGTAGTGGTATGAAATCATTTAAAAAGGGTATTAAAAAAATACATTCCCAACTAAAAAAATTAAAATCTAAAGACCATTACTCTGCTATAAAATATGCTTATGCAGCTGCAAAGAAACTATTTAAAAATAACAAAGGAATTAGTTTGCCACGTATTATTCCTCTTCCAAAGTGTGGAGGTCTTTTGCCGCTTATTCCGATATTTGCGGGATTATCGGCTTTAGGCTCACTAGCTGGAGGCGCCGCAGGTATAGCTAAAGCGGTTAATGATTCTAAAGCTGCACAAAAGAGTCTTCAAGAAGCTGAACGACACAACAGAATGATGGAATCAGTGGCTCTTGGAAAAGGATTATATATTAAGCCTCATAAAAAAGGAGCTGGTTTGTATTTACACCCCTCAAAAAACTAATTAAAAAGCTACCCAGTCGTGCGCTCACTGATTTAGATATTTTAGAACATGCTAGTGATATTCCTTACTTTCGTGGAGTTTACATGAGAGATACGTTACCTTTGAAACCTAGAAAGATAGAATGTGGAATATTAAACTTAGACATCAACATAAATCCTGGCACGCATTGGGTAGCCTTTGTGAAACACAACAGTTATGTAGAATATTATAATAGTTTTGGTAATCTTAAACCACCTTTGGAATTGATAAGATATATGCAGCCTTTACCTATAAACTATAATTATGTGAGACATCAAGCATTCGGCACTACGAACTGTGGTCACCTGTGTTTAAAGTTTTTAAGTAATTATTGGAAAAAACATTTATAAATTGAATGAAATAAATAACTGTGTCAGTATAAAAATGTCTTTCACTGTGTCTATAACTGGAAGCGGAGCCTGTTTAACAACAGACTATTCTCCGACCTTGGAACTTCAAGGAGACTATGAATGTGGTCTTGTATATTTTTCAACTTTTAACTCTATTCCTAACATAGATGAACGAAACAATAAGTTTTACTATGGTAATAATGAAATCATAGAAATACCTGAAGGGTCTTACGAGCTTCAGGACATTTGTGATTATTTAAAAAGCAACATTAAAAACACAGTATTGAAACTAATTTGCAATAATAATACATTGAAAACAAACATTTTTTGCACTAAAGATGTTCATTTTGATAAAAGTGAATCACTAGGTAAAATTCTAGGCTTTGGAACGAAGACAATCCAAGCTAATATAAGTACTGATTCACAGTATCCTGTCAATATTCTATCAACAACCATTGTGCGAATCGAATGTGATGTAGTTAGTGGTTCATTTGTTAACGGAAAAGCAAGTCATATTATTTATGAATTTGTACCTAATGTGCCACCTGGTTATCGCATTATTGAAATACCTAAAAATCTTATTTATTTTCCTGTCAATCAAAATTCTATAAGCGCTATCAATATAAGGCTGTTGGACGGTGACAATAAATTGATAAATTTAAGGGGTGAAGAAGTTCAATTGTATTTACATTTTAGAAAAAAATGATAAATTTCAATAAAAACTCTTCCACATCTTGTGTTCGAATCAGTTCTGAAAGAACATCTCATAGTGCAACAACTGCTAAGTTGAAAAAAAAACTTACAAAGAAGTTAACCAAAAGTAATAAGGATTTTTTAAAATTAATCGGTTTGTTAAAATGAACATATTAAATATATCACAAAACACATCTTACGATAATAGTATTGAAAGTTTCGAATATCACTCGTATAGACCATACGTGACAAGTTTCAACAAGAACGATGAAATAAGAATACCTATCAATCAACAAGACTTGTATGTATTACCCTCACTCAGCACATTATATATTGAAGGTCAAGTTAATGTTTTTAAAGGCACTCCTAAAGAAAAGGTAGCAAGTGTGCATTTTGTGAATAATCCATTACTGTTTTTATTTCAAGACATTCGATATGAATTAAATGGAATAGAGATTGATAAAATTAAAAATGCAGGCATTACTACAACAATAAAATCTTATTTGTCGTTAAATGAAAGCGAATCAAAACGCGCTCATGCTTGGGGCTGGTCAACCACAGGCACAACTGAATCGCGTAATGGTGTTTTCTCCGCATCGGTGCCACTTAATCAAATATTAGGATTTGCCGAGGACTATGATAAAATATTAATAAACTGCAAACATGAATTAGTACTATTGAGAAGTAATACAAACCTCAACGCAGTACAACTAAAACCTGGAGAAGTCATGGAGGACATAGTAATCCATAAAATCATTTGGCGTGTTCCTCATGTTAAAGTATCTGATCGTGAAAGAATAAATTTGCTAAAATATTTAGAAAAAGATCGAGCTATTACAGTAGCCTTTAGGAATTGGGACTTGTACGAATATCCATTACTGCCAAAAACTCGCAAACATACCTGGTCGATTAAAACTTCATCGCAAATTGAGAAGCCACGATTTGTAGTGATCGCCTTGCAGACCAATAGAAAACAACAAGCTGGTGCGTCAATGGCTGAGTTTGATCATTGTGATATACGGGATGTAAAAGTGTTTTTAAATTCATCGTATTATCCATATGAAGGATTGAATATAAACTTTTCGGATCATAAATTTGATTTATTATACGAGCAATACGCTAGATTTCAGCAGTCTTATCACGGACATCGACCTGAACCAGTGATTGGTTTGAAAGAATTCCAAAGCATTGCACCTTTGTTCGTAATTGACTGTTCGCGTCAGCACGAAACATTGAAAGGTTCTATCGACGTGAGAGTTGAGTTTGAAACAGACACCGAAATACCAGACCAGACGGCGGCATATTGTTTGATTTTAAACGATTGTGTATTCGAGTATAAACCTCTAAGTAACATTGTAAGAAAAATATCATGAATAGCAATACTATTATATTAGACTTACAAGGATTCAAGAATGATAAAAATGAGTTTATAATAAAAGAAATGGGTATAGCCACTCAAGAGCTTACTCACATTTACTTAATCAAACCTCCGTATCCATTCTCATCGTTAACTGATACAGAAAAAAGACATGTACGATGGATAGAACATAATAGAGGATATCGATGGAGTGAGGGTTACATCGACTACAGAGAGTTTCATAGAATGATAAAACGTATGTTAAACCATCGAAAAATACTAGTAAAAGGTGAAGAAAAGGTTAAATGGGTGCGTGATATTTGCGACCACGACAATATCGTAGATATAAGTTATTTAGGTATTCCTAGCTTGAAAACTCTTGGACTATTGTATTCTGAAAAAAATGTGGAATTGAATTGTTTTAACCATGCGACACATTGTGCAATTAAAAATGTAGTATGTATTAAAAAGTGGTGTATAGAAAATAAGATATCTTTGTGATTTTATTTGTAATAAATTTTTAAAAATATATTGACAGCTTTTTATTTAACCTTTTCAAAGATGTTTGATAAGAAAAAGGAAAAAAATACAAAACAACAACAACATATTATTAAATAATTATATTTATTTAGACATCTAGCATAATTAAAATATGTCATAAACAATCAATACATTTCTCCACTAAGTTTTTTTGAAATTTTCCGAACAAGAGTATCTGTGAAGTCCATAATTTCATTTACCGGATCTTGCACCATATACTGCGCACTGAGTTCCACATCGCTGTCCCCGCTGATATCGGTTCCATGCGTCATCGTACTCAGCCAGTGTTCACCTGATAGGTCCACTATTTTTATCTGTATTAATTTGCTATCTCAATGTTTCATTTTTTAAGTCCGATTGATCGTACTAATATTTGAAAACTATCAAATTTACTGAGCTCGCAGCTCATTTCAGATAGCTTATGGCACCTAGAACTTTGCATCGGTTCTAGCCCGTTTGGTCGTACCACAATCCGTCTCGAGAAGTTTTCAAGATATAAGCACCCAAAATGAAACATTCCTTTGCTTCAGTGACTGTTTGCTCAATGTTTCATTTTAGTCCGATTGATCGTACTAATATTTGAAAACTATCAAATTTACTGAACTCACAGCTCATTTCAGATAGCTTATGGCACCTAGAACTTTGTATCGGTTCTAGCCCGTTTGGTCGTACCACAATCCGTCTCGAGAAGTTTTCAAGATATAAGCACCCAAAATAAAACATTCCTTTGCTTCAGTGACCGTTTGCTCAATGTTTCATTTTAGTCCGATTGATCGTACTAATATTTGAAAACTATCAAATTTACTGAGCTCGCAGCTCATTTCAGATAGCTTATGGCACCTAGAACTTTGCATCGGTTCTAGCCCGTTTGGTCGTACCACAATCCGTCTCGAGAAGTTTTCAAGATATAAGCACCCAAAATGAAACATTCCTTTGCTTCAGTGACTGTTTGCTCAATGTTTCATTTTAGTCCGATTGATCGTACTAATATTTGAAAACTATCAAATTTACTGAACTCACAGCTCATTTCAGATAGCTTATGGCACCTAGAACTTTGTATCGGTTCTAGCCCGTTTGGTCGTACCACAATCCGTCTCGAGAAGTTTTCAAGATATAAGCACCCAAAATAAAACATTCCTTTGCTTCAGTGACCGTTTGCTCAATGTTTCATTTTAGTCCGATTGATCGTACTAATATTTGAAAACTATCAAATTTACTGAACTCACAGCTCATTTCAGATAGCTTATGGCACCTAGAACTTTGTATCGGTTCTAGCCCGTTTGGTCGTACCACAATCCGTCTCGAGAAGTTTTCAAGATATAAGCACCCAAAATGAAACATTCCTTTGCTTCAGTGACCGTTTGCTCAATGTTTCATTTTAGTCCGATTGATCGTACTAATATTTGAAAACTTTCAAATTGACTGAGCCCGCAGCTCATTTCAGTTAAAAGCACCCAAAATGAAACATTCACTGAACAATGGTAGTGGCGTACACCGAAACATTCACTACGCATCCTTACACCAAACCTCTTTATGCCAGCGTTAAGGCTGAATTTTAGCCAGATTGGTCGTGCTAATGCCTGAACACTTTCGGATTACTGAGCGCGCTTTGATATTTTCTATACGTTTCTAGATTGATTGTGGCACCTAGAACTTCTTATCTGTTCTAGCCCGATTGGTCGTACCAACCAACCATTCTGTACTTTGTCTAGAAAAGTGACCATTACATGCTGTTTATCGTGATTGTGTCTCAAGTAGCACCTAAAGGAAAACCTTCACATGGCAGTTCAGAGGCTATGGTGCAGGCGGGGCGAAGTGCGCGCGGCTGCTCTCGATCTCTGCCTCGTCGTCCCAATCCAGTTTCCACCCGATGCTTTAAGCTCGTTTCTCTCCACTCGTGCGGTCTACTGACTTGTGTATCGTAGAGGATGACATTTTCACCGCTGTTTTAACCCTGAAAAAACCAAGGTAAGAATAAGCATTATTAGAACAGAAACATACTACGACTGCAAACAACTGAAATAAATATATTCTTATGTATCTACATTAGCTTATGAAACGTCTATTAAAGTATAATATAAAACTAATCAGTCTGAATACTAAAAAATGTAAAACATAAGCCTATATTGTTCAACAAAATGTCTACTATACCTAGTTTTAAGTCGATTGTTGGGTGTGCAATAAAGAATAATTACCTATATCTATCTATCTATCTATCATAAAGTGACTTAGATACACAACGTAAAGTAAATATCGCAATATAAAAGTGTTACAAAACTTACGGTTTAACTGATTCGTCTTCAGGCTCGTATACTGAATTATTTGCTGCTTTTCGAGGTCTTTGGTTCAACCTGTCAATGAAAGATAAAATAAGTTTGAAACGATAACAAATTACTCACATGTTTCAAAGAAACTATTGGAACGTTACATAATTATAGTAAGTACATTAAATCGTACCTTTAAGAAAGTTCCACATCAGAAGTCTTTGAACTTGCTCCGGCAACGCTTGGCAGCGACCTTTGTTTTGCAACATTCAATGTCCAACCTGTAAAATAATAGATAAATATTGTTATTACTCACAACATGTGTTTAACATTATAATTTTCTAAGTTAATTTCTTCCCATGTGTGTCGTACGAGGAGACATTTCAGCTTCTTAGTGGTAGGGCTAGCGACCACTGTATAGTATACTCAACGAAACACCCGTAACTTCGATCGCGTTTCGTGATCAGCCGGTGTTTAATCAGAGCTATGTTACTTGTCTGGCGGTGACAACTGACAAATGATTGATTTCATTTCTTGTCCATGACCACAGCGATTTGGGCTTCTGTTTCACTTTCCATCAGTTGACGGGACACACTGCTGTAAACAAGGGATGTAAGGGAGCGACCTATCACCTTTTCGCTCCAAGCCATCCTCACCTGCCCGTGGTGCATCCTGCTGAACAACAAACGAGGCTCTGGCAAACCGACTGGTGGCGGTAAAACCATCACGATAGAAGGCGTAGCTAAATACCACAGACCGATGACGGGCAGCAGCATCACCGGAGCAAAAAGCTACGCCCTGCGATCGCCAACCCGCCTGCCCAGCGTGGCGATTATGGGTATATCCTCCAGAAGTTTGCCCTAGGTGGCGAACAACTGGAGAGGCCTATGTCCAGCAGTGGACTGCAATAGAATGACGATGATGATGACTGCTGTAAACAAGCGAGATTAAAGATAACTTACGAACATTATGACAGCAGAGAATCCTCGAGGTTACGAAGCTGAAGAATATCTTGAAGGTTGATGAGCACTGTGTGGCACTGCTGTACGAGTAATGCTTTACCGGTTGGGAGCCCTTAATTTTATCCGAAAATAGTGCAAGATCAGTAAATGAGGTAGTCAACAGTTTTACTTTCTTACCGTTTTGGTAAACGGGAAAACTATAAGAAAAGACAGAAATAAATAGATTTTTGTTCGCGCTTTAAAACTAACTAAAGACAAATAATTATATCAACAGCGCTTACAGCTTACTTTGCTTATGTGGAAAGCATTATTAGGTACGGTTTGGTAATTTAGGGCAACGGTAGGTACTGACATTCATTCTGTTTTTCTGGCTCAAAAGAGAAGATCCGCGCAATATGCAATATTAGACCAGACGTGTCGTGTAAATCATATTTCAAATCATACTTTCACTTCCTCCCCTACATTCTCTCGTCTATCTACATTTGTAATACAAAATAGACATTTATTCATATTAGCAAATAATCATACACATATACATACCAGAAAAATATAAATAGGACATAATGTAAATAAAGAATTTTGTATTTGTATCTATAATGCAAAATATGAAAGTAACCGTTGGCGAAAATGTTTACGAACACTGCCTAAATATTTTTCAAGAATCAGCGTTTACGAATATGTGGCAAATTTAAATTGCGAAATGCAAATTTTGATGTTAATTAAATTTACTTCAGATTTCCTGACAAATAGTACAGTCAACGAAAAAATCATGTTTGAAATTAGTGTCACTCCATGGAAAGATATTTTTCTTGCTTTATAAGATTCCTTAAAAGGTAGCTTCATTCACAATAATAATAATGATTAATCGAATTTCAACTACAGCGATCGATATCCAAAGGGAGTAGCCAAAGAGATAAAGTTTACAAATTTGTGTGCAAACATAAGCCCACTCTTTTTTCATAATCCTACGGGATGATAGTTCAACGTGATCATTAAGATGTTTTATCATCAGTCACATGAACAACGGCTTAGATTAAAATGTAAATACCTAAATGTAAATAACAATGTTAATAGGCATACAATGAAAACAAATATGAAAAAGTCTGACGAATTGAGAACCTCCTTCATTTTGAAGTCGGTTAAAAACATTATAGTATCAACATTATTATAGTATTATTTTGCTACTGTCTGTACCTGCAAGTTCGAATGTTGAAACTGTAGCATCAGCAGTAACAACGTGCTCGTAAACAAGTACATTACAATTATAATATTATATTAGGGTTCCTTGTCTTAACATTTATTGCTTTAAATACTTAAGAGTTAGGTTCTCAACATAAGGTAATGTGATTATAAAATACTTCTTTATTAATTATATGTATAACCGTTAATTTAATACATAAAATACGGGTAATGCAAAAACATATTTCTTTGGTAAAATTAGCGTTCAGTGGGTATTATTATTACTGGCATAGGACTTAAAAAATTAACACGCTCGATAATATTCAATTTATGAAATTCACTTTTCATTGAGACTTTAAGACTAAACACATTTTGTATAATGAGTTTGAATAGTAACTCAGTAGATTGATGATGTATGATTTTAATTTGTTTACATATCCGGAACCTTCGTTATAAAATCTGTACTGTCATTACTAGAATCATTTTGCTGACTTGCTCAAATTCACTGTATAACGCGATTCATTCATTCGAGTCATTGTTACAGTGTACGCCATAGCCTCTGGACAGCCAAGTGAAGGTTTTATTTTAGGTGCAACTTGAGACACAATTGCGATAAGCAGCATGTAATGGTCACTTTTCTAGACAAAGTACAGAATGGTTGGTTGGTACGACCAATCGGGCTAGAACAGATACGAAGTTCTAGGTGCCACAATCAATCTAGAAACGTATAGAAAATATCAAAGCGCGCTCAGTAATCCGAAAGTGTTCAGGCATTAGCACGACCAATCTGGCTAAAATTCAGCCTTAACGCTGGCATAAAGAGGTTTGGTGTAAGGATGCGTAGTGAATGTTTCGGTGTACGCCACTACCTGTGCATTGTTCAGTGAATGTTCGTTTTGGGTGCTTTTATCTTGATAACTATCAAGCGAAAAATTATTTAGACGGAATGTGGTACGACCAAACGGGCTAGAGCCGATACAAAGTTCTAGGTGCCATTAGCTATCTGAAATCGCTGCAGGTTCAATAAATCTGATAGTTTTCAAATATTAGCACGATCAATCGGACTAAAATGAAACATTGAGCAAACGGCCACTGCATGCAAGGGTTTTGGGGTACCAAGGTATTGGTAATGTTTTATTATTGCATCCTGTTTGCTAAACAAACATTTTAGGAAAGTACCTACGAGTATAAATCGATACAGGTTTGGCTAACAAGTTATTACGCAACGTTTAGGAATTTGCGGTTAGGTACAGACCTGTGAATTACAGAATTCACAGTTCTTGTTGACAATAGTTTGTGAAACTGTTTGGGATCCCACTTCAATTTGTTATAATTAGTCATTCTAATTCACTTTCTTATCATTCGCAGACCTGTAAATTACAGATTTCACAGTTCATGTTGACAATAGTTCGTAAAACTGATTTGGGATCCCACTTCAATTTATTATAATTGGTCGTTCTAATTCACTTTCGCGGAATGAGCGAACGAAGTAAGCGAATGAGCAGAAAGTGAATTAGAACGAACAATTATAACCTACTCACGTCATAAGGTTTATAAATGGTACTGTGTGATGATTATCATATAGGGAATTTGTTAATTTTCAGTTTTTCTACATATAAATGGCTTTTCTGACAAAAACCTAGCTTGTTTATAAATTTTAGGTACGAAAAGGTCCATTCTAGATGCATAAAAATTGCGTTGGATAAATAAAATTCAACAAAAGTAGAAAAAAATCCGCTACATTGTCTGCTTTCAAATAAAAAAAGAATCGTCCAAATCGGTTCACAGGTGGCGGATATATGTGGGAAAATGTTAACAAAAAGTGGGTTGAAGTGTAACATCACTTCATAAGGTTTCTGTACTGTGTGATTATATTGTGAATTTAATATTTTTCAGTTTTCCTACATGTCAATTACTCATAAATGACTTTTCTGATAAAAACAAAACTTGTTTATAATTTTTAGGTACGAAAATGTCCTTTTATGATGCATAAATTTTCCATTGGAAAAAAAAAATTCAACAAAGGTAGAAAAAAATCCGCCGCGACGTATGCTTTCAAATAAGCAAAGGTTCATCAAAATCGGTTCACAGACGGCTGAGATATGAGGAAAAATGGTCAAAAAAAGTGAAAAAAAATGGCTAAATTTTTAATTTCTACTTTTTATTTCACAAGGACTACTTTTTTTTACGCTTAAACTACTTTTTGTACGCTTCAAACTAACCAGACCAGAGTCAATTTTGTATGAAGCTTTACACACAAAATCGACCCCCCGGGAATCGAACCCGGAACCTCTCGTGTGCCGAGTGGGCGTCCTTGAGCGTTACCCACCCGACCACCAGGCGGCCACAGGACCGGCCGAAATAGGTCACCGTATGTTACAACTGGTCGGGGCGGCGTGACGTAGGTGCTGACGCGTCCGCTTGTCAGTTCTGACCTGTCAACCGGTGACGCGTGAAAATTTCGGTGACGTCGCCATAGACGAGAATTTTCAAGGGAGAATATTTGAATTTTTTTTTAATGAAAAATGTGTTGAATATTATTCTGATTTAAAAAAAATATGACGATTTCCAGACATTTGTCAATACATTAAAAAAAAAGTGTCAAACTCGCACAAGAATTCTGGAAATAAATTCATGTCGACACTTTCAGTTTCAAAGATCTTTATTTCATAATAAATATACAGTTATACAATTCCAGTGTACGTTAATAATCCTAGAATGTAACAAAAGAAATTAAACACGTTTACGAAGCTATTCAGCTTATTAAAACTTTTAAAAATAATTATGTTATGTACACTTTTTTTTTTAATTTATAGAAATACGATTTCATAGTTATACAATAGTAAAAGTAGGTATGTAAGCTTTAGTTCAGCAATACATTTGTTGACATAATGGCTAATTGCCTTAATATTTCCACTACGCTGGCTTATTGCCGTCTCATCTCCCAACGGATAAATAGGCATAGTAAGCATGTCGACACTAATTAGTATATTATAAAACGCTTGTAGGGGCGACTGCGAACAAAAGCTGTATAATAAATTTCTGAATTCCTCTACAGATTGTAACAATGTGGTAAATGAAGAAAAAAGTGGATGAGATGAGTGCCTGTGAGAAATTCAACGACAGACGGCAGAAGACACGTCCTGATCCAGTGATAATGAATTCTAGCGGGAACGCGGTGATCTCGCGACCAGGCAATAAATAAAATATTGTGGCTAAAGATATCTGCTTAATATATTACATATGGTATTCAGGTGTCATATTGTGTGATTTTATAAAGTGTTGGGCTAAAAATAAAATATTAATTCCACAGCGTGTTGTCATTCAAATAGAAATAGAGTGCTCTATGTGATCGGCAGGCAGTGTGTACTCGTAAGTTACTATAGTTTCCTATTTCTTTTCAATGGTCCGTGCGGCGTCAATGTCGGACGGCGAATGACGACAAGCACGCGCCGGTCAGAGGCCTAGCCGCCCGGTGAACCCCATTATTATTTTCATTCACTGGTTTCATGCGTTCCTTTATTCCTTCGTACACAATAATAGAAATTAATTGAACTAGTAGAAAAAGCGAAATAATAAATAATAGGCCTATGCCGAACAATGACAGTATCGTAGATAAAAGTAACAGGTACCTACAGGAACATAACAATAATTCTACATTATGTATAAAATTATCTACTTTTATCCAGAAATATAAACGTCTACATAATATTATTGAATTAGTATTTTCCTGTTCAGTCGCACGAATTTGCATTCCGAAACCGGTAACATCATTCCAAAAATCAATTCGTCATAAATTACATTATAAATTATTTTTGTTCATATTCCTGTCCTTAAGTAAGTTGGTTTAGAATTATCATAGTAACTAAATTCAGAGCATATTTTTGACTAGCTGTGCTCGCGACTTCGTCCGCGTGGAAAAGTTATTTTTCCCCCGTTTTTTTTTACATTTTCCATTATTTCTTCGCTCCTAATAGTTGCAGCGTGATGTTATATAGCCTAAAGCCTTCCTCGATAAATGGTCTATTCAACACAAAAATAATTTTTCAATTCGGACCAGTAGTTCCTGAGATTAGCGCGTTCAAACAAACAAACAAACAAACAAACAAACTCTTCAGCTTTATAATATTAGTTAAGATAAGTATCTGCAACGATTTTATCGATACACCTATTTTTTATTTTATTTTTAGGTAGGTATAAAAACTTTTTTATCGAATCTATTTGAAAGTATGTTTGACGTTTGGCAGAAATGACAATTTGAAATGACACGAGACTTCAAGTCGTTGCAAAATTAATAATTATATTTTTTAGGTATTTTTCATCAACATTAATTCATCGAAAGCTTCTCAAATTACTCGGGAGGATTCTTATCAAATGCTAAAAAGTTCTGATTGGGAAAATGACAGACGGCCTTGGTTTACGTTACATGAAAAACTGATGGTGGTTGAGGCAGAAACATTTTAGAACGGTGACTTCGATGCGTACCTACGTACGTACGTAAGACGATGTAGGACGCCCACCACCTGCAAGATGGAGAGACAATCGCAGCATCACGCTGGAGGTGGAGCCGGAGCTCGGACGGAATGACAGTAATAGTGTGTGTCAATAATGTGGCTAAGATTTTTAGACGAATAGGTGGGTAGTGTGTTTAATATGCTTCTTATCAGACTTGAATAGAAGTAGGATTCGTAGATTTATCATAATTTCATCATAGATAGGTAGGTAGGTACCTACAAAGTTTTCATGTGAGATATTTGCTAAAATTATATATCTTTTTTGCACGATTTTAACTCTCTCGTGAATCAAATATATTTCCTCGACGTACTTAGGTACTTTAAGAGTAGGTTTAACGCTTTTTTCTGTAAATATTTTTGCGCTATAAAGAATATCGGCTTTCATTGGCATTTCTCCTACTCGTTTCAGAACCATACGACTCTGGATTTATTTTAGAGAAACATCAACCTCCAGGGGACGCAAGACCCATAGTTTGAAATACACTGGATGATAAACGGCTAGCTTTACTACATTAATTCAGTCGCAACAGCGAAAGTGATGCTTGATACGGATATACATAATTGAACTTGAATATCACCTCGAAAGGTTTGTGTACTTTGAGTTTTATTAAGAAGTTATTTATTATTTTTCAGTTCAATGATTCTTCATTCAAAAACATTAATAATTTTATTGTTTGTCGTTTTCAGGTAAGAAAATGTCCATTCATGATGAAGAGGTTTCTTCTAAAAAGTGAAAAGAATCTGTCACATTGCATGCTTTGAAGAAAAAAAAAGATTCGTCCAAATCGGTTCCCAGATGGCCGAGATACGTGGAGAATTGTAACACAAAAAGTGGGTTCAAGTTTCACGTCACGTCATAAGGTTTATAAATGGTACTATGTGATGATTATAATATGGGGAATTTGTTAATTTTCAGTTTTTCTACATATAAATGGCTTTTCTGACAAAAACCTAGCTTGTTTATAAATTTTAGGTACGAAAAGGTCCATTCTAGATGCATAAAAATTGCGTTGGATAAATAAAATCCAACAAAAGTAGAAAAAAATCCGCTACGTTGTCTGCTTTCAAATAAAAAAAGAATCGTCCAAATCGGTTCACAGGTGGCGGATATATGTGGGAAAATGTTAACAAAAAGTGGGTTGAAGTGTAACATCACTTCATAAGGTTTCTGTACTGTGTGATTATATTGTGAATTTAATATTTTTCAGTTTTCCTACATGTCAATTACTCATAAATGACTTTTCTGATAAAAACAAAACTTGTTTATAATTTTTGGGTACGAAAATGTCCTTTTATGATGCATAAATTTTCCATTGGAAAAAAAAAATTCAACAAAGGTAGAAAAAAATCCGCCGCGACGTATGCTTTCAAATAAACAAAGGTTCATCAAAATCGGTTCACAGACGGCTGAGATATGAGGAAAAATGGTCAAAAAAAGTGAAAAAAAATGACTAAATTTTTTTTTTTTTTTTAAGAGGAAGTAAATAAATTTATTCGATGAAACAAAGCGGCAATTAATAAGGTGTTAGACAATAAAAGTAAAAAAAACAAAATAAAAGGAAACTTATAAATAAAAAATATGTCCGAGATCGCTGCCCAAGGGCATTGTGCCAAGAAGGCTGGTCGTGTTTCCTCTTTGTATGGCCAGACTGATACGCTGGCCGAGGAAAGCACCAGCCCTCTTGTCGCCTGAGGCTTCTACAAGGCGTTTGGCCAAGTCGCGGTACAAACGGTACGCGCTCGGCCCCCAGGGACCCAGAGTTTCCACACCAAACGGCTCAAATATGCAGGTACTACTAATATCTGCATATTTGCGCCGCTTGTTCGACTCTGCTGACGCCGCAGCAGTTCCAGCCTCCAAAGAAGTTTGAGGAAGATGGGACGGCGCAAGGGTATCGACGCACGTAGCGTCCCATACTAAGGGACGACCCATCTTCCAAGGCGTAAGGGTCATGCCGTCGGGTCTCTTGCCGTCGCTTCGCACCAGGCCATTCGGTTCAAGAACGGCCGGAATAGAAGCGCTGGCAAGAGCTCGACGGATGATTTCGTTGAGGCTGGAGTGCCGGGGGATTCTTCCAGCACTTCTGCTACAGGACAGACCATGGTGGCCAAGCGCGCTTACCACCTCACCGCAAGGGCAGCGATGTGGGACATTGCAGGGTGCCCCCAGTCGGAGAGAACAGGCTAAGCGGAAGGATGTGTTATTAAGAAGGGTGCCTACATGGTGAGACGGCAGGCTATGTAGCCAAAGCCCCGATTCCCATTTGGCAACGGCAAGGAGGCGAGCTCGATCTGCAGGATTAGTTGACGTATTGAGTAAATTGTCCCGTACTAATCTGCAGAGCGGCTCGTCCCAAAGCTTTTGGGATTTCGGGCTAGCCGGAAGGTCATCTGAACGAGAAAGACCCTTCCAGCGCGTAATAGCCTCGGTTTGATCAGAAATGCGTAATAAATTGTCACTCAGAGACCTCTCCAAAATTTTTTTAATGAGGTCATTGGTGTTAAGTGTCGAGGATAAAAAGGCTGGAAGGGCTACACTGGAAATTTTGCGGATTCCCAAACCTCCATGTCTGATAGGCAGAGAAGCTTGGGTCCAGGAGCGTTGGTCTAAAGGAATGTTTAGGATAACCGTCAGAAAGTTTTCCACCGAATCATCTAATTTAGCTAATAGGACGGGATATTTCCAAAATGGGGAAGATCGAAGGCAATAAGTAAATTTGGGCACGAAGAGACAATAACGGATTATAGAATAGGCCATGTGCGTGTTAATTTTGACAATGCGGTCTAAAAAGAATTTGAAACTGCTTAATTTTTCATCAACAAAAGGAACAAAGGAATCTTCTAAAATAGGTGACCCAAGGAGGCGAAGCGAATCTGCGTTTAAAATTTTGATATTGGGTGCTAGTTTATTAAAACTATCCAAGACTCTTTCTTTGTCCGTGCAATTGGGAACAAAAAGTTCGCATTTTGAAAAATTTAGTTCTAAACCGGCTTGCTTAAAATGTTTAATTAGGAAGTCCAAATCGGAAAGAACAGTATTCACATCTCCTCCTAGGGTACCATCATCCAAATACCAAACGTTAAATTTAGAATTTAGTTGAGTGATGACTGGGTGAATGGCTAGCCCGAAAATGGCCGGACCAAGAGGGTCACCTTGTTGGCAACCAACTGCAGAGGAAACCAGATTTTCCTTGTAAAGCAGTTTGGACGGCTCATGGTAGCACTGCCACAGAAATGGATAAGCTATAGGAATCCTTTGTTTAATCTGAGCCAACAAGGTGCCCCTGTCTACGGAATTAAAAGCATTTTTTACATCCACCTTTAGCAGGATGTCCCTTGGGTGCTCAGATAGGAAGGTCCTCAGTGAGTGAACAGCAGCCTCGGTGCCGCCACGTGAGCCGAAACCCAATTGGACGGGCTCGAAGTAACCTGTGACGGAGTCCGAGATTGCTGTGCAGCAGACTTTGGCTGCTAGCCTCCTAAACGTAGTACCCACGGCAATCGGCCTGATTCCACCGTCTCTCTTTTTGAGGGCGCAGAGATTGGCCCCGTACAGGATATCCGTTATGAAACTATTGACTTTTCCTGCAAGCATATAGTTAATTTCTACTTTTTATTTCACAAGGACTACTTTTTTTTACGCTTAAACTACTTTGTACGCTTCAAACTAACCAGACCAGAGTCAATTTTGTATGAAGCTTTACACACAAAATCGACCCCCCGGGAATCGAACCCGGAACCTCTCGTGTGCCGAGTGGGCGTCCTTGAGCGTTACCCACCCGACCACCAGGCGGCCACAGGACCGGCCGAAATAGGTCACCGTATGTTACAACTGGTCGGGGCGGCGTGACGTAGGTGCTGACGCGTCCGCTTGTCAGTTCTGACCTGTCAACCGGTGACGCGTGAAAATTTCGGTGACGTCGCCATAGACGAGAATTTTTAAGGGAGAATATTTGAATATTTTTTTTAATGAAAAATGTGTTGATTATTATTCTGATTTAAAAAAAATATGACGATTTCCAGACATTTGTCAATACATTAAAAAAAAAGTGTCAAACTCGCACAAGAATTCTGGAAATAAATTCATGTCGACACTAAGTATATTATAAAACGCTTGTAGGGGCGACTGCGAACAAAAGCTGTATAATAAATTTCTGAATTCCTCTACAGATTGTAACAATGTGGTAAATGAAGAAAAAAGTGGATGAGATGAGTGCCTGTGAGAAATTCAACGACAGACGGCAGAAGACACGTCCTGATCCAGTGATAATGAATTCTAGCGGGAACGCGGTGATCTCGCGACCAGGCAATAAATAAAATATTGTGGCTAAAGATATCTGCTTAATATATTACATATGGTATTCAGGTGTCATATTGTGTGATTTTATAAAGTGTTTTGCTACAAATAAAATATTAATTCCACAGCGTGTTGTCATTCAAATAGAAATAGAGTGCTCTATGTGATCGGCAGGCAGTGTGTACTCGTAAGTTACTATAGTTTCCTATTTCTTTTCAATGGTCCGTGCGGCGTCAATGTCGGACGGCGAATGACGACAAGCACGCGCCGGTCAGAGGCCTAGCCGCCCGGTGAACCCCATTATTATTTTCATTCACTGGTTTCATGCGTTCCTTTATTCCTTCGTACACAATAATAGAAATTAATTGAACTAGTAGAAAAAGCGAAATAATAAATAATAGGCCTATGCCGAACAATGACAGTATCGTAGATAAAAGTAACAGGTACCTACAGGAACATAACAATAATTCTACATTATGTATAAAATTATCCACTTTTATCCAGAAATATAAACGTCTACATAATATTATTGAATTAGTATTTTCCTGTTCAGTCGCACGAATTTGCATTCCGAAACCGGTAACATCATTCCAAAAACCAATTCGTCATAAATTACATTATAAATTATTTTTGTTCATATTCCTGTCCTAAAGTAAGTTGGTTTAGAATTATCATAGTAACTAAATTCAGAGCATATTTTTGATGTAAGTATCTGCAACGATTTTATCGATACACCTATTTATTATTTTATTTTTAGGTAGGTATAAAAACTTTTTTATCGAATCTATTTGAAAGTATGTTTGACGTTTGGCAGAAATGACAATTTGAAATGACACGAGACTTCAAGTCGTTGCAAAATTAATAATTATATTTTTTAGGTATTTTTCATCAACATTAATTCATCGAAAGCTTCTCAAATTACTCGGGAGGATTCTTATCAAATGCTAAAAAGTTCTGATTGGGAAAATGACAGACGGCCTTGGTTTACGTTACATGAAAAACTGATGGTGGTTGAGGCAGAAACATTTTAGAACGGTGACTTCGATGCGTACCTACGTACGTACGTAAGACGATGTAGGACGCCCACCACCTGCAAGATGGAGAGACAATCGCAGCATCACGCTGGAGGTGGAGCCGGAGCTCGGACGGAATGACAGTAATAGTGTGTGTCAATAATGTGGCTAAGATTTTTAGACGAATAGGTGGGTAGTGTGTTTAATATGCTTCTTATCAGACTTGAATAGAAGTAGGATTCGTAGATTTATCATAATTTCATCATAGATAGGTAGGTAGGTACCTACAAAGTTTTCATGTGAGATATTTGCTAAAATTATATATCTTTCTTGCACGATTTTAACTCTTTCGTGAATCAAATATATTTCCTCGACGTACTTAGGTACTTTAAGCGTAGGCTTAACGCTTTTTTCTGTAAATATTTTTGCGCTATAAAAAATATCGGCTTTCATTGGCATTTCTCCTACTCGTTTCAGAACCATACGACTCTGGATTTATTTTAGAGAAACATCAACCTCCAGGGGACGCAAGACCCATAGTTTGAAATACACTGGATGATAAACGGCTAGCTTTACTACATTAATTCAGTCGCAACAGCGAAAGTGATGCTTGATACGGATATACATAATTGAACTTGAATATCACCTCGAAAGGTTTGTGTACTTTGAGTTTTATTAAGAAGTTATTTATTATTTTTCAGTTCAATGATTCTTCATTCAAAAACATTAATAATTTTATTGTTTGTCGTTTTCAGGTAAGAAAATGTCCATTCATGATGAAGAGGTTTCTTCTAAAAAGTGAAAAGAATCTGTCACATTGCATGCTTTGAAGAAAAAAAAAGATTCGTCCAAATCGGTTCCCAGGTGGCCGAGATACGTGGAGAATAATTGTAACACAAAAAGTGGGTTCAAGTTTCACGTCACGTCATAAGGTTTATAAATAGTACTATGTGATGATTATAATATGGGGAATTTGTTAATTTTCAGTTTTTCTACATATAAATGGCTTTTCAGACAAAAACCTAGCTTGTTTATAAATTTTAGGTACGAAAATGTCCATTCTAGATGCATAAAAATTGCGTTGGATAAATAAAATTCAACAAAAGTAGAAAAAAATCCGCTACGTTGTCTGCTTTCAAATAAAAAAAGAATCGTCCAAATCGGTTCACAGGTGGCGGATATATGTGGGAAAATGTTAACAAAAAGTGGGTTGAAGTGTAACATCACTTCATAAGGTTTCTGTACTGTGTGATTATATTGTGAATTTAATTTCCTACATGTCAATTACTGATAAATGACTTTTCTGATAAAAACAAAACTTGTTTATAATTTTTAGGTACGAAAATGTCCTTTTATGATGCATAAATTTTCCATTGGAAAAAAAAAGTTCAACAAAGGTAGAAAAAAATCCGCCGCAACGTATGCTTTCAAATAAACAAAGGTTCATCAAAATCGGTTCACAGACGGCTGAGATATGAGGAAAAATGGTCAAAAAAAGTGAAAAAAAATGACTAAATTTTTAATTTCTACTTTTTATTTCACAAGGACTACTTTTTTTTACGCTTAAACTACTTTGTACGCTTCAAACTAACCAGACCAGAGTCAATTTTGTATGAAGCTTTACACACAAAATCGACCCCCCGGGAATCGAACCCGGAACCTCTCGTGTGCCGAGTGGGCGTCCTTGAGCGTTACCCACCCGACCACCAGGCGGCCACAGGACCGGCTGAAATAGGTCACCGTATGTTACAACTGGTCGGGGCGGCGTGACGTAGGTGCTGACGCGTCCGCTTGTCAGTTCTGACCTGTCAACCGGTGACGCGTGAAAATTTCGGTGACGTCGCCATAGACGAGAATTTTTAAGGGAGAATATTTGAATATTTTTTTTAATGAAAAATGTGTTGATTATTATTCTGATTTAAAAAAAATATGACGATTTCCAGACATTTGTCAATACATTAAAAAAAAAGTGTCAAATTCGCACAAGAATTCTGGAAATAAATTCATGTCGACACTAAGTATATTATAAAACGCTTGTAGGGGCGACTGCGAACAAAAGCTGTATAATAAATTTCTGAATTCCTCTACAGATTGTAACAATGTGGTAAATGAAGAAAAAAGTGGATGAGATGAGTACCTGTGAGAAATTCAACGACAGACGGCAGAAGACACGTCCTGATCCAGTGATAATGAATTCTAGCGGGAACGCGGTGATCTCGCGACCAGGCAATAAATAAAATATTGTGGCTAAAGATATCTGCTTAATATATTACATATGGTATTCAGGTGTCATATTGTGTGATTTTATAAAGTGTTTTGCTACAAATAAAATATTAATTCCACAGCGTGTTGTCATTCAAATAGAAATAGAGTGCTCTATGTGATCGGCAGGCAGTGTGTACTCGTAAGTTACTATAGTTTCCTATTTCTTTTCAATAGTCCGTGCGGCGTCAATGTCGGACGGCGAATGACGACAAGCACGCGCCGGTCAGAGGCCTAGCCGCCCGGTGAACCCCATTATTATTTTCATTCACTGGTTTCATGCGTTCCTTTATTCCTTCGTACACAATAATAGGAATTAATTGAACTAGTAGAAAAAGCGAAATAATAAATAATAGGCCTATGCCGAACAATGACAGTATCGTAGATAAAGCTTGTTTATACAGCTTGTTGACTCGTAGCTTGTTTATAAATTTTAGGTACGAAAATGTCCATTCTAGATGCATAAAAATTGCGTTGGATAAATAAAATTCCATAAAAGTAGAAAAAAATCCGCTACGATGTCTGCTTTCAAATAAAAAAAGAATCGTCCAAATCGGTTCACAGGTGGCGGAGATATGTGGGAAAATGTTAACAAAAAGTGGGTTGAAGTGTAAGGATCACTTCATAAGGTTTCTGTACTGTGTGATTATATTGTGAATTATCCTCCAGAAGTTTGCCCTAGGTGGCGAACAACTGGAGAGGCCTATGTCCAGCAGTGGACTGCAATAGGCTGATGATGATGATGAAAATTGTATGTTACTCTCAGTTTCTTAAACCTACCGCATCATCATACATATCGGTCTATATACCCTGCCTCCTCATAATCTTAAGGTAGGGTGCCTTTTTCTAGTTTTGAGGATGAGGCGTTTCCCATATACCTTGCCGTTTCCCCAAATGACGTGGATGCGCCAATGTATTTTTCTAGTCAAAGGCGCCTGTGTTATAAAAAAAAACTTATCGAAATACAATCAAATTGACTGTTACAATAGTACTTTGGAACATTATTCTATTTAATTTTATTTTTGCACATTACCTATGGGGGAAAGTGGTAATAACGACAAAATATTTTAAAGTGGGTGATGTCGATGTTTCTCTTGCGAGTATTGAATTCTATTCATTTTGTTCATACGCTCTGTCAAACCAATCTGTTCATCGCAAAACGTGTGAAGTGAGCGGACATTCCGTTTTATTTCATAAGTGTTCTTTCAGTCGAAAGCTTAATTCGAGCCCAGTTATTTCTCTTAAATTGCTTTGATAAACTTCGTGAATCATCTGTTGCAGGAGCACAGCAGAACTGCAATTATTATGGCTTGACGGCTCTTCGTTTTAATGTGAGGATATTAACTGGCCGTGTTCGGAGTTAAGGCTGAAATTCCCGTAAACACCCCATTACTTTGCCTTCAGATGAGTACGCTGATTGTCTGAGAGAAGGCTTCTAATTTAGTTCTTGTTTGTGGAGTGCATAAATTAAATAGCGTTTTATTTAACGACCTCGACATCAGATTGTTAAAGTCGTTTGCTTAAAGAGTGGAAGATCCGATGGTTTCGAGTTCGTTTTCCGGTTGGCTCAATTTAGGAAACATATTTGTATAAAATGGCATACTGGGGATTTCGGGAGACGCCGCTATAAGTCTGCGCTACCATTAAAGATGCATGTAAATTAAGTCTTTTATATAAATAATAGCATTTATATAAATTATGGCTACATGTAACTTATTGCACTTCCTACGTAAAGTTGTCATCAAAATCAGTAGTAGTTTTAGCTTATTTGTATAACAAACATAATTTATTATTTAAATAAATAATAACTTATGTATAAAAACATCTTAATAATATTATAATTTATAATGTATAAAGACATTGTTTACAACCTTAAATATCCCGTGCTATGACTAGAGACCATAACTTTATTGTTTCAGGAAAAATTACTTCCAACTATTGTAGTAATTCTATCAATAAAATGTTATGATTTTTTGATTTCAGAAAAATCATGATGGAACGATATTATCCCAGATTTCACCAATTCTGAAGAGCAATAACTCAAGATGCTAACTTTACAACTATTGGCAATCGAAAAGCGATTAATCCGCCACGGATGAGACTTCTGCGTTGAAAATTAATTTCGAACGAATTTATTGCAGTTTTCAACTAGATTATAACGTTTGTTGCGATTTATTTGACTGCGAACCATGCATTTTATTCAGTGGTCGAGTTGGTTGTAAAGTTTGACGTATCGTATAAATTAAGTTGATGCATTTTCCAACTTTACGTTCCATGTTAATAACTGTTTTATTAAACGACTTGAAAAAAGGAGGAGGTTCTCAATTCATCTGTGTGTATAATCTTTTTTTTTATGTATGAATGTATGTATATATAACTATAATTATTTAAATATTTACAATTATCACTTATTTTTCAAGTCGGTGCAAACAAGTAAATGTATTTGTCGTGTGGAATTTCCGGCCGCGCGCGTTAGACAACACAACAGTCTACGTTACCTAGAGGCTGGCACCGACTCCAAAAATAATTCATCTTTTTAAATTTTTAAACAATTATAGTTATACATATAAAATGTATTAATTATAATATGTATAATTACTTACTATATTTATTGCTTTTTTAATTATACAGGTACAGTTTTTGTCAGATTAAAGTTTTGGTTGTTAGTGTTTTTTGAAGTCTGTTTATTTATCTTAACTAATATTATAGAGCTGAAGAGTTTGTTTGTTCGTTTGTTTGTTTCTATGTTTCTTTTAACGCGCTAATCTCAAGAACTACTGGACCGAATTGAAAAATTCTTTTTGTGTTGAATAGATCATTTATCGAGGCAGGCTTTAGGCTATATAACATCACGCTGCAACTATTAGGAGCGAAGAGATAATGGAAAATGTAAAAAAAGCGGGGAAAAAATAACTATTCCACGCGGACGAAGTCGCAAGCACAGCTAGTAATTAATAATATAATTATAAGTATCATTGTTTTATATCTATTTTCTTCTATACTTAAATAATAAATCTGTAGAGAAGTCAATTCTGTACATGACATATATTTTCAAAATAACTATCAGGGGGTAATTAGGGATCTATAGTGATGCCAAAAATGCAATCAGTAAAATTTTTGTCTGCCTGTCTGGCTGTCTGTATGTTCGCTATAGAAAAAAACTACTAGACGGATTTTAACGAAACTTGGTACGATTATTTTTCATACTCCTGGGCAGGTTATAGTATACTTTCATCACGCTACACTCAATAGGAGCAGAGCAGTAACGGGAAAACGGGAGAAAATTTTATCTGTATGTTTGATCGCGCATCATGCGAAAACTACTGCATGGAATTAAATGCGGTTTTCACCAATGTATTGCTTAACTTAAAATTCAGGTACGATTTTATGGAAGGCCGTTATTTTTGAAACCCGATATCCACGCGAGCGACGCCGATAAACAGGTAAATCAATACTATCATTTTGCACCGTTCTGATAGATTAATTCAATCAACAGCCTTGATCCGTCCACTGCTGAACCTTTAATTCGCGCCACATTTTTCTATCCCGGGCTTTCCCCATCCAGCAAATCATACCCTGGACTAAAATTTGATGGGCAACCAATATGCAATATATTTATTGACATATTTAATTATGTATAAAATACGTTTTATTAAATTAATGGTCTTCTTATTTTTTCTTATAGTAGCTCGACATAATGGCTTCCCTACGCCAATAACCTGTCAGTTGCCACTGTCATGCTGGCCCAACCCTAACCCCCCCACAAGCTCCGGAAACCCTACTCACCGGCAGAAACACGACCCGGAGGTCATTTGGCTGTTGTTGTATAGCGGGACCTGAGACTCGTAGATCTATCTATCACAGTTCCTTACAACGAACAAGGGAAAATAGGTCTGTGTATGTGTAACCCAATCAAAAGCAATCTTAGCATGCAAGCAGGCCACCCTTAGGGGCAGCGCAGACGACAGACTATCCGTGATGCACTTTTTTGCAATTATAGGTATGCAGTAACGCACACGACGCGCAAAAACCTGTCGCGGATATTTCACAGACTCAACGCACATCTTCGATCATTCTGTCCGCAGACCTAGACGCTCTTTTTAAATGTCTCAGATGCATACTCTATCGCACAAATAGTCTGTCGCCTGCGCAGCCCCTCATTCTGTACTTTCAATTATAATAAACGTTTCTAATCAAACCGCTCTAGTGCAGTTTTCAATTTAAATAGTAAAACGTGTTAAATATGCGGTAAAGTACTTTGTCGTTCTGTTCACTGCTATTCCGGCCCGATCAACATTGCGGTTTTAATTTATATTCCTCATTCATCCGCCGTGGTCAGAACCGAAAATGGATTAACTAAAAACAGCGTTTAACATCGACGCAATAAAATTCGATTTATTCTCATTTACTGTAGGTTGATTGCTGCACTATTTCATTACGTAACATTTAATGATTCGCTGCCAAGTTGATGATGTGCTAACAATGCGATGCTACGTTCTTGTAACCACGGTTGATAAAGGACCGTTCATGTACAGAGGGGCACTGGTCTTCCTACATATGTCTATAGGAAGGAACACCTGAGGCCATATATATGTCACATTTCTTAAAAAAAAAATTACTCAAGTATTCGAAAATTTAAACTTATGTTCGTGTATTCACTATAGTGTATCAAAAATGTACTATGAATAGTGAAACAAAAAATCAAAATTGGCTGAGAAATGCATTAAATCATCATCATCAGCCTATTGCAGTCCACTGCTGGACACAGGCCTCTCCAGTTGTTTTCCACCTAAAGCAAACGTCTGAAATGGATGAAATTAACGGCCGTATTCACAAACATTACTTTGCGACGCGCGGACGCACAGTGCCCATATTCCTACAGGGTTTTGGGTACCTGTGCGTCCGTGCGACGCATAGTAATGTTTGTGAATACGACCGACAGTCGTTTAAAGTAAATATGTCTTCTCTCTCACAAAAAAAAAACAAATTTTTCTATGGAATTGCAAGGCGAGAATGTACCTTACCTGTACCTTCATCCACGTTATCCGTAAAAATCTGATCTCCCTGTCTAATTAACGCCTTATAACTCGTATAATAATACAAAATAACGGTGTTTTAAAAATTCTTCGATAGTTATGTGTCTGGACGACAAAAGATTACAATAAATCCATAAAAACGCATGCATTTGCATATTCTTTATGGATTTATTCAAAACATAGAATAGTATAGAGATGCATTGGGGTATTTTTATACTATGATTTATTTAATTGTTAAAACCGACATACCTATACAAATGCATTTGACTATATAAAATATTAATGATGTTTGCATCAATAGAGTCCTATTTTTCTGAATCTCTGAGAAAGACTCACGACTCAAAGACGTAGGTTTCAAAACGCAGTCATATCTTCATTATTTTATATTGGTTAGAAAATTACAGGAATTTCCTTTTTACTGGAGCCCAGCTATCATTCCTTTGTTCTTAATCTTTTAATAAGAGCCGATGGAGCTGACTCGGCGAAAGGAAACTTGTGTGTAAAAGAGAGAAATGAACCAATTGCTTGGAATTGTAGACAGATAAGGGGATAAAATGGACATTTTCTTAGTACATTAATTTACTTGGTCTTTTTTCTGAATATTGTGATTTATTCTACAATTTCTTCTTCTTCGAATCTTTTTTCATTCATACCCGTTATCCGAAACAAAAAGTTTACAATTTCCATAGAAAGCCTGAATGTGTTTTGGACACACATTTTACCACTTTGGTAGAGTCTCTCGCGCAAACTTTCAGTTTAGAATAAAATGATGTTGGAAACCTCAACATCATTTTCAAATACCTATCCATAGAATCAGATACGCCACACGTATAGTTTAATGAAAAAAAAGTTTTGAGTTTCAGTTCAATGTATGGGGAACCCCAAAAGTTTTGGATTTTTTTCTGATTTTATTTTGAAATCTTAATGCGGTTTACAGAAAACATCTACGTACAAAATTTCAATAATGTAGCTCTTATAGTTTCGGAAAAAACTAGCTGTGACATACGGACGGACATACACATGACGAATCTATAAGGGTCCCCGTTTTGCCATTTTGGCTACGGAACCCTAATGATGAATATTTTTATATAATAACGTTTATATCGCATCATATTATATACAGATTGGAATATTCAGTACCTAGTAATTATACAAGTACTTAGTTAAAAATAATGTATTCTTTTTCCAATAATTTGTTCTAAAAAGTATATAACTACCTACACAGTACAGAAATAAAAGAAAAAAACATCATGGTCGGATATTACATGATTATAAGTATAAGCATAATAAATTGTAACAGGGACCTCAGTCTCATAATGGCAGAGCGTCATAAGCCTTTTATACCTTATGGCTAATACTACTCTATATAATGTAACAATAAACAAAAGCAGTCTACGTACGTAACATTGCTTGAGGCCGTTTTACCTCAACTATGGAGAGGTATGAAGTGGTGTCTGTGTAGTATGCACCACATGAGCTTGCCGCGGTATGGCTTGAGGCATGCTACCGACCTCATGTTACAAAGCCTTACACACACGGCCATCTATACACCTACCCTCTATAAAAATTACTCTGCAATTTACTATGAATATCCACATAGTTGTAGGTTGGTTTTATCTTTAAAAACATTATTAAACTATCATAACTAAAACTATGTATTACACAATAACAGCACATTGTTGTCTTTAAGTTTAGGATACAATGAGATAGTTATAGTTGCAGCTGGCATTGCGTCATAACCAAACCAATTGTACTGTAAACCAAATTGTGATAACTGGCTATGCAATAAATTATTATTATTGATTATTATTATTTATTTAAAAAAAAAAAATAATCCATAGTATCTTCCACTTGACTAGTTATCATCTGGTATTCAAACATTTTATATTGTATAATTTACAGGTACTATGAGAAAGTTTTCACAATATAAAATTAAGACAGTTACAAAACATACTCTAATCGTAATCAAAAATTTAAAAGCCTAGTATGGCAAGATGCTTAATTTCCCACCGATTAATTTATAATAGCCAGAAAAGCTTACCTCTTCAAAGATGATAAAAAATATTTAGCCTAAGAGGACATCTGATTAATTACCCACATTATGACAAAGGATGGCTGACTGACCGTAAAATATAGGGTAAGCTCGCCTACACAACGATGAAGTGTCACTTTAACAAATTGTCCGGTCTTATATTAGTCGAATTTGGGTCATGATTGAGGAACACTTTTTACTACTTTGCTCCTTTTTGTAGTAAAAACAAGTACTTATATACACGTCATCGTAATTTTACTTAGCGTTTCTATAAAAAAAATGTCATTATATTGTCGAAATACGTTTTTCTGACAGAAATGGACTGCTTGAATTTTACTAATAACACTAATGTTTTAAAGGTGAAAGTTTGTGAGTCTGTATGTTTGTTATTTCTTCACGTCTAAACGGCTAAATGGATTTGAATCAAAAATCAAATCAAAAAAATCAAAAATCAAAAATATCTTTATTATAAACTACAATCGATATAGATACAATGTGTGGATCTCTTATTTTAAGTTTGTTCAAACCTGTGCTATAAGAGACCCCTCTCATATCGAGCTAACATTATTATTCTGTAGTTATCAAAAGAGATTATATATGTATATGCAGCTATTACTTAATTACTTAATCTAAATATTTAATTAGCTTAAACAATATTGCAATAATAATAAACAATAAATAATATTTTTTGTATGTGTATCCAGTAGTTATTTTTATGTGTAAATTTGTGTATTCATGTAACCATGTGTAGTATACTTTTTTTTTTTACCGAAATAGGCATGTAGTGTATAACTTCTTTTTTTGTTACTATTCATTATTTATTTATTTATTGTTGTAAATAGTAAGTTTTCAATGCATGTGTAATCTTGTGATTTAAGCCATAATGTTACTCTTTGTTGAATGAAATTTGACAGCAGGATAGAATATGGTCTGGAATAACACATGGGCTACTAGTTTTTCCATAATTCCCTAGGGAACGGGATCCCGCGGGTAACACCACAGGGCGTAGCTAGTTGTATAATCGATGCGTCGTAAAATGTGTCTATGGTCATAATGTTTTAAAACGTTTTAATAACGTTTAATACTTGCACTGATAGTAAAGGTGAGTTTCCACAAAAGTATAGTTACACGGAGTTAAACTGAGGCTAAGGCCCCGTTCATATGACATGCATTCAACGCGCGTTTTCATAGCGCGCGTTACATAGTATCATCTTCATATAAATTTGACAGGCCGTTCACATGCAATGCGCGCACGCATTCGTCTGCCACCCCTGCGCCGTCCACGCGACGTTCGCGCACAAGCTACGCGCCGCTCGCGAGCTAGTCACGTGGCGCGCATTCGTCAGATGTGACCCTTATAATGTGAACGGGGTCTTACAAAAATTACCTATCATATTGCTTAAATCCTCGCCCCACTTCCGAGAAACAAATCAATCGTATATTTTCAGCTAATAATACCTCTACGTATCTTTATAATAATCTCTACTGTACAAATTGTTTGCTTGCAATAAGGAAAATATAGGTGAAATCAATCCATATAATGGCGAATGAACTTCGTCGATAAGGGCCAATCATAATTCAAAAAAGGAATCAGGAAGCAATCACAAACGGGTCGCTGTGATTTTAGGACACATCCTAATTTACCGTAATCACAAATCGCAGGTAACTGTTCTGTTTCTCTTCAATTGTCCCCTGAAAACAAAATTAGCTACACTCCCATTTTAAATTGCCTTTTACCTCAAATCAAGAGATAATTTTCTTTTTGCGGATACATCTTGTTTGGTTGGGACAGGTTTTAATCATTCTTTAAATGAAGTTCTTTATGCGATCTGTTCAGTTTAACCTCAAATGAACGTATCGGAGAGAATGCTTTGTATTTGTGGTTACAAAAGAATTGATTAACAGTCTTTGTATGTACCTATTTATTAGGATAGATTTTAAGTTAAAGATCTTTATTTGTGTTTATAATGTATGATGGAAAAAGTGCGTTAAATGAGGCGTTAGAAGGCCACTGTGTGGTGCTAGCTATTATATAAAAAAAGATTTCACTATAAATACTAAATAGTTACCATATAAAGTTCTATATGTACCTATTATTAGAAGTAGATAGCTCAACGATAAAAACCAGAGGCTGCAGAGGATTCTTGTGTCAAAGTGGTAAGGTCGAATTTTGTAGTCGATTAATTGTTATGTTCAAAGAAAATATGAATTAACACATTCATTTACCTCATCGGAATTTATCTGTAATGCTTATTCCATGGTAATGTGAGTGCGTTGTGCTAAATAAACTTGTTTTCTTTCATTTCTATTATCTGATCTTAAAGTAATAAATTCTAAAGGCAGGATTTAATAACAAAGCGATCTAAAAACAGAGGCTCTTAATAGCATAAAGGAATGAATGACGTTTAATTATCCCTTCATCTGCAAAGCTAGCTGTTTTAATTGAAACAAAATCCACCATTAACTATTCTAATAAGACGTCAACAGTTGCTGGAATCCACCGTTTGGAATCTGCCTCGTTTATTCCAACGTTTCCTATCTGGCTTACAATACAATGTCTCGGTTTAGTAATTTATATTAAGATCCTGTCTAATTACAACTAACATTACACTAAGAATCTCGGCGATACTGGACAAATAAGTTATTATAATACAAAAAAAGTGCTATGTAGGTATAATATTAGATAGACAGAAACTCTTTATTGCACAAAAACACAGACATTACAGGAAAAAGCAAACAAACAACACAAAGTACAATCTAGGCGGTCTTATCGCTTGTAGCGATCTCTTCCAGACAACCTTCAGGTAGAGGAAACCAGATTGACTAAGGAAATGGGTAACCCAGTGCAAAACTATCTAACTAATTTATATTAGATACGTAAAATTATTACACAAATATAACAAGAGTATTATGTATTCATTTCCAAAAAAGAATCTAAGTTTATCAGTTGTCTAGTACCCATATAGTACAAGCTACGGCTTGATTAAGAACTAGATGGCGCTGTGTTGGGTCTCACAGCTCTCTCTATGTGGCGCATCTATGTATGAGCACGTGGCATGTATTGAGTTATTTATTTCCTCTCTTGAGTACCTATCGTAAATTTTCTTTAACCGATTTTATCTGCAGTGTTTAAAAAATAGGTTAACTGTGACTCCTCAAGTAGGTGAGGCATTATTATGAGTGACGTTAGCAAAATAGGACGCTTAAAAATGTGTGTTATTTTTATGGATTCGACAGCTTTAATTGAAGGAACATGTGAGGGCTATGAAGAAACCTGACGAAATGTAAAGATCAAAGGTATCAAACACGTATGAAGAATATTTTAAGCATCTTTCATCTCGAGGTTGCATGGAATACATTTCTCATAAATGTATGTACCTACCAGCCAGAGTTGTTTATAATATAAACAAGAATAGGTACGTTTACAAATGCCTGAAGTACCTAAGTATTTCTTTTCTGTTGTACATAGATTATCAATTTTTAGTTTTTTATATAGCAAAATTTGCCCTATCCCACGTCGGTTTTTTTGAAAGCTTACGCCCATGTTTACTGTTACTCTTTCAGAACGTATTATAATAATGCCATACTTAATTGCCCCGTAACAACCACTCTCGATAAAAATTAATGCACTACTTGATTAAAGAAGTAACTTGCCTTTCATACAATTTAAAATTAGATTATGTATAATTGTAATTATGATGTGATGTGATGAATGATTTATTACTCAGCATATAATTTAAAACACTAAGAAAGAAATATTTTAATTACACATTTTTTGATGCATTAAATCGACTAAAGTTTTTTAACATAAAATCGATTATCATTTCAAATCGAATCGATAATGTATGAGGGCGTCACTTAGTCCGAACTGTCAGAAATAAAACAAACCAACCGACAAACTATAAATAAGAGCCTTCCATTTCATTTGTCAAACGTGCCACCTACCTAAATTGATGAGAAAACGTAGCTCAGACAACAATAGCAACTTGAAAGCATTCTTAAGATCTTTTTCATTTCAGCTAGACACTACGCCTTAATTGCATTGTGTAAACTGTAACAATAATTGCTAGATTTCTAATTTACTTTCTTAGCTTAGACACAATGAGGCTGTTTATTTCCATGCTGGCGAGTTTACGAGCGGAGGAGCATAAAGGAATGAGCATTCAACTGTCTCGGAACTCGTAGCTAGGCTAGAAGTAGGTCCACGAGAATGTAGTAAGGACTAGCTGTAGCTCTCGTCTTTGTCCGCGTGATTATTGTTTGATATTTGAAATAACAATTTATCATCATAAGCCGACAAACATCCACTGTTGAATATAGATCTTCTTCGATGCTAACTGTTGAGTTTGTTGCGGCACTTCTTCTCAGTAGGCTACACGTCGAAGTGCTGGTAGGAAAAAAGTGTGCAAAAGTATTACTAGTGAAACTATTTGCAGAAATAAACTATTTTATTTATTTATTATTTATTTATTAGATGACAATTTTGTCATTTGGGGATATTTCTGTTGTCAGCACATTTGGCAGGCGGGCTGGCGGTGGCCGTAGTCAGTAGGTTTTCTTTGTACTCAGGTAAAAACCGCTACCCGTTTCCTGATATTCCCTAAGTCATTTTCTACGACACCTATGGGATGATATAGGGTGGTTTGTATTCTAAGCGGTAAACCACACGTACAATCATCATCATCATCAGCCTATTACAGTCCACTGCTGGACATAGGCCTCTCCAGGTATTCGCCATTTAGGACAAACGTCTGGATGATATACCCATAATCGCCACGCTGGGCAGGCGGGTTGGCGATCGCAGGGCATAGCTTCTCGCTCCGGTGACGCTGTTGCCCGTCATCGGTCTATGGTATTTAGCAATGCCTTCAATTGTGATGGTTTCTGTGTCAATCTGATGCATAAGTTATGTAATAAGTAATACATCAGATACTAACTTAAGCAGATAGATATCTAAAGTAACTTAAGTTTTATGGAAATAGTTTTAGCGTAGAAGCATTTAATTTACCTTAAATTATTTTACAATACAAGCAAAACTAAAGCTACATTATTAAAAATAACCAATAACAAACACAAATATAGCAATTCATTTGTCATGCGTCAATTCACGTGATAAATAAAATTACATTTAACTTTTGCGTGGTTTCGCGAGATATTACTTTGATTTCGTAAAATATATCAGTTATTGCTAGCATAAAATAGAAAAAGGTTTCTTAGAAATAAGACGCCCTATAGGTACGAGGAAGGAAAACAAACAATTTTTTATATCGCTATTTCCATAAAAGACGTCGTTAATCTTGCAATGACGCGTTCAGGCTTCACATTTTTCTGATCAAGGTACGTTTGAGGTATAGATAGCATTGTAAGTAAAAGACTTTAATTTAATTTCGGTATTTTCTGGGTAAGCGTGCTCAATCGTAGGCTTCAATATCACTTAACACCAGGTGAATTGTGGCCAAGCGCAAACCCATAATGAAAAAAAAAAACTGAAAAAAATCAGCATTAATTTTAACGGCGATAAAATTTTCATTTTGTTCAGGGCTTTAGAAATAAAACATGCTATTTTTGCCAAAACGTTGTGAATGTTATATGCTTTTTAACCGACTTAAAAACGTACAATGTTATTTTTTTTCTGTTGTATTTTTGTTACCACATATCTATAAATTGTGAACCGATTTGAAAAATTCTTTTTTTGTTCGAAAGTCTGTATTAAATTCTGGTAGTTATCATGTTGAAAGATATACAGCTATGTTGATATTCTAAATGTAGTCATCTAATTTTGTTGCTGACTGTACCATTCGATAAGTGATATTAGATGTAAACAAAATTATTTGTTACTAGCTGTGCCAGCGGCGTCGCTCGCGTGGATATCGGGTTTCAAAAATAACGGACTTCCATATAATACCCATCTATACCTTATGCCTAAGTTTTAAGTTAGACCTCTAGCAATATATTGGTGAAAACCGCATTCAATTCTATGCAGTAGTTTTCGCGTAATGCGCGTTCAAACATACAGGTTTAAATTTCTCGCGTTTTCCCAACACTTCCCGTCACTGCTCCGCTCCTATTGATTGTAGCGTGATGAAAAGTATCCTATAACCTGCCCAGGAGTATGAAGAATAATTGTACCAAGTTTCGTCAAAATCTGTTCAGTAGTTTTTTTTTCTATAACGAACATACAGACAGACAGACAGACAGACAGACAGACAAAAATTTTACTGATTGCATTTTTGGTATCAGTATCGATCACTTATCACCCCCTGATAGTTATTTTGAAAAAATATTTTATGTACAGAATTGACCTCTCTACAGATTTATTATAAGTATAGATTCCTTTGCTTATTGGTTTCGACTGAGCAAAGGGGATTCGAGAAAAATATTTTGATTGAACGAGACGAGACATAAATTATACACCTAAACCAGTATTTTTATTACTTACCTTACGGACGTCAATCAAGAGTGGTTGGACATTGCAAATCTTATCTCGAATCGGGCCTCTCGTCTGGGGAAGTACCTACACCTTATAGAATCATCATCCTAGCCTTATTCCCGATTGTCTCAGGGTCGGCTTCCCAAACTGAGAGATTTGGCGAGGGCTAAGCTTTTACACAGAGCGACTGCCATCAGACCTCCGCAACACTTAGGGTAAGCTATACCCATTCCCAGTTTAGGCGTCAGTTATCATCATCTCTGATATGATGTAACGACTGCTATCTGAGTTGGTAAAGATAGCACCCGGGACCAACAGCTTAACGTGCCTTCCGAAGCACGGAGGAAATCGGTGTCAAATTTTGGTCACCCATCATCGGATTGACCGCGCCAATGGTTGCACAACTTTTTGCGATCATTGTTAAGCGAACAAGACCGCGGCGCCACCGAGCTCCTCACCTCCTCACCTACACCTTATAGAATACCGCAGCTAAATGACCTCCGGGTCGTGTTTCTTCAGGTGAGTAAGGCTACGGTAACCGCTTAACATCAGGTGGGCCGTAAACTTGTTTGCCACCTTAGTGGTAGGTATAAGTAGGTCATATTTCATAGCAAAAGCGCCCGTAGGACAAAACATGAGCGAGCACCGAGGTCACTTTTATTAAAATCGCTTATTGAAGTGATAATGAAGATGGCTGCAACCGTCTCTCGCCGTTACGACTCGCCCTAGGCTGTTTGTCTTCAATTAACTGGTGGCTTGTAGAAATTGAGATTATTCACGACTGAACTTATTAAAAAGGGGAAAAGAACACATTTATTTCCCGCTAATTAAGTCCGAATGGTAATTAAGACGACCTGCGGCGTATTGGTTAGAGTCCTCGCTTTAGGCGCTAAAAGCTAAAATATCTTATACTACCGTCTTTAGGCTTGTCGTTTGAATTCACATTCTCAATTTTAAGTACTTATATAAAAATCTAACAGTTATTTAACCTGAATTATTTTTTTTAACCCGATATCCACGCGTGCGACGCCGATGGCACAGCTAGTCGCTAATAAAATTTTTAAAAGGAATATGGTTACGAGGTACAACGGTACACAAAAAAATATAAACTAATATGCACATAAATATTTATTATGAACTGCTATTTCCAATAATCATTTATAGATCAAATTTTAAAGAATAACCTAACTCGAAGCTTACGTAAAACGAAACTCATAATCTGCTTAAAAATATATTTTCAACTCTGCTGTGATAAAATACTACTAGCTGCAGCTCGCAGCAATGCCTGCGATTCTTAAAAATCTTAGCCTATATATAAATCTGATGAATTATGAGCTCTATATTGTTGTAATGTTTTATTAAAATCTGTTTAGTAGTTTCTGCGTAAGTCAAACAAACATCCTTCTATCAATCCATCCAAATAAAGTTTTGCATTTATAATATTATGGCTTCTTTTTGAAACATATATCAATGTTCGAAGCCATTAAAATTTTGCGTGTATAAAATAAACTATTAACAGGTATATTATGAGTATTCGGAATAGTTATGTATAAGTACATTCAAGCAAACAAGCGTAGAAACCCTCTATTTTAGTAACCCAATATTATCTGGGGCAAATCGGCATAGTTCTGACACACCTGACTCTACACTTCAACCCAATAGTGTAATGGGGTCCCCAGGTCGAAGGGAAAAACGGTACCCTCATAAAAAGGACCGTTTGTTCCTTTATTTGTCCACCTGCCTCCAAGTCATGAGGTCGTGCAAGATTCTTGAAATCGTAATAACATATAACATGAAAAACAAATACGGGTTGTACTTTGAAAACTTGGGATACAAGGAAATACATAAACTACTATGTTACATTTACTAGAATAGTTTGCATATAATAAATAACCCAAGACATGCCACGCTGGGCCACACAGCGCCACCTAGCCCCAAACTAAGCCGAAGCTTGTACTATGGGTACTAGACAACTGATAAACTTACTTATATACTTTTTTTTTTTTGTAAATAAATACATATTATACATAGAAAACACCCAGACCAATACAAACAGACATGTTCATGCACACAAATGTTTGTACTGTGCGGGGATCGAACCCACAACCCTTGGCTCAGAAGGCAGAGGGCACTACCAAATGAGCCACCGAGCCTGCCGCATATTGTAACATCTAACAACTTTTGTTAGGCCAAATTATCGATTTACCTAAATTTGAGTATGGAATATAATAATATGCAAAAGTCGGTCAGAAAATAAAAATAAAATTTCCTTAAAATGAATTGTTTGCACTTGCCAAATTAGGTTGGTATAATCTATTTTGAGGCGCTATGCCATCTTACTTAGTTTGGTGCGAAGCTCGCCGAGTTAACTAGTCATTATCGTAAATAACTAATAATCAGCTACACTTTGTCCTCTGGTGGTCATAGGCCACCATTAGACTTTCAGATTGGCTGCCACCTACGTGATCGTGAAACTTTTTTTTGGATTTGATGTAGATGATTACGCCCGTAGAGAATATCTTGAGCTCACTCGTGAGACCCAGAGTTATAGCTACAATATAATAAGTTAGTTAGTTGTAAAAATGTAACAAACAGACTCTATTTACCCGGTACGGAACGTCCACGGTGGGCGATATTTACGCATCGCCAGTTCTCGTCATTATCAGAACGCCCGTAACCCGTATAATTTAGTTACAGGCCCAGTGTGCTCGGCTCACAAATGTACTTAACTTGCCGTTTGCGACTTTTCTCCGGTCACCATATGCGCAATGTTTCGAATGGAGTCTTATTATTGGAGTGACGTACGCCCAACAAGTTTGTTTACTTAATTGGGCCGTTTCCAATGTTTACATACCTTGTCGAAATCGAGTTTTCGATTGCAACTTTGAATTCGGAATCAGGATCCGCGTTTTGGTTTTAAATGCCGGTGACGTATGAGCGAGTTAGATGTCCATTACGGCTTGTGACCGTCGCTGTAACGAGGTGTCGTTTACAACCTAGCGGTCGATACCGCTTCACCAAGCTTCACGAATAATTACCGACTATTTATTTGCTAACGCGGATATCGGAAACTGACATCGAAATCTGTTTCAACGTGGTACTTACGTTGAAACAGATTTCGAATAAAGGGACGAATAATACCCCTACCCCTAGGGGTAAACTGTGTAATACCCCTACGTCTGTTTTAATCACTACTATCTAGGTGACAGTATCTTGAAAACAAATAGGGAATCATTTATTTATATTAAAACTTATTATATTAAGATTCACTTGAATCATAATAAATCATTAGATATGCACACAACATCAAATTAGAATACTCAATTTTAAATCCTTGTATTAGTAAAAGATAAACCAAATTATGTAATTTCATCTTAAACTTTTTTATTGAAATCAAGGTTAAGAAACTTGCCCGTTTTATATTTCCATCAGTCGTAAGTTGAGGTATTTTGTATGGGAAATCGAATATAATTATTATGGGAATTAGTTTATATGAAAATTTTAAAACATTTTGTTTATAATTTATATTATACATGCAGCTCGATTTAAATAAAACCTCGCCGTTATAAGAATTCCATACAAACACCTTGTAAAACGAATACTAATAAAATACCTACAAAACCACCCTAGACCATTGCTAGATATTCAGACCTCAACTGTCAATTCAGTAGTCGCTATCAAACTTTCTTACTCAAAGCACATTCAAAGTAGCTCTTTTGCAGTCATTCCACAAGAAAGTGCGCGAACTATTCCAGATTTCCACTTGCGTAATGGGTTTTGAAACTATTTCATTATACTATTATAACCACTGAAATGTATCAAGGAAAGAACGATTTTGTGTGTCCTAAATGCGGGTCTCGATCTTGCACTATTGTGTGGTGTGAGAATGTGAAATCAATCTAATCAGAGCGTACGTCATAACGACTTACCACGTCCAATGCGCGTTTTAAATGTAATTTCTTATCGCTAGTTTTAAAAATAACGCACAATCTATAGTTCATTCGCGTTAAGAAAATAGTGACTGACAGGTCACTGACAGGCCACTAGCCAATCAAAACGCTTTCTTATGGTCGTAAAAGTGACTCGTAGTTGTCTTTTGAAGATTTTAGTATTTATTTTTACTTTGTATTTATTATGGTAAGAGCGGGTACAATCGTCCGTGGCTTTCGCATGGAAGCCGTCTTGTTTTGAACGTTGAAACAGCAGAGTCTGGTCTAATCATGGAAGTATTGTACGTAGTACTAATCTAAATAAATAACCCAAGACAAGCCACGCGGGGCCATATATCGTCATCTAGCCTGAAACTAAGCTGAATCTTGTAATATGGATACTAGACAATAGATAAACTTACTGGGATACTTCTTTTATAAATATATCCATACATCATCTAGTCCAAGTCTTGTGTTCATATTAAAATTTGTGTATTAGCGTTAGTATGCGTTTAAGGTAGGTATAATTTGTAACGTTTAACAGTAATAAACATTTCCTATTTCTTATATGTAAAACGAGTCAGTAAAACGTTCTATCTAGATACATGTCTGTGGTTATAGCAGTGTCTACCGGTTTGGTATCTGCAGCTCTGATTCCCGGGAGCGTCTAAACAACCGAGACTGTTTGTTCGCAAACAGAGCATTGCCCAAACAATAGGTAGCTGCTTGTGTAATACACGACAATAAACTTTGTACATTATGTGACCACTGCTTTCAATGACGGTATCTCGTCCTTGGTTCATTAATATTGATACAGATCCGATGTCTTTAGTCCTGCCGCTTGATTTTGCTTTGAAATTGAATCTCGATATTAATATGAATTGTTGTACTGGACGTTGCATCCTTCATCGCTACATAGTATAATAGATACGATATAAAATGTTTATTATCTAACGCGCACGTACTTTTTACTATGATGTGGTCACGGGCAAGACTGTAATGGCCGTATTCACAAACGTTACTATGCGAAGCGCAGACGCACAGTGCCTAAAATCCAATTGGTTTTTGGGTACCTCCTCCAAAATTCTGTAGGTTTCTAGGTACCTGTGAGTTTACGCGCCGTAAGTTAAATCCTGAACATTTCATAGCGTATGATGTACTAGGCTAAAACGAAACAAATTATTCAGAATTATCATCAGATGATCAGATGGTGACGATGATACATATTCCGGCTCATAATCTGATAAAACGATTATTCGATATGTACGGAAATTTTAGGCGCAGAAACAGTTTAAAATAAAAGCTTCTTATAACTAAATTTTTGACTGTAAACTACAACACCTATTAATTTTCCTTTAGTCCTCGTTTGTAACTGATCTTTCGTAACCAGCTACAAACTCGGATTTTTTCTTGCTTTCGTAGCCAGCTACGAAAACAAAAATAAATCGGCGTTGTAGTAACCAAATTTCGTAACCTTTCGTAACCAAATTTCGTAACTGGCTACGAAAGGAGACTTTTCCATTTTCAAACCTGGTTATTAATCTTAACTAATATTATAAAGCTGAAGAGTTTGTTTGTTTGTTTGTTTGTTTGTTTGTTTGTTTGAACGCGCTAATCTCAGGAACTACTGGTCCGAATTGAAAAAATCTTTTTGTGTTGAATAGACCATTTATCGAGGAAGGCTATAGGCTATATAACATCACGCTGCAACTATTAGGAGCGAAGAAATAATGGAAAATGTAAAAAAAACGGGGGAAAAATAACTATTCCACGCGGACGAAGTCGCGAGCACAGCTAGTTAAGAATATAATTATTCTAAAGTTGTGCTAAAGCACAAAACGTGGTAGACTTGGGCCCTTGCCGTTTTTGACTGGCTCTTGCGACTATTAGACCAATGTGGATTTCAACATTAGATATACCTCTATACCAAACATTTCTGAATTTATTAAAGAGTTGTCATACGGTACTGGGTGTGTCTGTGACAGCCGTGTCGCTTACCACGAGTATACCTCAAGTTTTATTAAATCTTTGTAAAGCTTTACACTTTAATTGACTCTGAGAGATCTGTTGGCATATTCTGTAGTGTGTAGGTATTCCGTAGTATTGTGGGATCGATCATGATATTATTATCATTTTGCGTATGTCCTGTGTATCATGCTTCTTGTGATATTGATACGACACTTGAGTTGCACTCATAAGGATCAGATAATATAGCTTGATTTATTGTAATCGATACGTTTTTTTTGTATAAGGAGAGCTTACAGGATGACCTCACTCCACCTGATGGTAAGCGGTCGTGAGGTCCAAAAGTTAGGTCGACAGGCACAATAGAGCAAACCCATTGCGCTTGTCGCCCTCACCCTGAAGGCCCACTGAGATGCCGTTTCACGCCCCGCCTAAAGAACCCAGGATTGTAAGAGGAAGGAAACACATGAGCTGGAAGGGCATTCCATGATTTAATGGCACGGGGCAAGAACGAGGAACTAAACCTCTTGGTGCGCGCCACCATCGTCTGGATGGTATGCGGAACTAAAAACTTAATACCAAAATGTGTTTTTAAGTTTACCATTTTTAACAATAGCAACATAGCTCAAACACTTAAATCATGTATATTTTCTCTAGTATTAACCAGTCGTGACCAGTCCCTACCAATAAGCCAAGTTTAATAAAAAATAATTCCGTTTATACATTTAAGAGCTACAATATCACAGAAGAATCAGTCGTTTCATTTGTAACCATTTTTTAGTCCGAGGTAAAATAAGGTTATTTACGTTAAAACAGTGTTCACCGGTTGCATTCGCATTACGAATTCGGTGTGCAAGCGTTCTTTGTGGAATCGTTTGTAAACGTGCGCAATTGTTCTCGCAGTACAAGCATACTCAATCAGGGTCCACTTTGAAAACGAACGTCGAAATTAGCTCTCTAATAGGCATGTTCTCATGGACGCCATTTCGGTAATGATATGGTATGCATACGTGTTGCTTTTGATCTTATGGCCTGATCCAAGATCGAAGATCAATTTCTCGGTATAACATATTTTCCTATTTCATTAACCCCGATCAGTTGTAATGGAACTACTTACTACTTATACATATATATTTGATGTGTCTCATAGTGCATTACTTGTGGCGTTGCCTTAACTAAATCAACACTTATCTATTGCTATCACCATGCTAGAATGTAAGATAATTCGGGCTATACACCGACTGATCTCGAAGCGCCCGTCATAAATTTGTAATTAAGTACGAGTAAACCTTTTCACAAAAATCACGATATATTATTGTAATATTCCGACTTCTACATTTCGACATGCTAGGCTAATATTCACTGACTTGATATCAGAATCGTTCCACCATATCGTACATCTACCTCTAGTAGAAGTAATGGCAAGGGGACTCAAGATGTGTTCGTCTCGCCCAATGACTTTGGGCCATGCTAGAAGTTAGAAATACACAACAAAAATACATAGGTATATAAACATGGGATAAATTACCTTTATTATTAGGATGTAAGGGACCTACACCTATCGTCATTTTGCTCCAAGCCACCCTCACCTGGCCGTGGTGCATCCTGCTGAATAATAAACGAGGCTCTGGCAATCGTCTGGTGACTGTAATAATCATCACGATTGAAGGAGTAGCGAAATACCACAGGCCGATGATGGGCAGCGTTACTGGAGCGAGGAGCTACGCCCTGCGATCGGGCGGAGACCACCAGATGGTGAAGCCTATGTCCAGTAGTAGACTGCGATATCCTGATGATTACTTTTAAACAAATGCAACTTTAATAACAAGTGTGACATGGAATTAGCAAAACTTGTTGTGTTTATAACAGGACGTTAAATATTTTAATTGAGAAAGTGTAAAACGGTGTTTATCTATATGGAGTTCCCGCGACATATCTTGTTTTCCCAAGAGCGTCGGACGAAAAAGTTCTTACGGAAAAATTACTTGCATAAAAGCGACCATACTATTCGCTCATATGTAGACACTTTTTATGGTAGGACTGTTGTCGAGATGTAAGCAGCTTTTCTCAGAATCCCTGTTAGCTACTTTATTTTATGATAAGACTCGTTGAATGTTGCACTGATTGCTGTCGCAAATTTGAAGAGGCTTGCGGAAAATGATCAATGTATTTATTCTTTTTCGAATAAATACCTATCAAGTGTAATATAACAGAATTGAAATATTTGAAGTAGCTGCTACATTTCGCGATTCATATTAAAATACCTTCCCCATTTCTTTGAAATACAAAAATGGAAAATGCGCCGAATAATATACAGTAATCACCCGGTTTCAAACAAAGGCTTTCCTGGAATGACAAATATCAGACGACAATAATTAGGGGGCCTTTCTTAGAACACTCAAACACGATCAAGGATACAATCAACGTAAGAATCAAACTAGATACATAATTACTGGCCCAATGGCACATTTTCTAGTGAATCGTGGAGAAAAAAGTGAGTCGTGGGTTAAATCTCCACCTGGAATACATATTCACGTGATATACATTTATCCTTATTCCGTATCTGGATGTATCTATTTGTGTTTAGTCACATGTAGGTATTCCCTCTAGCTGGGTAGATTGGCGACATAATAAAAATCGCTGGATAGGGCTGGAAATCGGGCAACTTGTATTTGGCCCTTCTGGAAGTCTTTGGGGGAGGCCTATGTTCTGCAGTGGATCTCCTACGGCTAACTATGATGATATATATTTGATGTGTCAGTTGTTTTCATATCTTACTTATGTACCTGTCTTTGAGATCGGCTCAATGTACTGTTGTGAGATATTAATTTAGTATTAATAATTATTTACCTCCGTGCTTATCTTACTTTTATCATAATTGTGTCACTTAAGTCATTATTCATCTTCATATAGTAAACAAAAAGTACTAAAATTTTGTCACACCCAATTCCACGTTTTTCTCACTTAGATATTTCCTTCCTCAAATCAAAAACAATTTTGTTCACCCTTCGCGTTGTATATTTTCTTTTTCAATGATTACCTAGGCCATTCCCTTTCTTAACCCCAACCAAACCCTCACACACTTATCTCTGGGTAGAAACTGCCTCAGAAAAAGGAAAATATTTGCAATTTGTGAAATTGAGACACACTCCGGGTAATTTGCCGGATTCAGCTCCTGTAATACATGAGATATGATGGAATGAGATAAAAAATTACATTCAAACTTTACTGCTCTATGAAAATCGTGAGAGCAATAGCGTTGTATTTAAATTTACGTGAGTGGGTAGACTTTTTATTACACGCGGAGTTTGCATGAAGAATGTTTACTTATGTATTTCTAAGCTTGTTTTATGTGTCTTTTTATTTCCGAGACTGTCTTTTCATTGTCACAGTGACTGTAATATCCATTGCTTTTTCTATCTGACTGATTCTATACCTGTATCGGGCAAAAATATTTATTTTATTTTGTTTTTAGTATTTTGTTGTTATGGCGGCAATAGAAATACATCATTTGTGAAGTTTTAACGTCTAGCTATTGCGGTTCTTGAGATACAGCCTTCCGCGTCAACAAATACGCGTGATAGAGTCCATATGCAAAAAAAATAAAAGAGATACAGCCTGGTGACAGACAGACGGACGGACAGACAGATTTTTACTTTTGGGTACGGATTCCTAAAAAAGATACGCACACTGGGGTCTAGATATTTACACATACTTAATCATAATTCCAAAGTTTGATAACGTTGCAAAAATTTCAATTTAAAACTTATAACAATGCACCACATGTTATCCACAATATTCATCATGCTCACTTATTCATAGCTCTATCAAACTAAAAATTACCGTTGTAAAATTCAAATTCAAGTCTGTAGATACTTCTGAAAAGCGCTTTGTCTAAATATATCCTGAACGAGTTTCCCATTGTTCGCGAGAAATGAAATTTCTGAACAACAAACTCATGTGAAAAACGCTTGGATTTCACGAGTCTTAAAATGAGAACAAAGGATTGTGAAAGTTACCGTTCTATCAGATTAGTGACCTTTGTTCATGATCACAATAGCTCCCAGTCAAGATGGTAATTGCTTGTCAAAGGCATTCAACAATATGTTCAGATTTGGGCTTATTATGGATTCGGGAACGGGTAAATTGGTATATAATAGTCAAACATCGGTTTTATCTTTACTCTGACAGATTTCATATTTCTTGAGGCTTACTTTATCGATCGAGTATCTAAAAAGCGAATAGGATTTTGATTTGATATTATGTTTATAGATGGAAATATTCATTTTCAGCTACGCTGTTTTGAGAACCATTATCGAAATCTTCCATATCATTCTCCTAATTAATATTAAATAAATAAATAACCCAAGACATGCCACGCTGGGCCACACAGCGCCACCTAGCCCCAAACTAAGCCGAAGCTTGTACTATGGGTACTAGACAACTGATAAAATTACTTAGATACATTTTTTTTGTAAATAAATACATATTATACATAGACAGAACTTTTTACTGCACACTAAAAATTTACTCAAGACTAGACAAATTATACAATTCTTGAACAATTTACGAGGTCCTATCGATATGAGCGATCTCTTCCAGACTAAAGAAATAAGACTAAAGAATAATTATTTATATATCCCATTCTTGGTAACCTAAGATTTGCGTTATGACATCAGACTATAAAATTTATGTGTTATTGGTTGATTTTATAGAACGCTGTCAAACATAAGATACCTACATCTTATACTCGTAGCGTTTTTTTTTGTCAAACGAGGTAATGGATGAAGTTTATTTTCGAAAAATTGCCTTCGTAGAGATTCATTGTTTTGGTTAATGTCATTTTCGACATTCGGTTTTATCAGGCCCAAGCGCACCTGACACGTGCACAATGGATGCGATGTTAATTGCCTGTCACATACAAACGGGGCCACGGATTTCATTGTCTTGACATCCGATGGTTAACTTTTTAAACGTTTGCGCAGTCGAACGCCGAAAATTTATGTCCGCGATCGGGCTCACAAACGCACAGAGGTCAGTGATGTTTAGTTTTTATAGTCACTTCTATACAACCTTTCTATACATTTGTTTTTATTCCGCAAGTGTAATTTTTCTTGTGTCGTCTACAAGAAATATATGGGAGCGTCCTATTTTCTCTTTCCTCCAAACCACCCTCACCTGCCCTTGGTGCATCCTACCGATTGATAAACGGTTACTTTGGCAACAGACTGGTGGCGATATAACCATCACGATTGAAGGCATAGCTAGCTTTGCCCAGTGGCAAATAACTCGAGAGACTTGACTTGACTGAGACTGTGATGTGAATTGTCATTTTATAAATAAGAAAATATGATAATAATCAGTTACAATGCCTAGTAGTTTATAATGACTTACTTAACGATTTGCTAAAATGTATGGTTCTAGCATTACTGAAAATATATTACTTAACTGGCTGTGCCCGCGGCTTCGCCCGCGTTACCTCCATTTTAGGGATGTGGGGGGTTAGAAAGGGGCAAAAAGTAGCCTATTTTACTCTCCATCCCTTCAACTATCTCCACTTAAAATATCACATCAATTCGTCGCTCCGTTTTGCCGTGAAGGAAAGACAAACATACAGACAGAAAGACACACTTTTCCATTTATAATATTAAAGTATGGAAGTTTGAATAGTACTTAGTTAGTCGCGTATCCTGACCTCAATCTTCTACTTAGTCAAGATACTATCATTACTTAGTATCGGTCAAGATGCAATCATACAAGATCCTATGAAATCGACGTCCGCTGAATCTCCAGAGATTGAATAACAAAGTACACTCCAATTAAGTAAATCCAGGTCTGAAATTACAATGTCTATGAAAGGAGATACGGAGTGATCCCAGCTATGACCCCATTCTCGCTAACGTGCATTCGTCGAGTTGTTTTTATCTGCAATTGCTTCGGAAGATTGCTATAGAGATAGTTAGGTATAGAGGATAATTGTACTCTTATACTTTAGTAATATTTTTTGAAATCTATTGACATTTACCTCCTAATTAATTTATTATTTATTATTATAGTTAGGTCCAGTATTTGGCCTCGAAATGATTTCATTATTATTTATTATTATTATTCTATCCACCTTTATTTATAAATACAAAGAAGTAAAAGTACAACGTAACTTAAGCCTACAATAAATAAATAAAACCTAAACTAAACTAATATGTACAAATATTAAAAATCTTCTAAAACGGGACCCTGTGGCAGAGACCCCAGGACGCTGGCTGCGTTACCTCGCTGAATTGCTAGCGAGATGCGCTGAGCGAGGTACGAGCCAGCTCTGGGGTCGCCCGAAGCCTGGACCAGTTTAGACGAAATCTCTTTTACAAGAGATTTGGCCTCCGGACTCCACGGTCCCATTATTATTTGTTTATGAATTTTTGATCCTCGAAATTCATGATTTCGGCATTTATTATTATTATTATTAACACTTGCCCTACGGTTGTATGTTACATAAATAATTCCAATATCATTTTGCTAGATCCTGGTGATCTCGCATCCATCTCTTGCCAGTCATTGCGCAAATCGTCGATCCACTTGACCTAAGGTCCTATATTCGATTGTAGAGAAGTAGAATTCACTTCGGAACTTTTTTTATTTAACCCCAACATTTACCGGTTATGCGATATAACCACTGGGCTGGCGGTATCAATACGGCTAACCCACTGCTACTTCAGCTTGCTAATCCGGTGAGAATGTCGATGATTTTGGTTCTATATTTTTGTGTTGATTCCACAGAAAAACGCCAACCTAGCCCACAAATATAACCACCTTTTATGTTCCAAAGATAGGAAAACAAAAAAGAACGTGGCCTGGATTGCATTTATCTTGTTTTTCCCACTTTGCCTAGGGAATTTAGAATAATCCTACCTTACATTGTTATTTTAGGCACCGCTTTGCATGTTTTCGATTATCAAGCACAAGCTCTTTTATAAACAGTGTTCCGTTTTCGATCAAGATTTCACATTTGGCTCCTTCCATGTTATCATTATGTTACATCTTTATCTTTTTCATTATCGTTAACCTAATTTTTAGTTTTATAACTAGAATTCTTTATTGTTAACCCCTTATTGCATGAATTATGAAGATTGTATGTAAAAAATTTTTTTTTTGCGTAAATGTGTTTATTTTTTTATTATTCAAATAAAAAAACAATTAAATTTTTTTTATAGTTATTATTTATAAAAATAAATTGCAGAGCCATATATGGCTTCGTATGCGTAGCGTTTACATTTTGTAGAAATCTTTAGAACATGACGCTTGTCATTGGAGCATATAAAAACTTCGCACTTTTCATATTTTGTATAGCTACATAGCTTTGAGCAGGATTGACAAAATAATTGACATTAATTTTTAACCCAAATAGGGAAATTATCGACACCGTCAGTGCATACAGAAGTCAATGGGGCAGATCTTGATGCCTGGTTGGTGCTTTTCGAGGATTTTTTGAGGGTACAGGAGGACCAGCAGGCTATTTGGAGTTTCAGCTCGACTAGAGGGTGTTCCGGCTCTTGCTGTTATCGGTGTACTAAGAAAGCAGACTGAGAGTCCACGTTTTTTTGAGTCGAGAATAGTGTCCCTGTCTTGCACATATGTTCCGAAACTGCAAGCTTGAAATCAAACAGCGCCATGTAACTGTCGCTGTTAACTCTTCGCCAAAGAAGCCAAGACAAGACAATAATTTAGCGAGAACGCATACCAAGCCATATATGGATTTACAAAAAAAAGGGTCATAAATCAACTAAATATAAATGTACATACAAAAAAACCTACTGTTGGTATGGTTGAAGATACAATGAGCATATAACTATTTTTACTGAAGATCTGAAACGTCAATAAACTATTTTTTTTCATTAATCAAAACTTCACTGCACTTGTTGCAATTCACTTGCCGGGCGCCTTGCATTAAAATCTCAAATTCTGTTGACATTATTATGACTTATCTTAGACAAAAAATATGTTTTGTTTCACGATAAAACACTTATTGTTATACAATTAATTTTATGTTCTTTCGATGTTTAGTTTATGTAGAAAAAAAATCATAAAGTTTAGACGCCATAAATGGCTTCGCATGCGGTAAGGGGTTAAGAAAAAAATCTATTTCAACGACTCACAATTAAAACGGTCTTATCGCTAGTGAAATTAAAAATATTTTCATTATTACAGATAATGGTAGGAAATTATGACTTGTGAATTAGTACAAATAAAACTGACTTCTACCGAATTCGAAAAGTGTATTCTATCGAGAAGAACCGGAAAGAATCACGGTTTTTTTTCGACGCCAATATTTCACAATGTCTGCGTTACGACTTTCATAATAAGCTAGCTGTGCCCGCGGCATCGCCCGCGTTGTCCCCCATTTTAGGGAAGTGGGGGGTTAGGCAGGGACAAAAAGTAGTCTATGTTACTCTCCATTCCTTCAACTATCTCCACTTAAAAAATTACGTCAATTCGTCGGTCCGATTTGCCGTGAAAGAAAGACAAACATACAGACAGACACACTTTCCCATTAATAATACATATTAGTAAGTATGGATAGTATGGATTTAAAGTTCTACAATGAAAAGCTATATAGCCCTTATGTAAGTATAATATATCGTGATAAAACGTAAATAGTTCAATGCAAAGCTAGAAATCGTTGTATTATTATCGTCCCTTACTAGGTAACATAGATTCTGATAAAACATAAATTGATAAAGGATTGCCTGATATAAGGCGCATACGAGCGCAAGCTGCAGTTTAATAAATCGTTCATTAATTCGAAACTTGCTCCAACGGAAAAATATTCATCTACAAACGCCATAAAGTTATCGCAACTGAACATTTTTACAAGGTCGTTAAAGCGGCCGAACGAAAAACGAGATACAGGCTAAATTTTTACGAGCTTTTGAAAACGTTTTTAAAATGAATCTCATCAATAGCACGTTAGGAACAAATATTGAATAAACAGTTGTATTGGATTTTTGATATTGGGAAGCGTTTAAACCGTTTTGGGGTTACATTAGCAAAGGCAGTTAACAGACATTCGTATTTGCGGGTTTCGAAACAAGATTTGGTAGCAAATTAATGTTCAATGATACAGATGTTAAATTTTAATGCCTTTTCGTTATTATCTGGTACGTAAACAGCTACCATTTTGGGTTCTCATTGAGGTAGTTTGAAGAGAGGTTGAATCCAAGTTAACAATTTTATTAATGCAAACGTTTATTTGGATGTAGTTTCTTACTCTCTCGTACGATAACCATCCAACGAATTTGAACAAAATTAAAAAGTTTTATAGCTCATACAAGGATTCCCGGAGCGAGAAGCTACGCCCTGCGATCGCCAAATCGCCTGCCCAGCGTAGCGGTTATGGGTATATCCTATTATTATATTATTAAACAACTGTGTGTTCTATATGTTTTTAAAAACATATGTCTCTGATTTTGGATGTATTGTATTCCCATATCGGTATTGTAGTACATAAAAGAGTTGTGAAACCTTAGTCGTAGTTCAGGGTCATCATACTAGTATTTTAAATGCGAAAGTCTGTTACTCATTCATACAAAAACTTTACTGTAGTTTATAATATTATAGTTTATCTCATAAGATCATTAATAAGAGTCAATTTTTAAATAGAATTAATCGATCAGTAATTGTACGTTAATGAGATATATAATTATGATGTGCCTAATTTTTAGTTAATATTTGGTGTGCAATAATAATATGAATATATAGTTATCTATTTACCTATATATTTAATTTTTATTGCACAGTAGAAAAAGTGTACAAAAACTTATGACAAAGCAGAAACACGTGTAGGTAGCGTACTGCAAAGTTGATACAGTGAATAAAATACTTAAAAGATATTACGTACATATCTATCTATACCTAAACACTTTCTATGTTTTACACTCTGAGATACAGTTTAAACGATTATTTGTTCCGGAGCCACATGACCGAACAGGATTTTATTTACGATCGGCCCTATAAAGTGGCTTCGCGAAATCTGTCTGGCTATTTGCAAAGCTTGGTGCTTAGTTTGAGTGGTCAGATAAACGGTTCACTTAGGTAGCTTAGCTTAACACCAACGGTATGCCAGCCAGTTAAGTTTATGAACAACTAGCTGTTCTTGCGTTTTCGTCCGTGTGGAATAGTATTCGGGTAGCAATTTTAATTATTTAGGCTAATTTATTTACAAATATAACACATACAAATATTATATATTAAATGTGATATTTATTAATATCGAAACTACAGGCTGAAATATAAGTTTCAAGATTGTAGCTCTAGAAATAACTCTATAGATACTTAGATTAGCAACTTGTTGTCTCAGTCCACGCATGTTTTTTTTTATAGTAGCTTGACATAATGGCTTCCCTACGCCTAATGGAAAGCGAAAGAGAAGCCCAAGTCGCTGTGACAACTGGCAAGTAACTGGTTACCTGTCACTGCCATGCCGGCCCAATGCTAGCCCCCCACGAGCTCCAGAGACCCTACTCACCAGCAGAAACACGACCCGGAGGTCATTTGACTACGTTATTCTATAGGGTGGAGTTCCTTCCCCGGACGGGCAGCTCAATTCGAGCGAAGATTCGCTATGCCCTACCTCTCTTAACCTGGATCTCCTAGGCACTTAGTCCTGTACTACTAACGCCATCTTTTGTCACGTATGAGTACTAGTTCTTCAAATAAGCAATGACCAAAGAATACTTGAAGTGGTTAGGGAAAGCGACTTTATAAATCAGGTCTAAAAGATATTTTGGTAGGTACCAAGGTTCGCGGCCTACCTAATACCTCTGACTTATGTTGGTAAAGCTTAGAATTTGCTTTAGCTAACACTATTTTTCATTTCCGTGAAGCAATATCCTGCACCGCAGGATGTTTGGTTTAGATTTTCCAATTTCCTTCGCAATAGGCTTGGAAGTTTCAAATTTTTCTACGTCAAACATGTATCGTGTTGGGTTCAGTTCGTAATCCAAATGTTATGTGTGAAGTACTTTTATTTATTCGCTTTTTGTAACTCCAAAGTGCATCGGTTGTAATGGGAGCACGCTTCATAATAGGCTCCATTCTGTACTATTATAAATATTTTACACAATTACCACTTGTCTCAAATTCTTATGATACTAGTAGATGATGACTTCAGGCGCGTCACACAACATCATCTTCATTATCAGCCTATCGCAGTCCACTGCTGGACACTGGCCTCTCTAGGTCTCGCCACTTTGGGAAAACACCTGGAGGCTATACCCATAATCGTCACGCTGCCTGGGCAGGCGGATTGGCGATCGCAAGGCGTAGCTCCTCGCTCCTGTGACGTTCCTGCCCGTCTTCGGCCTGTAGTATTTAGCTGTGCCTTCAGTCGTGGTGGTTATACCGTCACCAGTTGGTTGCCAGAGCCTCGTTCGTTATCAGGATGCACTGGCAGGTGAAGGTGGCTTGGAGCGAAAAGATCATGGGTCGTTCCCTTACATCCGTACAACACACCTTAGAATTTAAAATTGTTAATTTCCTATCCTATATACCAGACCGGGAATGAAATCTGTGACGTTCGGATAGTCTATGTGGCATTAAGTCCGTCTTTTGTACACTACTGTGCAATAAAGATTAAATAAGTAAATAAAAATTGTCAAAGCTTTTATGTTTACCGTTCTAACAGTGGTTCTAACTAACGCGCTACCGAAGCCATTTCTTAATTGAATAAGTTTTTTTTTTATTAAAACGAAAGGAAATGACACACATACTCTAATAAACGCATCATTTATCGGCAATTCACATTTTCATTACCCTTTGTGTTTCAGTGAGTCGTACAATGAAGATTCGGTCAAACGTTTTTGATTGGAAATTTCTCTCCTGAGCCTTGTCGGAGAAAAATTAAAAAGTGTTACTGTACAATTTTTATTCGACTCGTGTGTTTATTGTTCATGCAAAATGTATTTTGTATCGTGAAATTCACTGATTAACGTGTTTATTAATATTTTATAATTGTTTGTGGAGTAGAAATACCAGTTCAACGAATCAGTCACAAGAAAATAGTAATTTATTTTTATTTTTTCGTGCAATGACGGACAAGGAAGTGTTCTAAGAGTCGATTAAGGGATTTTTTTTTATGAAATAGGGGGCAGACGAGCAGACGGCTCACCTGATAGTAAGTGATAACCGATAGTTTCTTGGGATTTCAGCCGGAGATTACGTACCTCTACGTAGACTCGTCGCAACATCCATAAAGTGATTTCGATAGCATTTTGGGATTGTTGGTGTACCTAGCTAGGCTAGAATAACCATTCAACCATAGAATGGTTATTCTAGCCTAGAATAACCATTCTATGGTTGAATGGTTATTCTAGCCGCCATATGGCGGTGACCACTGAAAAATGGTTGATTTGACAACGACTTATGCCTCCGCTGTCTACTCCCAAAGGCGGCGTGAAGGCGCCTAATTCATTTCCCTCTAAAAAAAATAATGTGTTTAATAGTTATAACATGCAAACATTTTATTTTGTTTTACCTAACATAAAGACTCGCGTAAAAATTCAGAACATCCAGGTATACAAAATAGAGGTTTATGCCGACAAACAACAGAATTGGAAAAACACACGCGCATCCAATCTTCGAAATGAAATCGGGTTTGAAATAAGACGACGCATCAGGGTTACCAATGAAACCGATATTCACATTGTACCGTCTATAGAAAGGCTTTTCATATTGAATTCGCCGGATTTTTTTGGGTGTAGAACGAAATGTATGGTCGATTCGTTTTATTGGTTTCTTTCCATCATTCAATGCATGCATTTTGATTCTAAAAATTCGGTGAAATAACATACTAAAAGCTAAGTGACCTTGTACTGTTTTGAACGTGGTTTATTTTAAACTTTCTCTAAAATTCTCTACTATGCTTTATTTTATCAAATTTTTAGTAGTCGTAGCACAGAATAGTAGCCTGCCGGTACCTGAAGGAAAGCTAAAAAGAGACCTAAGTCGATGAAGCAACGCACAGGTTCAAACATTTATCAGTTGCCATCACCAAGCGGGTCTATATTCAGCCACTTCAGCCTAATAAGTCAAATCAATATAGGTTTAAGACATACACTTATAAATCGTCAATATTGAATAATTAAAAGCAGTTAAAATACCACCGGAATCGAAATGCAGCTTCTATCGAGAAGAACCTGCAAGAAACTCGATAGTTACTCTTTTCAATGCCAGTTTTAGGACTAGGTACATATTATGTCAATAATATGCGTAATTTTTTTACTACTGTAAAAATACACTACCTATTCTGTAATTTTGTAATGGGTACTGTGATAGGAAAGTATAGAACTGAATCTAATGTTCTATACTTTCCAATAGGAAATATACGAGTACTTAGATATAGACGGAACAGAATACTGTTCCTCCCATATCTATTCCGAACTGTTCTAAATTAGCCAAGTCATTTAATTAAAAAACTTATTGTACCCAGTAAACAAGTTATATTAACAGGGTCGCCATTTGTTTGCCAATTATACGGAACCGTTTTAATGGAATGACCAAACTTATTTGTTCGCAGTCAAATGAAAGTTGCTCTGATCGGAATTAATCAAGGAAATTATAGTTAATTTTCCTTGTTTGAAAATTTTGTCCAATGACATTTTAATTCGGCTCACAGTGTTGCTTATTCTTAATAGGGAAATTACTAATTTGATATCTTTTTTTTTATAGTGGCTCGACATAATGGCTTGCCTACGCCTGATGGAAAGCGAAAGAGAAACCCAAGTCGCTGTGACAACCGGCAGGTAGCAGTTACCTGTCAGTTGCCACCGCCATGCCGGCCCAACCCTAACCCCCCACGAGCTCCGGAAACCCTACTCACCGGCAGAAACACGACCCAGAGGTCATTTGACTGCGGTATTCTATAGGGTGGAGGTCCTTCCCCGGACGGGCGGCTCAATTCGAGCGAATATTCGCTATGCCCTACCTCTCTTAATCTTTTGCCAATGTTAAACAATTAATAGTTCTTGCACTCTTTCACTTGTGTTGTCTACTGTATCATCATCATTAATTATCGTCAGCCAATCGCAGTCCACTGCTGGACATAGGTCTCTCCAGTGGTTCTCCAATTTGGGCAAACATCTGGAGGCTATACCTATAATTGCGTCTGGGTTGGCGATCGCAGGGCAAAGTTCCTTGCTCCGATGACGCTGCTTAATACAACTACTTATACCTATGTGCAAGTATGTATGTTAAAGGCATAACTCTGTCGTGAATTATCGCCAGCTGAGAATGCAATATAGTGCCTTTAAGATTCTGTAAAGAACAGCGGTAGGTCTAAAACTAAAATTCGCAATTAATGTGACTTTGTTGGTACTCTGTGTGAGGCACTCAACTAAAACTTGAAGCCGTACTTATTCATGAATCTGGCTAAGATACGTTTAGACTTCACCTCTGATACTTTTTTTTCATGAAATAAGATGTGTTTTAAGCAAACTTCTTTAGCTAAAACTATTTTATAGATACAATTTCATAGATATACGACTAATTAGATAATGTTTAATCAATCAGTGTAGATTTCTAAATACATCATTTGTTTGAAAGCTCATTAGTTACTGAGCATGCTTGGAATAACTGTTCAGAATTACTTGTTGAACTATTCCTCTCAATAGTAAACTTGGTGAAAATCTGTAGTATATTTCATTTATTAAATGTACGTAAAGCAAACTCAATTTTATCTCGTAGTCGTAGGTATATCGTTAAGTAAACGAGTACTCAATTCTTCAAGAAAAAAATCTGCTACATAAGATTAGGGATTTAAGAGGATGTATCTAAAGTATTTTCTAAATACCAAAAGCAAAGCGAGGGCGGGTCGCTATAATTGTCAACTAAGAATAATATATTTTGCTAAATGTATAAAATAAAAGTAATAAGTTTCGAATTTTAGAAAGGATTAGGAATTCATTCAGCTGTAATAAAACTCTCAGAACAAAGTACATTTAGCGCTCATCCCTAATGCAAGCAATTTATCGACATCATCAAAATTCTTTTCAAATATTTGTTTAGGACCCTTCCGCGAATCCGTATTGTAAGAGGATTCCAGGATCTATGATTGTGGCTGCCAGTAGTCAACACAATGAATGTAAATAGTCAAAGCAATCCGTGGTTAATTCACTGTAATCACCTTTTCAACCCCTTCTTAATCTTAACAATTAAATGGTCTTTAACTAAGCTTGGGTCCACCGCAAAAAAAATATCTAGGTAGATCAGTATTCAAAGACTGACAACAAGTACATATAAGTTGTTGATATAGGTTAAACTGAAGTTTCACAAACATGTACCGTACTTAGCATTAATGTTAAGTTTAGCTCGAATGCGTTTTGCGCACTAAAGGCCGTGAGGTCTGTCCATCGATTCTATGGTACTACTTATACTATTTTTGATTTAAAAAAAAGTATTTTTAATTGATCCGGTTGCCATATCTGGTCTTATTATTTTTTCTTTAATGAATTTTTTTTGTACAGATTTTTTAAGAAAGAAAGAAAATTTGTTTACTTAGTAACAAAATTACACTTAAATCTAAACACTAAATTATAATAATATTAAAATACAAACATGTAAAATGTGTTACCTAATAGGACACAAAAATGCTCAGCATGTGTCGCGGCGTTGCATAGACGCCGTGACGCTGGTCTTCCGCACGTAAATAATAATAAAATATGTATACGTATATGTATACGTTTTAAATAATAATATCAGTGTTTTTAGTGTGTTTGCTAATAAAACATTATATAATGTATCATATCGCTCAAGTAAAGCACTTTATTTTCTTATTATTAAAACTCGATACCACTCACGCTGTATCAGTTCAGTAGATTTAATATAAATGTATCTGAGGCTAAAATGTTTACGTACCGACTTAAAAACTTTATTCAGTCCCATTACGCGTTCTTCAAAAGAACTTGGCAACATTTTATTTTATAGTTCCGTAACACTTTTAAAATTAAAGCAATTACTCAACTGAACAGGGCCAATTTTGTTTCCTGAATGGTAGTTAGTTGAAAACTATCAAAAGTAAGGGAGATCGCGGTGCAACAAAGGAGTATTCATAGTATGAACTATGTACCTAGTAACAATGTAAAAGTAATGTAACCTACATCGCAACAGGTTCGTTGGTTTAATCCGTGTACTTATACAGCTAAGTTGTATTAGAAGTAAGGGAGCGACCTATCATCTTTTCGCTCCAAGCCAATCTCACCTGCCCGTGGTGCATCCTGCTGAGTAAACGATGCTCTAGCAACTGACGGTATATAACTATTATTATTAAATACCAAAGGAAAAAGGCAGCAGCGTCACCGAAGCAAGGAGCTACACACACATTTTCCCCTTTGTACGCGTCTCTCGCTCAGATTTGAAGACCTATCTATACCACTTATGTATGGGTTTGATGAAAAAAAAAATGTTGTGTTAAAACACAACACACTTCTTCTAGAACTAAAGTTCTAAGTATAGGAAACCCAAAAATGTATTGTTACCTATTTTTGTATGAAAATCTCAATGCGGTTCACCGAATACATTTACTTATCAAGTTTCCACAGAATGGCTCTAATAGTTACGGAAAAAAGTGACAGACAGACATGACGAATCCATATGGGTTCCGTTTTTTGCCATTCGGCTGCGGAACCCTAAAAACGAATGAAATGTCGTCAATTTTCTATACTCCCGTATAGAAAATATATACAACGAGCAAACGACACGCCAAACTCATTTTTAATCAGGGGTTATTAAAACGTGAAAAGAAAATTCTTAAAGTAAGTTAAATGAGATAGTAAGTGTAAATTATTACTCTACTTTCTTATAAATAAAAATTTTAGCATCTTATACCTCGTCAGAACCTGCTGAAAACATCGCAGAAGCTAAGATTACCCAACCTAATTATAAAAAGTACGCTCTTAGCAAACGTTTAAAATTTCATACTAATAACTGAAAATACTTAATTGCTTCTCTGACTAGAGCAAATAAAGAATGCTTCATTTTCTGCAGCGTTGGCTTCGCAACACAGTGCGACAAAAAAACTTATGATGGTTTGGTTTTTTTTAATTCTTGCAGTTCCAAGTATTTTTGATGAATTTAATTTGATGAAAGTACTTATATTTCTTTCACCTTGATATACTATTTTATTAGTAGCTGCAGCATTGTCCGTGTAAGTGATAAATTCTTGTAAATCATAGCCTGTCAATCGGATTTATAAGATCATTAATATATATTTTTTTAAAGTTAAATGGGGAGCGCTCAATCGTCTCGCCTGATGTTTGTTTTTTTGTTTAATGTTTTTTTTTTAAAAATGAACATTATTCAATAATATCTCCCTAGGAACACGAATTCCGGTAAAGAGTTTCATAGTTTTCGCTGAAAGAGTAAGAAACGTCCATCCATTTATCCATCCATCCAAATAAACTCGTAGGTAGTAGAATAGTAGGATGTAAAACATCTATTCTTATTGTCTTATCCTTTATGGTGCATCTAAACAAATCATGTTATTTTACATGAAAATTTAGATGAACATTTTAAACGTAGAATTATATTTGTTTTTTTTTTCGTGAAGAAACTACTACTCTGATCCCAAATATTTTAATTTCTTATAAGTGACATTAGCCTACTTTTCCTAGCGAAGTTCTAAGTTCTGGTAGTAATTTGAAGTTTTAATCAGCTCTCTAACTAGGATCTTCTCAGAAATTTTTAGACGTTTATTGGCAATATTTTCTTTAATATTTTTCAACTTTGCATTGCTTATGAAATGGATTATATTTAACAAAAATGGTAGACGACTTTCATGATGAATGTTTACTACACTTATTACGTAATTTACTAGTAGGTATCCTTACTAAATAGATAATACTTTTATCTTATTTAATTATTATAATTATTTTACGTACCTTTTATCTTGCGATCAAAAAATCATATCTAACTATGTAATAATGGGTATCTCCTTTTAACTCAATCAAACGTGTATTTTCGATATTTCATATAATCCTCCATTGAAGTTAATGAATCATAGGTACATTGAAAGCAGAAAATAAATTCATAGTTTGAATTTCATTCATAATAGTTATAACGAGAAAGTGTTATAACTGGGTTTAAAATAGTGAAGAAACTTATGGAATGGAAGCGTATCTTTGTGAGAGCAAGCAATTAATCAAAAGATGAGAACTTTAACTGTTAACGCAAAATGAATGCGCTATACCGGAATTGAGCTTAAAGTATGAACTTTGACTGACGCTTGGTGCTATTAAAAATATCAGTTTATAGTAGATTAATAAATAACGCAGACCCAAAAAAAAGTGTTAACGGTTATCTACACCATAAAAATATATCGACGACCGATGTAATCGGCTCATATTATATGCGCTCAAAATGCGACTTAATCTTGCAATATTCATTGTTAACTGCGTACATGATGTTATGTACAAAAAACTCCACCTTAACTGATAAAAAGTTTAAGAGAAGTGACTAAGACTTCGTTTTTATTCGTCTTCGTTGTTCGACTTGTCAGTTGTCACTGCCAACCGCTAACCTGGAAGATATACAATGACTGATCCCAAAACACGACCCTAGTCACTTCACAACTGTTATTATTTATTTTTACCAATTTTTCTAGACTACGAAACTAACCCATTTTCGCTACTAAAATTCTAGAATCGAGCGTGGAAATGTGACGCAAAAATATTTCGGTCACACATTAAGACCACTCAACGAGAGAGATATTTTTCACTCTTAGCCAAACAGGATCAAGCTCGGAAAAACTTTGCAGCATTTCGTATACAACATAGTTTTATGACATGTTTTGCTTTAGCAAGATTAAAAGTTGCAATCGTAAATATACCGAGAACGGTAAGACAATACATCCGCGAAAATGATTAAACTGCATGCGCCAATATCAAGTGACGTTAACACGCCCTCAAATACTCATAATATACCGATGAATTATTTAGATACATTTTTTTAAAACGTTGGGCTTAACGTATTTCATTGAACCCACCACAGAATTATATCAAGGACCTTGCGTAAATTATGGTAATTACTCGTCAAACGTTAAATAGCGCGCACGGCATTACGACCTTTACATCAAATGCTCATTCCCGTATATTTGCTAACGCTCATTTTAAGATGCTTAAAAATAAAACAATAAAAACGCAATTTTATTGAAGCTGAGCGATATCTAAACCATTATGGCCTTGTTTTGAACCTTCGAATTTGATTTAATAATTGCCTCGCTATGGTTTTATCTACATATTATTATAGTTTGGTGTGGTATACTAGGGATGAATTCGACCGGTCATTTTCAAAAGCGTCAATTATTTAATGACATGAAACCTTGCCTTTGCACCTGATTATGACTCAACCGCCAAAACGATATAACTGTAAACATTATTATTTGTATTATTAAAACTTTGTCACGTAATCATTCAGCAATGTTAGATAGATCTGGTTGCAGATTTTTATTTCCAAAATGACTACAATGGTAGCTAATGCGGCTTCGTCATTATTTCCGGACTGCTGGGGAGAGAAGAGTTAACCAGTACAACTAGGGCGCCCCCTAGTCTAAGGCCTCGGAAAAGAGAAGACACAAAAAAAAGTCGCATTATTACCATTAATTTTCGATGTAATCATGACATACCATACGTCGTATCCAACTTCCTAACTAATCAGGACATATAATACTTCGTTAGCGACACACGCGTAATCCCACACACACATCCATTTAAAACTTCATTCGGATAAGCATATACGCAAACGTACCTATCACTACTATTCCAATTGTCACGTAGGAACCGATCGTAGGCCGTGACGCGCCTACCAAACTGTCTCAAGTAAATATCTATCAACGGAACGGGTCTTTAGGGAACGAAATATATCACAGAACATGTGCCCTGGGAATAAAGCACCTGCTATGAAGACTGACGGCTCGCCTATAAAAGGGACGCCAACTAGGTATCACAAACGTTTATCAGTGAGAATTGACATTCAAAAGAGAAAAATATCCCAGCGGGATAGGTAAAGTTTCGTGAATGTGATTTTCGTATTATAAATGACTGTGAAACTGAGCCGTGTAGGTGTAAAAATCTTGTGTCTAGAGATACAAATCACTCATTCCTAGTAGTTCAGTTTATAGAAGTCCTGGCTTCGAATCCTTCAAACCCCTTTCCGATGCACAGGAGTGTATCACCGCTAACTTACTGACTGCATAATTTCTTTGTAAAATAACTAAAAATTTTTTGGTTGTGTCTCCCACTTTACTTCAAAAACCGATTCACCGATTTTTATTTTATCGAAACTATTGATTCAACACTCAATTGATGTAACGATTCACCGCATTTTTTTCCGAAGTAAGCATCAACACCCTGCGCCTGATTTGTTACCGTTCGTGTAAAACTATCGCCCTATTAATTTTTTTAAGGAGTGTCAACCTATGATTGCACACGTACTCGTATTTGTGTAAGTACTTTAATATCTCCTGGTTTGACTAAGCAGCTTTGACCGAAATTCAAGGTATTATTAGTTTGGTATTTTTATGATATAGTAACGGAAGGAACTAGTTTAAATGGTGAAAACAAGGTTCTATTATCTCAGTTTCATGTATTACTGATTGTGCATAAGGTATTATGATCGCAGCACGATAAAGCACAATATCTAATGATACTTACCAACAATATATATCTACAGGATATACAAATAGTTATGGAACACCTTTATGCAAACTAACATGGAGCCGCTTTGATCCCGTTTTTCCCTCCCGAGGGAATTTGTATAATCCCCTCTTAATGGATGCCTGCGATCCAAGAATCTCAATGCTTCAAGTGTCAGAATATCCGGACAGAATAAATATTGAAAAGTTATTTGGGATACATTGAGACTTCCCCTACTCATAAGGTATGGGTTTTGCAAGATGTGTAAATAGGTTTTATTGCATTAAAGATCGGTTTGGTGCGTACATAAGTGACGTTGACATGATAGCACTAGGTCGTTTTTCCACTGGTTTTCCTTTGGAGTTTAGTGTAGATTCAACCTAGTTGAGTGGAAGCTCAGTAGGAATTTGCGGGCTGGCTGCTGCTGTGGTGAACCATGGCACATTACATTGGCTCTCCTGCCAACTGTATCCCATTACGTGCACGATGGGCGAGCGACCGACAGTTACATCCAGGTTGCCAGGTTTAGTACTAGGTCTGTGTGAGACAGAATGCCATTGACTGGGGAAGAAAAAGACCGATTTGCCCTGCGAGACGTGCTATGCCTCTGCATACGCAGCTCTCTGCGAGGATAATGGAAGCTAAGATACGAAATTACATGACCGTTTAATTAACATTTGAAAATCTATACTGCAGTTAATTTCATTGTTTTGTATCTTCTGCTCAACCGCTTTGTGCTAATTACACACAGTAATAATAGTTTAGATACATTTATCTGCTGGATAAAACGCTATGACGTGATATAATAATACAATATTATTCACCTTTACACCGATGGCTATTGTAATTAGTATTAATTAGTGCGTTCTCTGAAATGCATTCTCATATGAATATAGTGATGAACCAATCTATCTATATATATAAAAGGAGAAACTGACTGACTGACTGACTGACTGACTGACTGACTGACTGACTGACATATCAACGCACAGCCCAAACGGCTAAACGTAGGCACTTGAAATTTGGAAGGGACGTAGCTTAGGTACCGTAGGGGTGCACTAAGAAAGGAATTCCCGAAATTCCCACGGGAACGGGAATTAGCGGGAAAATCCTTTTGTATGAAAAATCTAAACCGCTTAAGTTAGACGCTTGAAATTTGGCATGCAGGTACCTTAGTAAATATAAAGTTTAGTTATGGCTGTATTTTGAGAAATTCCCACGGGAACGGGAGTTAGCGGGAAAAAACTTTTGTATGAAAAAACACGCCACGCGGACGAAGTCGCGGGCAAAAGCTAGTGAAATATAATTATAAAGTTTATATATCAGCGTATATATACGAAATATATAATTATCATCAATTTGCAAACGTCCACTGCTGGACATAGGCCTCCTCCAATAATAATAATTGATGTTCCTTTAATGGTCCCATAGTCATCTTTTATGGTACCCACGGTGTCAGTTGAGGTGGTTCTAGTCTAAATCCGCAAACCGCACAGACAATATATACATACGCAGGTATATTTCATTATCTAATTCACTATATTTTGCAATCAAATCTACTACTTACACAGAGATCGGATTTTTCGAATGAAGTTATTATTAATTTTTCTTATTTCGCCTCTTAAAACAAAAATCGAGGCCTATAATAAAATCAAGTAACATCGTTGGGAATCTAAAAGTAAAAAATTGAAACTCGATTACGGCAAGAAATGCCAACAGAATGACAGATCAGAAATTCTTACCAATTTATTCTGAAAATTTTGCTGAGCAACTTTTCCCTGTCAAGTTGTCGGAAGTCTCATGAACCACGATTTTATTATTACTTATACTTGTACTGTTCAATTTATTCTGGAGGATTGGTGCGAAATACATTTCCGCATGAGGATTAATGTGTATTTTATTTTCAACCATTTTATTTTATTTTCTTTCAAAAAGTAAATTGAGCGCAATTCATATAAACAACAATTCAATTATCTTATTTTTCGTAAAATTTTCCTGCAATACAACTGTCAGATTGGGAATTGGGATGTCTTAAATTTAAATTGAGTTATGATTAAATGATTACTTGAGTTTTACAGACGTACTTCCTATGTACTCGACTTGATTGACATTTAATGAATAATTCTATTGTAAGTCTAACATTTGCCTTTAGTAATTCATAATAGGTACAATATAGTGTTTTGAACTTCACTCATTATAAATTTATTATTATTTTATCATCATCATCAGCCTATTGCAGTCCACTGCGGACATAGGCCTCTCCAGTTGTTCGCCACTTTGGGCAAACATCTGGAGGATATACCCATAAACGCCACGCTGGGCAGGCGGGTTGGCGATCGCAGGGCGTAGCTTCTCGCTCCGGTGACGCTGCTGCCCGTCATCGGCCTGTGGTATTTAGCTACCTACGCCTTCAATCGTGATGGTTTAGGGGTGAGAGCCTTCCGCTCCCCCAACAGTCCGGTGATGATGACAAGGCCGGCCTGGCCATCATCGTAGTCACTTAGAAAAAAAATCGTGATGGTTAAACCAGCACCAGTCGGATGCCAGCGCCTCGTTTGTTATTCGGCAGGATGCACCACGGGCAGGTGAGGTTGGCTTGGAGCGAAAAGATGATTGATCGTTCCCTTACATCCCTATTATTTTTTAAACGCCAATTAATGGACTTAAAGCTTAATAAATTTTATCGCTTCAAGCAATCGCTTTCAGACAATCATTGGGTAAAGGATAATAAGGAAATATTAAGATGTCAATTGGTGTTCTTTTTTTAAAGTCGTTTAAAAAAATATACATACGGCAGTCCAACGGTATTCATGAATAATATACACTTGACGCTATAACTGTGCTTTTAAATATCTTTAACGCATCCCCTTACTTTCTAGACGATTCGTAGCACTCGTAGCTCATTCGTTGTTTAGCGATTGAGTCTCGCTAGATGGCGCTAACAGTGTATTTATTTCCAGAGCGCCATCTTTAGTTTGTCGAATAAAACATTTCCTTTACCATTTTGTGAATAGCGTCTACATATTATTCACAACTTAAACTACCTACTTTCATAGTAGGTACGCCGACATTACCAAATTAGTAACTGATTCTCGGGACAGATGTCACTACTATTTCAAAATGATTATCTTAAACCATCTAATTCATTTGAACTATATTATGGTCTCAAGGTAAAAATCTCAAGAACCTTGGCAACTACGAGGGGATGTTGGATATTTCTGAAGAGCATTCGTTGTCATAGTTTTGCTGTAAAAAATATTCCTTCGTTAACAAACAATGTTTGTATAAAAATAGGATTTAACTTTCTGCATGAACAGTTCTTAATTTGCAGGTAGGTATACTTAATCTAGAGTGTTGATGAAATAGGCTAAGTTAATATGAACCGCGCGATACAAGACCAAAGTAAGGCTTAGACAGGCCGCACTCATTTTTATCGCCGGACTTTGTGAGCAAAGGAAACTAATGGAAGCGGCCACAATGGCGGTTTTTTTCCGCGACTGTCCGTTACCGCGCGGTTAGTTGTTCCGCGCTTTCATGCGAATTTAGCCTTAACTTAGAAACAGGGTCCGAACCACCACCACCAAACTCATCGAACCACGAAAATGATCGTTTGTTGAACGGGTCGCGTACTTTTGCACCATAAATTCCTCCCATTTGTTCCTCCCATGTTCGAATATATGAATTAAAATAATCCGTTCAACGAACTATCGTTTTCGATTTTGGTGGTACGGGCCCAGGATGTCTGAAAACGGATCACGTGGTCACTATTGATAATATAATAATGTTTTCTCCATTAGTCTTAAGAAAAAAAAATCCAACAAAAAATCCTGGTTTTTCAACTATAAGTCTTTTGTCGACAACTATGTTTAGCCCTTAAACACCGCACGTATAAAGTGCTTTACTAGTTTTCCAATTTGTATCTCTCAATGCTAAATTCTCTAAGTTCATTCGTTTATTTGAATTTGAAAGTGTTTTGCGCATTCAATTTCTTCACTAATGAAATAACTTTTGTTTAAATGTAGGTGGGTGGGTTAGGTAATTCGTCCGGATGGGATGAATAGAAAAGCACCAATTTATCTTTTTAACCGACTGCAGCAAAAAAGGAGGAGGTTTTTAATTCGACTGATTTCTTTTATTTTAATATTGTACCAGGACAGTTGTGTAAATCCGGGGGTAGGGGTATTTGCCCTCCCCGGACCAGGAGTGCCGGCCGCTTATCATCTGCGGCTGGCCAGGGCAGGCAGGGATGTGGCCGTATGCTTCGGCGCTACCCGTGTCCCTGCAACTTGCTGCCCACTGGCGACACAGGGGGGTTTAGTGGGTATGCCCTCCCATTTTGGGAGGTGTGAGTCCCACACACCATGCCGCCTCCCCCCGGAGGCGGCATGAAGGTGCCTAATGCATTCCCCTCTAGAAAAAAAAAAAAAAAAAAAAAAAGGACAGTTGTGTAACTAATAAAAAACAATGGTTCTTGTTTCCTTATTAATAAAATTACAATACTTATATGGTTTCATACGAGTAGGTCAAAGCATGAAAGTAAAAATCTTTATTAAAAATGTTTAACAAAATATTGTTTCAACTGTCTATGCATTCTTTTCTATTCTATTATCTTTGTGGATGGATCTCATCTCTAGAGGGCAGCCGGCTTCCCTATTGAAAAGCTTCTCTATTCTTTGTATTAATTAAAAATACTATAGGTTTCTTATCCATACTTGTTTTATGTTTTTCAGTGGAACTGAAATCAGTTGCAACTTTTAGCCGATGCTTTTTAAGTGAAAATATTATGTTGATAGGATGAACGTGAACTCCATTATGTCATCTGCTTTAAATTTACATGTTATCGTAGAGGTAAACGAGTTGTAGAGGGGAAACCGCATCCAGGCAGACGTAGAGTAAGATTGACGATTTGCACAAGATAGCTGTCAAGTGCTGGAAGCGAGAAGTCCAGGATTGAGCAAATTTTTTTTTTTTTTATAATAGCTCGACATAATGGCTTCCCTACGCCTGATGGAAAGCGAAAGAGAAGCCCAAGTCGCTGTGACAACTGGCAAGTAACTGGTTAGTTACCTGTCAGTTGCCACTGCCATGCCGGCCCAACCCTTACCCCCCCCACGAGCTCCGGAGACCCTACTCACCAGCAGAAACACGACCCGGAGGTCATTTGGCTGCGGTATTCTATAGGGTGGAGGTCCTTCCCCGGACGGGCAGCTCAATTCGAGCGAAGATTCGCTATGCCCTACCTCTCTTAAATAGAGAACAATTGAAGTAGTCTATGTGCAGTAGCGGAGTGCAAAAGGTTGTTGATGATTATTACGTAGACCGACAACCGCATAGGTACTCAAAATCTTTAGATTAATCGAAAAATCTAGATTGATGTCTCTATCGCGTGATTTCGTATTGTGTTAAAATAGGCCAAAATAGCTTTGGGAACGTAGACTACTATTCAAATCAACAATTCGCTTAGATAATAACATTGCTTCCGTACCACGCCCCTGCACCCGGTGACACACAAACTTTGATATTAGTTCCCACAAAGTAGCATGTGATTCAATAAAGCTATGGCGAGAGTCATGTGTAGTATATAACTTTATAAGGAATTATTATTTTATAATTTGCAAAGATCAGTTCCGTATCATTATCAATAACACAGATTGCATTTGCTTGTTCAGTAAGACTGAAATCATTGTTATAATAGTGCAAGTCCGTTCTTTGTATAATGTGACTGACTCGTTTTATACTATGTAATGATATATATTTAGTTAGTAAAGTAATATTTGTATAATTTTTTTGGGCTGTTTCGCTCTGCACGATTTTAATATTTGTATTAGCTTTGACACTGATTAATGACTGCACGAACGTTAGACTCTAGTATACAAGTTGCCTAACTTTTCTGGCAAGCAAAGCAATACTTACCGCAGGGAAATTGACAACCCAAACTGTATTTTCCTAATTTCGCTAATTCTAGCACATGAATCATCTACACTAATAATGTTATAAAGAGGAAATATTTGTATTTTTGTATGTAACGAATAATCTCAATAAGTACTGGACCGATTTTAATAATTCTTTTTTATTACAAAGCTACATTATCACTGAGTAACATAGGCTATCCTTCTTCCTTCCAACTAGACGTTCCCAGATCGAATAAATAACATTTCTAAGGACGCCATCACACGTTCGTGGTTGATCATTAAAACCTTTTACACAACTTTAACAAGAAACCTTTTAACAACCTTAACAAACACTTTCTCGTGGATAATATTCACGCGGGCAGAACCGCTGGCATAGCAAGTTTCTTAACAAAATTCTCCTGATAATATCAGCAACTTATCAAACTTAGTTGGACGAATGAAGAAAGCGAACCTCTTTAATGAAATTGTTTTGCGTTTACTCGAGTTGGTTTCGAGCACTTAGAGAAATCAAATAGTCTCACCGCGTCGATTGGATAATTCATTCACGTTTCTTAATTAGGCTAAGTGGAATCAGTACGAAAGTTTCACGTAATCCTATATTGAAATTAGTTCGCTTCAGAGTCGATTGATAACAGTGAAAGCGGTTTTTCGAGAAGTTATTAGAATTGTAATATATATTTTTTTCTTGGTATCCCCTATCCCCGATACGTAAATTGAGTATAAATAAATATGACATATTCTTTATTGCATAAAAAGTAAAACAATTACAGGAATGTGTTGGATACATTATAGTAGGATCATGGCGGTCTTACCGCTGTAAATAATCTTTTTCAGACAACCTTTAGGTAGAGCATTTGCTAAAGGGATGCGGAGCATAATATTTTTTCTCGTGTGAACTTGAAGGAATTTTAGAGTAATAGAATAGTAACTATCTAATACGCTACCTAAGTCTATCTACGACGCTCCAATTGTGTACTTACTTGGAAATCATCATAGCAAAATAACGAAATACTGTAAACATGTTTATGTACTAGACGTAAAGAAACGTGTTTACATGTGTTCGTAATCTTGGTAATTAAGTTTAAAATATTCTAAAATGTCTACCTAAAGCATTTATATTTAGATTTTCTTATACCACAAAGGTGGCAAACAACGGTCCGCCTGATGTTAACCGGTTACCGCAGCCTATGGACGCCTGCAACACCAGGGATATCACACGCGCGTTGCCGACCCTTTAAAAAATCGTTTTTGAAGAAATCTTACTTCTTAAAGGATACTGATTTAAGCCAAATCGAATATTTCAACAGCCAGAGACGTCTAATCCAAGTCTCTTATTGTCTTAAATTGCATTAGGAGGTTCTTTACTACGGGGCCCTAAAAGAGAAACGGAAAAACTCAAGCGTATACCACACTCTCGAAAGCGTGAATAAAAGAATTGTTACATTACGGTTCCCCCGAGAAACGTGTAAAGGACCGATAGAGACAAGCTTAATAAATAGGTACATTTTATTTGTCGAATTTGTTTTGTTCATTGCCCGAACATTCGTCTAACCTAACCCAATATACTCGTTTATTGTGTAACATGAAAAAAAAGATTTTATACGAATGTTTGCAAGAACTCAAAGTTAAGACCAGATCGACGCAGAGTGCTTGATTTTGATTTGCCCGGTAGCTTAATCAGTAGTGACTTACATGCTGAACCATGGGTCGTTGGTTCGATCCTCACCATTACGCATTAGTGTGATGAACATTCATGTTTGTTCTGTATCTGGGTGATAATATTTGTATCTATTTAGGTATATATTTGTTAATATGAAATCTTATTTAACAAGAAATTTCAATCGACTTGATCATCATCATTATCAAACAGCCTTTCGCAGTCCACTGCTAGACATAGACTTCTCCAATAGTTCGCCACTATGATTGATCTTGGGCCTAATGCTTCATGATTAAGTCGATTGAAAGTCCTTCTTAAATAAGATCGATTTATCATTACAAATTGAATCGATAACGTTCACACGCTCGAAATGAGAGGATACAAATTTTGTCCGTGAGGGCGTCACTAATTTTGAACTGACAAAAAGAAAGTAAACGTATAAACAAACTATAGTTTCTCCCTTTTTCCTTACTTATATTAGATTCCGCCTTCCTCTTATGAAATGACAATAGAATTGCTATTTATTAACGATGGAGGAGGGCAGTTTCTTAGGTGAAAGCCTTGGGCTTCTCTTTAAAGGTTGTTAACTAGTACTTAGCTTGCATGTCTAATTTTTCACAATAAAATCGGTTATTATGTATCACCAGGAAAGGTTTATAATACTCTGGGGAACTGTACCCCAATCAACTTTGGTCCTATAACAGTCGAGAGCTAAATCCATTTAGCTTATTGTATAAAAAATTCAATCTGCTGTATATTCCTAATTCCGTAGTAGTCCTAGCTTTACAAAATTTTGTATCTACCATAGTTTGGTGATAAAAAACGTATCTCCTTTCTTTCTACAGTTGTTTCTCCTATCACCTACATTTACATACCTATCTGGGGTCCGTCGCCTGGTGCAGGGCAGCAAATATCTGAATGCCCAATTTTCGGGATATCTGATCTGGAAATAGGCGGTGATTTGTATTTTTCCCGTCACCGCAAGGAAAAGACCGTCTTTAAAAGAAGGATACCGCTGGACATAGACCTCTAATTAAGACTTTCAAACCAGTTTTAGGCAATTGGAATCCAACACTACTTTCATCTACTCGATCTAAATGGTAACATTCTTGTCATCCAGTCTGTCTCGTTTAGCATCTCTCTCATAGCTCTTATTTTTAGGAAGGTTTAACTCATATCGCCTTCCCTACCCATTATCGGTTCAGTAAGTGATGTAGGTTACCAATCGCCTCTTCAACTTATTAATCCTTTTAGCCATATCGGTTACAATGCTCCTTCGAATATCCTCATTACGCATTCTGTCAAGGAAACTCCGAACATAGCTCTTTATGCTCTCTTTGTAAAAGCACTCAATGAACCTATTACATTTTGGCCTCTCCGTCTTTTTAGTGGACTTTTTAGTATGTCATTAGCATTTTAACTAAAAGTTCGCCCTTATTGACTTTATAGAACTTCCTAGAGCAATAAGTAAAATTTATAAAGGAGTGAAAAAGAAAAATTACTTATAGGACTTCATAAAACATATTTAATATAATTTACTAAACTAATTAGTACTTTTTCGAAATCAGAAACCGTGTGTTGTTATTGTGTTGACTTATTATAACCACCGCTGGCACTTTCAGTGGCCACACTGACATTTCTTCGGTGTGCAATGGAACGCCGAACAGACGCCATAATGCGAAAACGTACGTTTTGACCACTAAAAAGCGACAGTGTGACTATTATCGAAGTATTACTTAAGTGAGATCAAACTGCCTACTGCGGCGTTTATCAATGGTTATTGTGAACAGAGGTAGCGTTCGGAATACAGCTCAGCATAAGCTTAAATGTCGTCGACTCCGGGTTATGAAACGATTTGGACAAAGCATTGATTTTTTACTATTGGAAAAATTTTCATGAGCAGCATAATGAGTTCAAAAGTTTTAGTCCACAACATTTTCTGTCTTCATATTTTTTTTAAATATGGTCTCTATCTCGCGTGTAAAGTTAGCGCAGATAATTCGCCGATGATAAGTGCTTAGAGTTTAGTAATGACGCACGTCAAATGTCTATAGCTTTGATTTGAGCTATAACGCATACACACCTTGTTTATTTACATGTTATGACCACGAATCTCTACAGCAGTATCAAAACGGCCATTAAGAGTATTAACTGCGCAATTACAATTGTTTCCGAATGTTGTTGTTGGCATTCAGTATCACCTTGAAACTTGACTAGATCTGGATTGTATCTTTGGGAGTTATGGCGCGTCTATTATCAAGCACTCTTGTTAGTTATAAAGGTGTTTGATACCTATTTTGGTGATTACGTGTTAAAACAATATCATTGCCAGCTTTTAATGCAATTATTTTTCCAAAGAAGACGACTCCCCAGTTGATTTCTTAGATTTTCTTTACAGTTTTCCTTTACCGTAACAAAATCGAATAAACGTACATATTAATTTCAAACTTAAAAGCACCTACACTAATCCTACCACCCAACATTCATATCTATGCATAGTTACTACTATCAACCATGGTCTCATAGAGTATGAATAAGGATGTTTTAATTGTTGAACGCAAACGTTTAAAATCAAGATTTTATAAATTTAATTTAAAAACAAGATTTTAAATTATGTTTGTTTAATATATTCTTCTATGGACTTCGGATTAATTTTTTAACTACAAATATTTAATTTTAATTATTCATTATTATTCTTGAAAGTTAATCAAATTAGCTAACTAAAAATAACAACCTTTTCAAATTCTGATTACATTACTGGTGCGCATTTGAACGGAGTCTTTCTATTTCTGTATTCAGATCTGTTATCACAGATCAAAGGAGAAAAATCGGCAGTATCGCAAATTAAACCGGGCAAGCCAATTTGTATTCTCTCCAATCTTTATCATTGACTCTGGTTTCTTCTGTGATTCCTTTTGTGAATGTACAAATTGTACAATCTAAAATTTCATTTATTTTTACATTAACTTCCGCTATATGTGCTCCGCTATATAATTATTTTGGTGAGTATATTGCTTTTAATTATGGATTTTATTTCAAACGTGGGCAAACTCTTAATTTTGGGATACATTGACTTTTCTATCAGGTCCAAATGCCAAACAGAATAAAATGATGAATTCGTCACAACGTAACAATAAAATTGGTATATAGTGAACCGGTTTTTGCTGGGTGAGCGAATTCCATCGTAGATTACGATATCGCTTACCATCGGGCGATTCGCGGTTAAGCTTAAATCCATTTAGAATAGAATAAACAAAATCTTGACTATTATTTTTCAATAACAAATAACAATGTTAAGCGGTCAGAAGAAAGGAGAGAAATGATTATTATACATTACGAATTGGCGATAAAACTATTAATCTCTTTATTAAATTCTCACTTACAAAAACATCACTACAACAAGCGTATTCTAAAATATTATATTACGTGTAATTCCTCTGACACTTGAGTTCCATACACACAGCACAGTTTGTCATTCTTTCACTTTGTACGTCGTTATACCTTTGGTTTAAGGTTCTTTGTTGGCCGAGCCTCTTTGATTGTTATAAAAGACTAACGTTATGGCCGTTCGAATACTTGGCTGAGGATCGAAGGGACCTGATGGTGGTCAGGCGAACTGATGACGTGTGGTCACCACGCCTGATGAGCGATGCTTGGTGGCCGGACTCCCTGTAAAGTAAAAGTTTGAATGTTAATTTTTATGCTAACACGTTAGTTTAAGGAGTGCCGGCCGCTTATAGGGATGCGGTCGTATGCTTTGGCGCCACCCGTGTCCCTGCTACTTGCTGCCCACTGGCGACACAGGGAGATTTAGTCGGTATGCCCTCCCATTTTGGGAGGTGTGAGTCCCACACACCATGCCGACTCCCCCCGGAGGCGGCATGCAGGTGCCTAATGCATTCCCCTCTAGAAAAAAGGCAAGGATGCGGCCGTATGCTTCGGCGTTACCCGAGTCCCAACAAGTTGCTGCATACAGGGGGTACGCCCACCCATTCTGAGAGGTGTGCGTCTCACACCTATGGGTGGACTTGGCGTGAAGGTGTCTAATGCGTTCCCTTATAGAAAAAAAGTATATAACTCGCGTCGCGTCAACCTATTACATCAGAAGTACTATCAGCATCAAAAGTCGCCATTACTAAAATGAAAGAAAAATATTTTGAGCCTAAATAAGGTTACATTTTTAATTATCACCATGATTAATCTTAAAAAACAATTGTATACTTTACTTTGTTCGAAATATAGAGTGCAATAGAGAAAATCTATTTATTAATCTATCTCGCCACATAACCAGAAGTTCTTGTCTAAAAAAAAAACGAGTTTCATAATACTTTTCAACGGCGTGAGTGGTTATAAATGATCACCGCAGTGTACTTAAGACCCCAGAAATGCTAACGATATTTCAGAATAAAGGATGCTCGTAGTCTTTTCTAAAGTACCTTGACAAGATAAAAAAACATACATTTATCCGTACATTAGGTATAAACGAAAATACTTGGAAATATCAAGTTTAAAAAATATATAATTCTACGCAATAAGGTTTATTCTGTGTAGGTTGTGCGTCGTTGGTTGGCGCCGCCGAAGGCAGCACTGGCAGGGTCGCCATGCAATATGATGTGCATGGCGTAAATGAAAGAGATGTTCCTCACGCAGAATGTCGTGTATTAAGACCCAGCAACACTAAGTTACATCTTGTTTTATTATACTTAAATAATAACTTAGTCTACGTTACATCTATAAGTCATGAACTCGCGATGGTCATTGTCCTACTTACACATACGGTGAACATGCCTAGATGCAATAATTAATAACTAAATACTTTTACCTACATACTACAGTTGTAATGTGTTTCTTCCCGTTATGTTTGTGTTTAGTGCAATAAAGCAAGTCATCTTCGAGTGTACATTACGCCTAGGAGTCAAAGAGGTCGCCATGAATGATATCGGTGGAAGATCATCATGCATTCAAATAAATTCCATTTCATAAATGGCGACGAGCATCAACAGTAGTAGCAGAGAGGGAGACGGAGAGAGAAAGAGAGCAGTAAAAAGTAGAATAACCTGCAATCAATGTGTCCTCATAAAAAAATACCTTCTTCTATAATAAATTCTTAGGAACTACTATTATTAAAAAAAGTTTGTTTACACGAATTCCACATTCTTATCCAATTCTCACTAAACCCGTCAATGTATCTACTCGAACATCACGACGTGTACCTATTTAGTTTCACTAATTTTAGAAACCATTTATCCAACAGTGAGCGATAAAAATAAACTCTGTTTAGCAAGTGTAATCAATTTGGTATTAGTAACCTTAGCAATTTAGAACGGCTTGGATTCAAATACATTTGTCTAGGTCCAGGTCATTTGTCTTATATCAGTTGTATTAGGAAATCGTTTCAACAAACTATTTACTTACTTACTTACCTACTCGTATTTGTAGTCTTAGAAAGTAACTGATTATGAGGTTTTATAAAGATGTGTAAGTTTTAATTTGTATAATTAGGATGTGGACACTTATGCAATAAATTCCTAATCCTTTTTTACATGAATGGTACATAGGTACCAGGATAGTGTTTTAATATCGGAACACCTTATTTGCTTAATAAAATAACTACGTTTACATTTTTAACATAATTAAAACCTATTAATGTATATTCAATTATTTGGCCAGCAATGGTGCTGTCATGACTTATATAGTAAAGTACGAAATATTATGAAGTAAAAAATTTTTTGGCAACCACTTAAAAGTATATTAATTGAAGTGACTGTACACGTCCCTATTATCTATTTGGATATTCATTTACGGTTTATATGTATAACTTTTAATATGTAGGTATACTTATTTCCAAAAAAACAATAAAAGTTGATTGACGGAACGCTAACCTCAATTTCATCACATTTTTTCACTACCATTTATTTTTCATTTGCGTTTGAATCACGCATATCTGAATGTCAAAGGCGATTACTTATGCTTTATCAAATGCTCATCGGAGACGACTGAGAGGTAATATGAGAGCACTCGATACACACGCGTCAAACCGCAGTAGCCTATCAAGAGTGATTTGCTGACCGCTTATGTATGAATTTTGTATACGTTACGTTTTATGACAAAGTTCTAAACTGTATCATATTTTTGATTTCGATTGTACATATTCTATGCATTGAATATTCAAGTTAAAAATTGTTACGGGTTTAACCAATAAAAAGACAATGGTATCGGTTTGGCATTTGTTAAATTAATGTAATTTATAGTTGTACACCAATCAGAATATAAATTTCTAGATCTTCCCAGAGCTTGACGAGTCCTTGATTCGAATTCAAAGCTTATCAAAACGGTTCTCCTAAAACCTAGTTCTTTAATTTTAAGAATTTACTCCAAGAAAAGTCTAAGACAAGACATAAATTGCATGAAACGACTCGGTCGCTAAGTCCTCTAACAGACGCGAAGGGCAAGAAGTTTTCCTTGATCACTTGAGTAAACACGATCAAGCTACTCTCGTCACTTGACCGTGGAAAAGTAAATTTACTGACTTCCCCTTAAAAATGAATTAAGTTTTTTTCTATGTGCAAGTTCTATAGCAACCATGTATCAATGTTAGTAAGTAGTTACTGCCGTTACTGGACAGTATCACAGAAATATGGCTTACTAAGAGGACATAATTTGATGTATCAAACAATTTTGTTATTCACTTCTCTATACATTCAGATTGCTGTTCATTTTAAATTCCTCGTTGGTTCATTGTAGGTATCAAGTGCAGCCTCAAGAAACGTCCTGATTTTTTAAATACGTTTTGAGATCAGAGTAACTATCGAGATTCCTGCCGGTTTTTCTCGATAGAATGTCCATTTTGAATCCGGTGGTAGTTAAATTCTTTTTAATTTACTGTATTCAGTATTGACGATTTATAAGTACTTGACTCATCTCAAGCCTATATGAATAAAGTGATTTTTGATTTGATTTGACTACGCTACTCTTACCTGGGAATCCCGAGTAACCACTTAAGACATCTATGTCAAAATATCCACCAGGAAATACTAAGAATCGAGTTTCACTATGGGATGTTAAATCAACGTGCCAAATACATTCACAATTTGATGAAAAAAAGTAAACTTAGTGATGCTCAATCTAACTGTATAAATAACCTAAGCCAATCAGAGTTACCAAAGATGATGCAGCGAACAGAAGGTGACCAGGCGGACGGATTTTTTCGTGGATAAACTTACTGTACTGTACCAAAATATGCAAAGTTTAAACAATAAAATACCTCTCCTGGAACACATACTACATGAAATGAAGCTAGAAGTGATCTGTATGTCCGAAACTTTTTTAACCGAAGATAGATTACACGCTTTACACATAAGTGGATATGAAATAGGAGCTAACTACTGTCGGAAAACACGGAAAAAAGGAGGAGTGGCGATACTAATAAAGGAAAATATAGAATACAGTGAAAGAAAAGACATTTCAGATCTTTCTATAGAATTTATTGTTGAATACTGTTGTCTTGAAATAATGGTCTTAGATATGTTAATTATATGTGTGTATTGGAATGGGCGTGAGACGGAATCTTTCTTAGAGTCATTTAATGTGCTTCTTAATAAACTAAAACATGATAAAAATAAAAACATATTAATAGGGGGTGATTTCAACATTGATATGTTAAGTAATACAAAAATTTCAATCGATTTTAAAAACCTTTTATTATCTTATAATTTTACACAACAAGTCAAACTGCCCACAAGAATATGTTTGTCTACAGCCACATGTATAGACTTAGTATTTACAAACTTTAAATGGACACAAACACACGTCCAAGACTTAGGTTTGTCAGATCATAATGGTGTAATGGTGGCTATAGATACAGAACACATATACAAAACTGAAGAAGTAAAAATAATATGTAAAAGAATATTCTCAGATAGTGAAATAAATAATTTTAGACGTAAGTTGTTAGAAATAAATTGGAAAACCCTACTAAAAGGAGATAATAACATAAACGAAAATTATATAATCTATCATAATAAATTAAAATCTCTATTAGATGCACATTTCCCCCAAAAGACAATAAAAATAAAGTCTAACCCAACAAACAAACATCCAAAATGGATTACAAAGGGTCTAAAGATATCTTGCAAGCATAAAAGACTTTTAAGAATAATGATAAACCATACAAATAATGAAATAATAAAGCGATACTACAACTCCTATAAGAAAATATTAAAGAAAGCAATTACTATATCTAAGAAAAAATTATATATTAAACAAATGATTAAGGCTGATAATAAGACGAAAGCAATGTGGGCCATTATAAAAAATAAAACAAATAAAAACTCCAAAAGGGCATATAAAAATATAAAGATTAATAAGAATAACACACTTATCGAATCCCCCGTAGAAGTTGCCAATATATTTAATAACTTTTTTGCTACGACTGGTTTATCTAATCAAGGAAAAAATGACAAAAGAAAAACTTTTGTTGCTAGCATTGAAAATAGTATATATTTGCGGCCAGTAAGTGTTGGAGAAGTAAATACTTTATTCCAAAATCTTAAGAACAAAAATAGCTTTGGAATTGACGAATTGCCATCCACATTACTAAAAAAATGTTCACAAGAACTGGCCCTACCCGTTGTAATTTTAATAAATCAATCTTTCAACGAAGGAGCCTTTCCTGATTTATTAAAAACTGCAATCATAAAACCAGCATTTAAAAAAGGAGATAAAGCGGATCCGAGTAAATACCGTCCAATTGCCCTGCTTCCAACTGTCTCTAAAATATTTGAAAGGGCAATGTCGAACAGGTTATACTCCTTTTTTGAGAAATACAACATCTTAGATGAGCATCAATATGGATTTAGGAAAAAAAGATCAACTAACTTGGCTGTTTACAAATATATACAACAGATATTAAATTATTTTAATGAGGGCAAGTATGCTATAGGAATACTATTGGATATGACAAAGGCCTATGATAGGGTTCAACACGAAACCTTACTAAGTAAATTATATCATTCAGGAATTAGAGGAAAAGCTCATGAATGGCTACGTTCATACCTAAAAAATAGAGTTCAATACGTGCAAATTGATTACCGTGACCCACAAACTGGAAAAATTACTACCTATAGATCTGATCCGCTGACTGTGAATTGCTCAATACCACAAGGCAGTGTTTTAGGATGTATCTTATTTTTAATATACATAAACCATCTCCCTAAAATAATAAACACACCATGCGTTCTTTTTGCTGATGATGTTTCACTTTTATTCAAATTTGAAAAATCAGTTGACTTCCACACAAAGATACAAGAAACATTCTTAAAAATTGTAGATTGGTTAAGTGAAAATAATCTTTTAATTAATCTTTCGAAAACAAAAATAATTGAATTCCGACCTCACCAAAAATCTCCCTTAGATGTTAATGTCATGTTTGAAAATGTCAATCTAGAAAAGGTAAACAGCTGCTCATTGTTGGGAATAGAAATAGATGTACATTTAAACTGGAAAATGCATGTAGAGAAGATTAAAACAAAACTCTCAAGCTTTACCTATGCCCTCTATGAACTGAAGATAAGTACTGACAGGAAAACTGCTATTACTGCTTACTACTCGTATGCCCACTCGTGGCTTAGTTACGGTATAATACTTTGGGGTAATAGTACAAACGTAAGCGACCTCTTTATACTCCAAAAGAGATGTATTAGAATAATAGTCAATCTTAAACGCAGAGAAACATGTAGACCTCATTTTGCTAAACTGGGAATTCTCACCCTGACTTCTATGTATATATATGAAATATGTAAATTTATCAAAAATAACAAGGAGCTTTTTGATAGTGCGACATGGTCAGGTTTGCATATCCCTAGACGAAATAATAAATATAAATATAAAATACCAAGTAGTCGGTTAGCTATATATAGTTCTAGTCCATATTGTAGTGCAATAAAAGTCTTTAATAATTTACCTAATGATATTAGAATGGAACTGAACACAAGAATCTTCCTTAAAAAATTGAAAAATATGCTTCTTCTAAAATCTTATTATAGCCTTAATGAATACTTTAGTAATGCATAATTATTATTATTCCTCATCCGTCACACTTCCATTGCTGCCAATTTAATATCTAAGTAATATAATTGTTTATATTAATGTAACAAATGTTTTGCCATACCCTAACAGGGTCTATATTCTATACTAGTTTTAAGTTGTTTAATTATGTATGAATATGGTTGCAAATAAATGAATATGAAATATGAAAATATGAATAACACTTTCTTAGTACAAACGGCCGCTTGGCCGTTTTTGGTGTATAGTGAGAATCTTACAGGCCAGCATGGCGGTGGCAATGGACAAGCTATTGATTTGGTTGCCTGTCCGTTGCCGCAGCGACTTGGGCTTCCCTTTCTCGCCGGGAGATTACGTTGTGCTACTATGTATAAAAAAGTGCTATTGATTTAAAGTAATTATTTTGAAGGTCAAGCAATCGCCAATCTTTTTCTCGTCTATAAAAACGACATTTTCCAAAATACATTTATTGTTAAGCAAAATAACCGTGCTACTATAATGTTGTTATTCAGGAAACGAATAGTCACTTAATTCCCTAGTAATGTTTCGCCACCTATCAAATAGCCATTAAGGTGATCTGTATCTGTGTTTCATGATTTATGTTAACATCAAAAAAATGTAAAGGAAAAAATATAATTCGTTCGCTATTTCTTATTCGCACCGGCTAACTCCTCTTGAAAATCAATGTTAGGACCATTTCTCAACCTACACACATTAATCTCAAGGGAATCTTGAATATATTGGACATAAGCTAAGTCCACGTTATGTCAATTTCTTCTTTAACTTTGACCGGGCTTGTCCCATACATTGTTTGCATCTGGCGTTTGCTCCAGATCACTGTAAGACATAGGCCTCTCCAGTTGTTCGCCACTTAGGGCAAACACCTGGAGGATATACCTATAATCGCCACGGTGGCCATGCGGGTTGACGATCGCAGGGCGTAGCTTTTTGCTCCGGTGACGGTGCTCGCTCGAAAGAAAATATTAGATAGATCGCTATTAGCGATAAGACCGCTTAATTTACAATCATTTAACCTGTCTTACACTAATAATATAAAGAGGAAAGATCTGATTGTTTGTTTAAATTGAATAGGCTCCGAATCTACTAGACCGATTTGAATAATCACTGTCGGAAAGCTACACTACCTTCGATGAACATAGGTTATATTATATTACTAAAACTCAAATAATGTAACCCAAGGTATGGAAATACCAAAAAGCTTTCTTACAAACTGACGTATCTTGAAAACAGAAAACATTGCCATAGCAACATAAATTGTTGTCATGTAAATAAATAACTCTATTATGAAGTCGTACTTTTATTGTTACTGAATTATAAGGCGTTTATCTGAAATACCCGAAGCGAAGTGAGGCCGGTTCGCTAGTCTATGGATATTGTGGATTGGCCGTAAGTGAGAGTCAATCCATTTGACTCAAATCATTTGGTATAACTCCAAATGAAACTGATTGTGAGTGCCCACCTTAACAATAGATTTTTATTTGTATGGCTCCACTTTGCCTAATGGTAAGCGGAAAGAGCGCCCCAAGTTGCTTTCCCTGTAAACAATATACGAGTACCTCAGCCGTATTGATTTCTTAATTAACTAATTAATCAATCACCAAAGGAGTTGTAGTGTGCGTAACTTGAAGTCCGATGGGAATTTGGAAACAATTAAAGTTCTAGGAAATTTTGTAAGGCTTCGTTACTACGAGTAAAATCATTATTGCTGTAGAGTAGACCTCATAAGACGAAATGGCCGTAAAATTTATTGTTGTTTAGGTTTTCTTCTCAGCATCTGTATAAAGATACAATTTGCGGTTGAATTTCTAATATTTTACTTAGGTTAACTAAAAAAAATGTTTATGATTTGTCCACTCGTCATCATCGACCAATTTGTATCAGTGGGAATGAACGCTTAGGTCACGAGTGGTCGCGAGTTCGTTCCCCATTCATCACAAACATTTGTGTGCATCAAGATATCTGTTTGTATTTGTATGGATATTGGCTGCGTATTTATTTTTAAAAATAAAAATATCTAAGTTTTTCAGTTATCTTGTTCGCGCTTCGGCTTTGTTTGGGACTAGATTGTATTGTTATCGTTTTAAATTGTTTATTAAAACTTTATTTATGCTAAAAAAAACCCAGTTCAATGAGACGACTTTATATCCCTACGATCTTCCCTACGACCGACATCTGATACGAGTACAAGTATATTAACTTCTTTACCTTCATGTTTCCGAGGTATTTGCGAAATTACGTAAAGTTGGAAACTGGAGCCCTGACGTCATTTCGGCTTACCGCCTAGGAGTTATGGTAAGACTTTTAGAAACTTTTAGGTAATGGACACTTTTATGAAGGAATGGTTTAGGTCTTTGCATACAAAATGTACTAGATAAACTGAAATTTACTTTAGTACGTGTTAGAGACCATGATATACCTTCATCAATAGCTCATATTATTATCCAAATAGGGCTTGGCCCTATCTTAAAATGGGGTGATAAGGCCAAATGGATGGGGATGTAAGGGAGCGGCCTATCATCTTTTACTCCAAGCCAACATCACCTGCCCGTGGTGCATCCTGCCGAATAACAAACGAGGCGCTGGCAACCGACTGGTGGCGGTATAACCATCACAAATGAAGGCGTAGCTAAATATCACAAGCCGATGACGGGCAGCAGCGTCACCGGTGCTAGAAGATACGCCCTGCGATCGCGTCCAGCAGTGGACTGCTATTAGGCTGATGATGATGATGATGAAGGCCAAATCATGCTAGCCAGGTGCGAGTTATTCTACTTCACACAAGCTTATATATTCTTCACAGGTGTTCAGATTTCCTCACGAATATTTCCTTCATCGTAAGAGCGCCAACAAACCTAAATTTGAATTTGAAGACACATACGTGGCGGAGTTTAAACCGCCCACCTACCATACTACTTGCATGTGCAAGTCAATGGAAAAAAAATTGCCATTGAAAAGAGTAACTGTCGTGTTTCTTGCCGGTTCTTCTCTATCGAAACTACATTTCGAATCCGATGGTAGTTTCATTCAATACAATTTACTGTTGTGACCATTTAAAGGTGCTTTTTTCAAGTCTATATGAATAAAGATATTTTTATAGCCTCCGCTCTCTCTAGCTGTAGGTACACCACATATTATGACTAATTAATATTGTTCATTAAGATAATATGGCGAGTACATAATAGACAGACACAAAACATGCAACATTAATTGCTCATACAAGTTTCATCGCCCAATAACGTGGGAGTGCCTAACCAAACTGCAAACTGCAATATTGGATATCCCCAGACTTTACTGCTGTTTTACTGGCGAGCCGGTGAATCGGTGGAATTTACTAGTTCAATTACTGTAAATATTGATACGATAAATCTTCCTTTGATCGTGCATGTGACGTGATCTGGGGAATATACGAATATCATTTCCTTGCTTTGCGGTCGTATCAGACAGTCTTGCGGTAAATCTCGATTTACACTTAGAAGCCGGAATGATAGAGATTTTGGTGGAATATTTCGGATCCCTTATAATGGTAGATGTGTTTGCAATTTGGAAACGCTTCTCGGTGTAGGGCGCCCTAAGGCCGTGGTGGAGCGACCATTTCTGCAAGATGGCTGGCAAGTGATGCCAGAAACCCAGGAACGAGCAAAGTCGCGAATCTTGATCCTACCCCAAACTAGGGCGATAAAACTTAGTCTTAAACCATGCCAGGTTTGGGTTGGTTGACTTCACACAATCTTAGATTTTTTTAAATAAATATCGCACCACAACGTACACTGCTCCGATCCCAAAGTAAATAGCTAAAGCACTTGTGTTCGGGTATCCGAATAGCGAAGGTACCACAAATATATTATCCTTAATTAATATTATAAATCATCATCATCCTCCTAGCCTTTTTCCCGATTGTCTCAGGGTCGGCTTCCCAAACTGAGAGATTTTGGCGAGGGCTAAGCTTTTTACACAGAGCGACTGCCATCAGACCTCCGCAACACTTAGGGTAAGCTATACCCATTCCCAGTTTAGGCGTCAGAGTTATCATCATCTCTGATATGATGTAACGACTGCTATCTGAGTTGGTAAAGATAGCACCCGGGACCAACAGCTTAACGTGCCTTCCGAAGCACGGAGGAAATCGGTGTCAAATTTTGGTCACCCATCATCGGATTGACCGCGCCAATGGTTGCTCAACATTTGCGATCATTGTTAAACGAACAAGACCGCGGCGCCACCGAGCTCCTCTTAATTAATATTATAAATACGAATGTAAATCTGTCTGTATGTTTATTACGCTTTCCCCCTTAAACCTCTGAACCGATTTTGAAAATAATTGGCTTCTTCTTCTTCTTTAGACCCTGGGAAAGGACATAGGCTACCTTTTGTTGCGAAAATAGGATGAAGAAACACTCCTGTGACACGCCGCGAGCACAGCTAGTACTTAATATAAACCAGCATACCATAACCCAGACACGAAACAAACACAAATGTTCATCACACGAATGTTTGTAGGTATCGAGTGGGATTTCTTCACAGGTTTCCTCACAATGATTTTCTTTGCCGTCTGATCGTGTAGTATTTTTATTATTATGTATTGAACTGTGTGTTATGACCAGTGCTTATAGGTATACGTATATTGGTATCTTTTTGCATGTCGATATACAGTTACCGTAACCATAACAATCTATGAACGAATGGAACATAAAAACTGACGATATGGCTACGCGGTATCATAAGCGATATCGAATGTAGACAGCATAAAAAATGTACATGTACCCAGTTTTTGCAGATAATCTTAGTAAGGTAGGCTAGTTACGATGATCACACCTTTTTCGTTGTTTTTGTTTACTACAGAATGAAATATAAGTATACCATACGCATATATTTTTTCGTTGTTATTCTATATCACAAGTGCTAAAGCTGCTTATTATAGATTTGAAGCAATATGCGATTATGATATTATGTTGCCTTATCTATACTTAATATTATAAAGCTGAAGAGTTTGTTTGTTTGTTTGAACGCGCTAATCTCAGGAACTACTGGTCCGAATTGAAAAATTTGTTGAATAGACCATTTATCGAGGAAGGCTTTAGGCTATATCACATAACGCTGCAACTATTAGGAGTGAAGAAATAATGTGAAACGTAAAAAAAAAACGGGGAAAAATATCTATTCCGGATAGCACAGCTAGTACAGTTATACCTACTTTGAAGATTTTTGTTACGGAGTAATACTTTTGTTCTCTATATTATAACCTATTTAACGTTTATTTTCTAAATTACTTTATTAATTGGGGTTATTTACTTTAATAACAGCATCTATAAACTTTAAGATACGACCTGTCAATATCAGTCAGGTATGTTTAATTCGGTCGGTGACAAATAAAAGCACTTTAATCAACTATTCATATCACCAAAGAAGCAGACGATGTCAGAATATTAATTAACGTTTCGAAGTTTGATATCGGTGTACGGATTGTTTTAGTATTTTGAAATAATTATACTCGTAGATAGATAGATTCGCACTATTATAATAAATAAAAAGCCAAAAATATTACACACTGAGTCACATAGCCATCTAGTTCCAAACTGAGCCGAAGTTTGTACTATGGGTGGACAAGTGATAAACTTACTCAGTTACTTTTTTTTGTAAGTTAGTACATACTTATAAATCGCAAACGCTCAGAACAAGACAATGTTAATGCGCATAAATACTAACACACGTTTGTACGGCCAGTTTGGTTCAATGGTACTACTACCACATTGCACACAATGATAACGAAAAGATGATGTAAGGGATTGACCTATCATCTTTTCGTTCCAAGCCAACCTCAGCTGCCCGTGGTGCATCCTGCCGAATAACAAACGAGGCGCTGGCAAACGTCTGGTGGCGGTAATAACCAACACAGTTGATAGCGTAGCTAAATACAGGCCGATGACGGGCAGCACCGTCACCGGAGCGAGAATCTACGCCCTGCGATCGCCAACCCGCCTGCTCAGCGTGGCGATATATCCTCCAAATGTTTACCTTAAGTGGCAAACAACTGGAGAGGCCTATGTTCAGCAGTGGACTGCAATAGGCTGATCATGATGATGAATTTAGTCGGTCTTACCACGATTTCAGCAAAAAAGAGAAAACACGTGTACCACATTACATGACACAACTTATAAGAAAAAGTATTCATATGTGTCAGTTTCGAAATCCCTCATATTATAGGGGTATGCTTATCCTATTTCCTCGTGAAACTTTAGCCGTTTAATGGTAAAGCCGTATAGAGTTCAGGTCAAGTCAACAAAGAAAGGGTTCACATTTTATGGCTTGGGCGTGGATTTCGGGACGTAATATAAAAACAGTACATTTATTGCCTGATTAGCTATAGACTGTGAATTTTGTTGTTGAGAGTAATATGGGGATTAAGATTATTGCTATTCTATTATAATTATTAATGATGCAGCTAAAGATGTTTAAGAGAGGTAGGGCATAGCGAATCTTCGCTCGTATTGAGCTGCCCGTCCGGGGAAGGACCTCCACCCTATAGAATACCGCAGCCAAATGACCTCCGGGTCGTGTTTCTGCTGATGAGTAGGGTCTCCGGAGCTCGTGGGGGTTAGGGTTGGGCCGGCATGGCAGTGGCAACTGACAGGTAACTAACCAGCTACTTGCCAGTTGTCACTGCGACTTGGGCTTCTCTTTAGCTTTCCATCAGGCGTAGGGAAGCCATTATGTCGAGCTACTATAAAAAAAAAAGATGTGAAGCTCGTCATATTTTCTAAAAGAGATAGCTAAAAGAAGGGGTGAGCTTTATTATCTAAGCAAGGTAAAGGTGTATGCCATGTTTAAAATAAACTATTTTAACTAGGAATTTAAGATGAATGGTCAAAAAGGTTTGTTAAAAATTACGTGTGTCATTATCACGTATCATGATACCAAAATACGCCTAAGATCCGCCTAGAATCTGCGTCTGAGACATTTAAAAAGAGCGTCTAGGCCTGCCGACAGAATATTCGAAGATGTGCGTCGTGTGCGTTGAGTATGTGAAATATCCGCGACAGATTTTTGCGCGTCGTGTGCGTTACTGAATATAATTGCAAAAAAGTGCGTCTGTCGTCTGCGCTGCCCCTAAAGCTATTCAGCGGTAAATATAGAAAATATTTTATATCTACTCATATACATACCTACAGTTAGTTTCCCAACTATTTATCTGCTAGACAGCTTAGATACAGATACAGTGATTAGTTATCCGGGCAAGTTCCTGAAGTAACTTCGTAGCATTTTTCTTATCGAGCAAAGCAGTTAGGTAACACGTAACGATTGCAAAACAAGATAAAGATGACAGAGAAATGTATATTTTCTTAATAAACTATATACACACATTTTTGTACAAATAAGGTATTTATATTTAAAAAATTACTACAATTGTGTGATGTTTCTCCTCCTATTTCCTTAACATGCATAAGATAATATGGTTGGTGTGAATTGTAATAACTTAAAAAAAGTATATTTGTAGATATCTATTTATGAATACGTTTCGTTTGAATAGTAATTTTTGTGTCTAACATAAAAATATAAAAAATAATAAGCCCATTAAGATTAAAAAAAGACAATCTTTTACTCTGTGTCTACAGCAATTCAAACATTTACCTTACGTCAACCTTCTTTTTAAACAGGCCTTCTTAAATACATTCTCGTTTTAAAAGAAAAAGAAATGAAATCCATTCCGTCCGTGATTCCGCTACATTTGTATACCTACGGAGATAAAACGTTAAAACCAGTCAAGTGTGAGTCGGATTACCGCACGAAGATTTCCGTATCATTGAAAAGATTTCAAGCGTTTGTTTGCCTGGTGCTGCTTTTAATATGGAGCAAAAAGCGGCATTACATAATTTTTATTCAAATTTTATTATTTATTTTTAAAGTAAAAATATTTTGACTATTTTGTGGACGAAGTGTCTTCCGATTGCCATTATTGATAGCGGATAAAAACATGTTTGTTTTATGGAAGCCCACCTTAAATACCTATTTGTATTATTTTTAGTATAATGTTGTTATAGCGGCAACAGAAATGCCGTAATTTGTGGGATTGGAATAGTCTAACTATCGCGGTTTTGAGATGCAGCCTGGTGACAAACGGACGTTATGGAGACGCGGCGACATTTGGTATTTTTGAAATAGGGTCCCGTTTTTGCTCTTTGGGTACGGAACGCCAAAAACGATGTTTGGAAAAATAAATATTCCTCTTACTACCCTCCTAAGACCTACGAAGGAAGAATGTTAATATAAAGAGTAGGTATACTTAATATTGAGCCCTAAAGTTATCTGAAGATCGTGACTTTTATATTATTGTTTTCAAATTCAACTTCCTTGGTTTGACATCTACGAAGGTCCCTTAATCGTTTAAGTTTCAAGATATTAACTCTGCCTGACCTTTGACTGAATATATTTCTAAAGGTTTTAATAATGTTACGAACTTTCAAAATACAGCAGCGGCCAATCATCTCAATATATTATTTTAGTAGTGTTTACGAGTGTTGAAGAAAAATAATAAAAAGTTTTATTAGTAATATGTACTTACTTTCCTAGTATATAATATTATTATAGAAAAATGAAGTGTGAAGAAATATCAGACGGAAAACTAAAATGTCTTGCCCATCCCATAATACCAATTTTGACTTTTAAAATATATTTTCGGGTGCAAAAAAGCTTATATGAAATGACATTCTGTAAGAACTTATGTGTTACCTACATAATGTCACGACTGAATCATGTTACTCAAAATTTTTAATGTAGGTACATACCTACTCATCCGCGAAAATTTAAAGTCACATATTTTTAATTTTGAAATAACTTAACATATTCATTGCAAAGGCTACCAATTTGTAAAGTAAGTAGGTACATTGATAAATAAACATTTCAATAAATTGTAAAATTAAACGTGATTCGCAAATACCTGTCCCTACAATTAGGGACAGGTATTTGCGAATCACGTTTAATTTTACCAAATTCACAACTTATACCTACTTAGACTCAACTTGTACAAATATTGTGTTTACTATATTCAGAACGAGTATGATCCGTCTATATCGCTTTAGCGTATAATTAAATGCGAGATGTCTTCAACCCTGTTAGGTCATTGATCTACGAAGGTTAAAGTTAATACTGCGACTGATTTCGTGTTTCAAGCACGATAATGTTAACCCGTGAGAAGGCGCGCTATGAGCATTTTGCTCACACAAAAATTTAATTCAAAAATTTTTTGTCTTTCCCTTGCCACACCAATTCAAGCACTTAGGTACCTTCCTAATTATTCACCCCCTCTCCCCTGACGCAATTCCCGATCAGCTCAGTGGCGTTGCGACCGCGCAGCAAAGCGTTTTTGGAGGCCGTGTACCAACTTGCGGCAATTTGCTCATCACGCGCCCATCCGTGTAAGTATTTATTTTTGTGGTTTAAAAAAGTTAGATTGTTATTTCTGCCATATTATTTCATTTGTTTCATTTATATTAGTTGATTATCATGTAAAAACGCTTTAGTAAATGTTATTACTTTTTATTTTTCTTCTAGCTACAGTACAGATACATAATGTATGTAAGATTATATTATGTATGTTTCTGTATATATATGTATATTTATAGATTTGTATTTAATTTATTTTTATTACATATTATTATTAGTCTTTGTTTTTCAAACTTTTTTGGCACACTACCTTAATATTACTTTCTGCTTAGCCCAATGGTTGACTGGTAGAGAATGCCTATGTGGCATTAAGTCCGCCTTTTGTACACTTATTACTTGTGCAATAAAGATTAAATAAATAAATAAATAATGGACGATCGAATGCAAGGACAAATTCGTTCGTGGTTGGAAGAGGATTCTGGTGATGAATTGCATGCAGATCTTGAAAATGGGTAACAATATCGTTGACACCATAGAAAGCGATAGTTCTGTCATCCGTAGTCCTCACGAAACTGATACGGAGCAATCGTCGAGGGAAAACGATGCTGATATAGAAGGTCAAAAAAGCTATGTACTTCGTGCAAGCAATTACTTTGCACCGAACATGTAAAATACATGTGTTTAGTATATTTCGAGAGGCACATTAGTGTAGATTTAATGGATGAATAACACTTTTTAGTTTTTGTTATGTAACAGTTTTTAATGTGATTTTTATGAAACGTGCCAAAAAAAAATTATTAATACTAGGTTGTTTGGTTTTTGCGTTAGAAGTTGTTAATATGTTTAATAGTTTTGATTAAAATACTTGTTTTCTTACTTACTAAACCTTGCCTTATTTATTTAAATACATTATAAGCCAATAAATATAGAAACGCTAAAAATATGATCATTTATGACAGTGTGAGCAAATTGCTCGCGCGCGCCTATTCGTGTAAGAAAATTAGGCGCACCTTCTCACGGGTTAAACGACAGAACAAAAGGATTTTTTTAAAGTACCTCGACATAACCTACGCCCCATGGAAAGCGAAAGAGAAGCCAAAGTCGCTGTGACAACGGGCAAGTAACTTATTAACAAGAAGATTCGCTATGCTCTACCTCTATTATGATTGAAGACATTCACACTTTGACTGGCACGGTGACTCAATTGGTAATACTCCTGCTTTTTGAACCTACGGTCGTTGGTTTGATCTCCACCCGGCATATACATTCCTGTGATGAATATTTATGTTTCTTCCGTGACTGGGTTTTTATATTATTATTTAAGTACCGATATATTTGTGGTACCTACCTTTGTTACTCTGATACTCATAACACAAGTGCTTAAACTACTTACTCTGGGATCGGAGCAATGTATCTGATATTTGAATTAACTGTACATTAGTAGGTAAACCATAATACAAGTATTACGGTTAATCAGGTCAGTCATTCAGAATGCAGTGCATATCGATAGTAAAGCAACCTTTTATAAACTTGCTGCTTGAACAGTAAAAAGACGATGAAACAAAATCATGTAGATTGCTGCAATACACAATCACGGTCTACGACGCAATAAAATTAAGTTGAACCTGTTACAAAGTAAAGAGTGTACTTATAAAAGCATGCATACCTGTCGCTATGTCTTGGGACTTTTTTCTTGGGCCACAAATGGAAGGCTCCGTATATGACTGGGTTGACTAAACTGTTCGACATTCCGAAGAAGAATATACCAGATAAAAGTTCATCGCTCAACTGTGAACAAAGAAATTATAAAAATGTTTATTACCAAAAAAAAACTTACAATAGATCTTAATTTACTCCGGATTTATGACTACTAAGTAACATGCTTATTTCGCAAAAGTTAGAAATGAATGAATGACATGAATCCATAAATATCATTAAATTATAGGTGTTTTAAAAGAGTATAATTAAGTTCTGTTTAAATTCATAAGATTTTAACACATTTAAGGTGCAATTTTATTACTAGAAATACACATTATTTATTTATTATTTATTTATTACACAAAAAGAAATACAACAGACTTATAATTAAGACGTCTAAAACCAGGCAATGGTTTGACTAGACGTCATACATTCACACTATTCATTAAAACAGTCCTTCACTGCCAAAAACAAATCGCAATAATAATACATATATATATACAGAAAATTGCTCCTTCAGTAATGTAATATTATTAAAATTTACATTATTTCTACACTCCAAATAATTAACACTATTAATTTAACTTTATTCCAATAGATAGACATGAAGTCTGTTGAAATTTAGCCGAATTTAACTATCGGCGATAAGGTGGCCTATATTATATTGTTTCTTCGACAATATCTCGGTAATATTTTTTTCTGTAAATATTTTATTTTTGTAAAATGAAGATTTTATTTGGGTGTTTTTGAAGTCAGTTAAAAATAAACAGTCAGTTCGCTATATCAGGTCAATGATTCCCGGGTAGAACTGTTGAAACTAATTTAAATCTCAAAGCATTTAACAAAGGAAATGATCAAATAGGTCTTGAAGTTGCTTCCAAGTTAAATCTTTCTCATCTTCACCTTTACCTACCAATTCAAGTGGAATAAACCTGGCTGCGACTTTACATGACTTTACAGGATTAATTGGTGTTATAAAGATATTGAATCAAGGACCTAACCTTATTGTAATAAGAATAATAAATAAACTGTATAATTCTAGCTTTCTCTCATGATGCATGTTTTACATAATGGCTTTCCTTTGCCAGATTGAAAGTGAAAGAGAATCCAAAGTCGGTGCATCAAGTCAGGAACAAATCTTTTTTTTTATAGGGGAATGCATTAGGCACCGTCATGCCACCTCCGGGGGAGGTGACATGGCGTGTGGGACTCACACCTCCCGAAATGGGAGGGTATACCCACTAAACCCCCGCCTGTGTCACCAGTGGGCAGCAAGTTGCAGGGACACGGGCAACGCCGAAGCATACCGCCGCATCCCTGCATGCCCTGACAAAGAACAAATCTGGCTGACCGCCAATAATAATTGAAACGTGACCGAAGTCACTTTACATGTGTTTGGCTCAGAGGACGGTGGTCGCCAACCATTCGTAAACCTTACCATCAGCTGAGATGTTTAAATAGTGTTTTATAACGAGAAGACAGGATGTTACGTTAAGTTACGGTTCAAACATTATAAAAAGTGATGAATATTGCAAGCGTGTCCGGGATTTTGATCTTCGGATTCGCGCACTGACTAAACAATTCTAGGAGTCTTGACTACTAGACTATAATCATTATTATTGTTGCTATTCTAGCAACAAGACTATTGCTGCTTCTGCATAATACAAATTGGCATTTGGTGCGAAGAATACGACCAAGAGGGATTCAGAATTTCCTGTTTGTCACTTTGTTCTATTTTCACTTTTACTTCAGAAGAAGCCGCCAGTGAGGAGTAAGTATAAAGTTCTTAATGCGTCTTGTTTAACTTTTACAGATAATCTTGTCACTGATTTCAGGTTACATTACGATCTTACGGAAATTCCATTTTGTTTTGACCTTTGACATCTCTAAGAGCTTGTGACTTTTTGTGACATGCGAATTTACGTTTTTTGCCAATTTTGCCATTCTACATGTTTGCTTCGACGCTAACTTCACTGCAACGAAAGATGATTCAATTACTTTCGTCATCGGATTACGACGCGATGCGATGTGACGCGACGCAGAAATATAAGTAGTCTTTGGATGAATAGTGACCTACGTTATCGCGGTGAAGTATTATATTGGTCGCTTTTACGTCGCGGCACGTCGCCTCGCTACATGTCGCGTCCCGTCGCTCATCTAGGACAATGCGTTAGGCTTTTAAAGACTATATAATGATATAACATAGAATCTGACGTCACGTTTAAATTGTTAGGATTTCATCTGTTTAACATCAGACGAGGAGCAATAATTTTGACGTGCTAATATAAAAAAAATACTTACATTTTTATCAGGATTGAGGAATGTAAATATAACCATCATCACATAATATGGTGTCCACCAGATGATAAACGCTGCAACGATGACAACAGACATCCTCAGAGATTTCATTTTTGCTCTATCAATAAGCCGACGTCTGTTCATATCGGGAGTCAAATAATTCGGGTGCCTCATCACCTCCGGCTGGAACACTTTCTCACTCTCTGAAATAAACAATTTCACCTTTTTATATAAATTTATTCTCACGAACAACTTAACAGTTTTGTTAAAATTTTCAAAGTCCTCCAAAATCCGTCGTCCCCTGCTCGTTAAACTTTCTAAGAACTTTACTTCTTATTTTGTTAAGCAATTAAGTGAAGCCATAAATTGGTGAAAAATATTTTGGGACTTTGTACATAATGGCAGCCGTGACTTCATTGCTCAGGAACTTATTAATTACAACTTCTATGAAATATTATTTGTTTAAAGATTTTATAGAAATCTGTTCATTAATTTCGATGTAACCTCTTTATTAAATATCAATGATACCTATGCGCTTATTAAAGTTTCAAGTAGCTCCTTTTTTCTAAGTTATGGTTATTTTACAGTAGGCTTGTCAATACCTACGTATTTTAATGTATACGGAGTATAATATTTTTCATCCCCGCTGCGGGTTTTCAGCGATACAATCTAGAAAATGGTTGAATCACATTAAAAGGAAAAATATGACGGGTATAAAATCTGTAACAATCCGTTGAAAGCATTTGCTTTTTTTAATATTTATTGCTTAGGATCAAGCAAAATAGCGATGTATTCCATATTATCAAACAAACAAGATTCTAAATTTTAATAATGTTATGTTTTCATGCTACGTTTAAACAGAGTTTTATATTTGACTTGATGAGATAAAGTTAAAACAGTTTCTTATAACGATACTAATTTTTATTACACTTTTTTTAACAGAATAAAAAATACATTTCAACATAAATATCGTTATTGAACCTGTTATAGCGATATTCAATATTCAATTATTCTTATCCTATCCCTGAGATTAATTTTTGCTTGTACATTTCTAATTGTTGGGATTGATCTCAAAATACGTCATTTTCCAACGACATTTCCCTTTAAGGGTCAGAAATAAAATATCTTCTTAACAAAAAATGCCACAACTAGTGAACTAGGCTAAAGTTAATTTATTCCCCTAAAAAATGCAAGTTATTGAAAACTCTTGAAACATTTAATTTGCAACAGGCAAAACAAGAACAACAGTAAAACAATAAGAAGCATTGGATGCATGTGGCAGTTTGTATCATACACTTTACCAAAGAAAACTTGATACTATTGATATTATCCACATTTACACTCTAAGTGCATACACTGGGACTGCACGGTTAGTCACAGTATATTCCGATATACAAAAGCAGTATCTAAGGTAAGGGTGCTTACAAAAAGTTACAGGTTTCCGGTACAGACAAATCTGAGCAGGTCGGTACCGACCGGTGCAGGGTCAACTTAAGCACCCTAAGGGTATAAGTTGATATGAAATTTCTACGCTCAAGTGAAGCATTGGGCTTTTCTTTGGCGTCTGGATGCATTTCCACAGAAGTAGGGCTAGCGTAGAGTTAACAGAACGATATTGTTCTACTCTGTGCAACAGGTATGAGATCAATTAGTCAATTAATTAGCCCATTTCCGTCCACTGCTGAACGTAGGTCTCCCCTTGAGAAATCCAACAAACAATTTGAGCATTATCATTGGTTCATTCATGCTATCTTCACGAAACCTATCTTCTGTAAAATGCATCCTGAGGCCGTGTCCTACAAATATTATTAGGCCCTGGGCCATTAGAGCCATAATGAGCCGGCTAATTGTTCTCTTAGGCCTTGATGAAGAAAATTGCGTCGGGCGTCATATTATAAGCATCATATTATGACGTCATATGGATGTTCGATACGTGCACAATACACTACCATAGTAAAAGTATTAGTTTGAGTGTACAGTTTATGTTGAAAAATTACTTTACTCTTATCTTCTTTTATCTTCTTTATATTATATATATATAAAAGGAGAAACTGACTGACTGACTGACTGACTGACATATCAACGCACAGCCCAAACGGCTAAACGTAGGCACTTGAAATTTGGAAGGGACGTAGCTTAGGTACCGTAGGGGTGCACTAAGAAAGGAATTCCCGAAATTCCCACGGGAACGGGAATTAGCGGGAAAATCCTTTTGTATGAAAAATCTAAACCGCTTAAGTTAGACGCTTGAAATTTGGCATGCAGGTACCTTAGTAAATATAAAGTTTAGTTATGGCTGTATTTTGAGAAATTCCCACGGGAACGGGAGTTAGCGGGAAAAAACTTTTGTATGTATAAATTTAAACACGCGGACGAAGTCGCGGGCAAAAGCTAGTATATATATATAAAAGGAGAAACTGACTGACTGACTGACTGACTGACATATCAACGCACAGCCCAAACGGCTAAACGTAGGCACTTGAAATTTGGAAGGGACGTAGCTTAGGTACCATAGGGGTGCACTAAGAAAGGAATTCCCGAAATTCCCACGGGAACGGGAATTAGCGGGAAAATCCTTTTGTATGAAAAATCTAAACCGCTTAAGTTAGACGCTTGAAATTTGGCATGCAGGTACCTTAGTAAATATAAAGTTTAGTTATGGCTGTATTTTGAGAAATTCCCACGGGAACGGGAGTTAGCGGGAAAAAACTTTTGTATGTATAAATTTAAACACGCGGACGAAGTCGCGGGCAAAAGCTAGTATTCTATATTTGTACTGTGGTGCAGTTCACTTCGACTAAGTGTAGTCGAGTTTAATGCCTACAAGTTTTATGTTGCGAGGTTGAATGTAAATGCCAAGTGTACCGGCAGTAAAAGATTTAAAGTGTTGTAAGCTTCACATGAATTTTAATACGATATTTTATCCGTGTGGAGTTGGGTTTCTCTTTCGCTTTTCTTCAGGCTAGGAGATGCCATTGTGTCGTTACAAATAAAAATTAGTAATAGTATACAAGATCTTTGGCACTAACGATGTTTAATACGGTGTTTAGACTTAAGACGTATTACCTTTTTTGTTATAGAACCTCCTTTGAAAGTGTGATAAGTATTTAAGAAAAAATGATTATTGTCAAGCTGTCATATAAAAAAGATGGAAAATTATAGAATATTGCAAAATTAAAAAAAAAAATTATAGAATATTGCAAAATTAACAAACAGTTTTTTTTCTTAATTGTAAAGTAATTAAAAAGGACAACTAGTTTAGAATACCACATTTATGACCAGAGTAAACACTGGTCCTTCGAGCCGGATATTCAGGCTACATTGAGAAGTTTATGCAGCTAGCCGACCACGCTCGTATGTTGTGGACATCGACGTGAGAATTATGCAGTAAGCTACGGAATTATGTGTGTTAGATTTGGCTTTACGTATTTATGGAAGAACCTAATGTGCATCATGAAGACCTAAAGTTCACTAGAATGGAACTCGGAAAGATGAGCGATGTACCTATGTCAAAGTGTTTTTGAAGACAATATAGAAGATACGAGCAGGAACAGTTTGAAACATTTATTTTTATGTAACAGCAAGTTTTCATAAGTTTTATTTTTACTTTTTGATTTAGTTTGTTTTCTTAATAATGTTTTAACTATATTTGTCACGTTAGCATAATTTTGTCGAAATGGAAATTAGTATAGAACCTTTAGTTAACTTACAACGTGATGTACACAATTCTATTACAAATGCTTATATGAAATTCGAAAAGTCGCTTAAAGATAAACTATCACGCGCTTATATTGAGACTCGATTAGAATATTTAGAAGAACAATGGAGGTTATTTACAGACACACACAGGTTTCAGACTATCATAATTCAAATTATTTCAAGGATGGCTTATATCAGGTGATGCTTGATCTATACTGCAATTTCAAAACAAAGCTTAAGGAGATTTTGCATAGTTTTTTGGAAACTATGGATGCAACCGGTAGTAATCAAAACAAACAAGGTTCAAGTCAACAGGTCAAGTTACCAAAGGTTAGAATTCCTATATTCAGTGGCAATTACGTGGAGTGGCCTAGCTTTAAAGAGTTATTTATGTCTTTGGTACACAATAATCCTTATCTTGATAATGTCCAAAAACACTACTACCTCAAGGCCCACTTGGCGGGGGAGGCAGAGCGACTGTTGCGGTATGTTCCTGTCACTGATGCGCACTATTCCGAGGCTTGGGGTTTGTTGAATAAACGTTTTGACAACAGGAAATTTTTGGCTAACAATTTGCTTGATCGAATGTTGAGACAGTCTAATATTATGTGTGAATCGTCTCAAGCTATAAAAGAACTGTTTGATACTACTTGGGAATGCCTGAACGGTTTAAAAAATCAAGGTGTAGGCATCGATGCATGGGACGTAATCATTGTTTATTTAATTAGCTCAAAACTAGATTATGCGTCGCGAAAGTTATGGGAAGCACATATTAGTTCATCAGATGAATATCCCACAATGCAACAATTCAAAGATTTTTTAGAATGTAGATTCCGTTCTTTGGAGTTTCTCTCTCCCAATCCTATTCCGGAAAAAACTAATGCGATTCGAGTTAATGTTTGTCATGCTACTTTATTTTCCTGTCCATTTTGTTCTAGCAATCATAGATTATTTCATTGTAAAGCGTTTAAAAATGAAAATGTAAATTCACGTCGCAGCTTTGCCAAATCGAATAGACTTTGCTATAATTGCTTATCCACGGGTCACTCAGTATTCTTTTGCCGCAAACTTTCCAGGTGTAAAAAATGCAATAAAAAGCACCATTCCCTTTTACATTTTAGTGGTTCCAAGCTACCTAAAAATAGGATTGAAACTCCATCAGTTCGAATGTCTAATTCCTCTCAGTCAAATGATATCAATGACAATGCTGTAGCATTTCATTCACCTCCCAAGCGTGAAGTCATTTTACCTACAGCTCTTGTAAAGGTTAAGTCAAGATCGGGAAACGATATGATATTTAGATCCCTATTAGATCAAGGATCTCAGATATCCTTTATGTCAGAATTTGCAGTTAAATCTCTCGGATTAAAGAAGATCGCAACTAAAAGTCCAGTAGAAGGTTTTGGCGGATCAATTTTAGCGCATTCAATCGTTCATTTTAGACTTCGATCAACAAACGATCCTAATCTTGATATTCCAGTGATGGCATACGTTTTGGATAATTTGACATCGGTCGTACCGTCTTCTGATTTAAAGTTTGAATTGTCCCCAAATATGGTAAATCTCAACTTAGCCGATCCCTATTTTTATATTGCTAACGATGTAAATATTATCTTAGGATCCAGCATTTTCGCCCAGGTTCTAGTTGAAGGATTACTTAGAGGATCTCCAGGATCACCCATAGCCCAAAAGACGAGGCTTGGGTGGATCTTATCTGGCCAGGTAATCAGTACAGCCGTCAGCGAAAATACAGGTTTAGGCGAGAGTTAATCGAAACTTTCCTAATGAAGAATCTTGTCTGATAGCTATCATAATACAGTCCACTGAACTGCAGCCAAGATACTTATGTAGGTATATATCTGACGGTTAAAATATGCATATTATTTTTGTAATATTCTTTTTCTTACTTCCTCATATTGTTTTGTTGGGCGAGACTATTAGCTTATGTATCGAATCGAGATATTTTTTGTTAAGGAGGACATATAAGGAATTTTTTACGTTGTTATATTTTTACGTTCTGCTTTATATTTTTTCTTGATTTAAGTATTGTTGATGTTAAGTTGTTTCTATGTTTATGTTAATACAATGGTATAAGGTTACAAGATTTATGTTCGCTAGTTAAGTATTACAGTGATGGACATGCTGTCCATGGTGGGCGGCATGTTTAGACTTAAGACGTATTACCTTTTTTGTTATAGAACCTCCTTTGAAAGTGTGATAAGTATTTAAGAAAAAATGATTATTGTCAAGCTGTCATATAAAAAAGATGGAAAATTATAGAATATTGCAAAATTAAAAAAAAAAAAAATTATAGAATATTGCAAAATTAACAAACAGTTTTTTTTCTTAATTGTAAAGTAATTAAAAAGGACAACTAGTTTAGAATACCACATTTATGACCAGAGTAAACACTGGTCCTTCGAGCCGGATATTCAGGCTACAATGAGAAGTTTATGCAGCTAGCCGACCACGCTCGTATGTTGTGGACATCGACGTGAGAATTATGCAGTAAGCTACGGAATTATGTGTGTTAGATTTGGCTTTACGTATTTATGGAAGAACCTAATGTGCATCATGAAGACCTAAAGTTCACTAGAATGGAACTCGGAAAGATGAGCGATGTACCTATGTCAAAGTGTTTTTGAAGACAATATAGAAGATACGAGCAGGAACAGTTTGAAACATTTATTTTTATGTAACAGCAAGTTTTCATAAGTTTTATTTTTACTTTTTGATTTAGTTTGTTTTCTTAATAATGTTTTAACTATATTTGTCACGTTAGCATAATTTTGTCGAAATGGAAATTAGTATAGAACCTTTAGTTAACTTACAACGTGATGTACACAATTCTATTACAAATGCTTATATGAAATTCGAAAAGTCGCTTAAAGATAAACTATCACGCGCTTATATTGAGACTCGATTAGAATATTTAGAAGAACAATGGAGGTTATTTACAGACACACACAGGTTAATAATCACAGATGTAGACATTTCAGACTATCATAATTCAAATTATTTCAAGGATGGCTTATATCAGGTGATGCTTGATCTATACTGCAATTTCAAAACAAAGCTTAAGGAGATTTTGCATAGTTTTTTGGAAACTATGGATGCAACCGGTAGTAATCAAAACAAACAAGGTTCAAGTCAACAGGTCAAGTTACCAAAGGTTAGAATTCCTATATTCAGTGGCAATTACGTGGAGTGGCCTAGCTTTAAAGAGTTATTTATGTCTTTGGTACACAATAATCCTTATCTTGATAATGTCCAAAAACACTACTACCTCAAGGCCCACTTGGCGGGGGAGGCAGAGCGACTGTTGCGGTATGTTCCTGTCACTGATGCGCACTATTCCGAGGCTTGGGGTTTGTTGAATAAACGTTTTGACAACAGGAAATTTTTGGCTAACAATTTGCTTGATCGAATGTTGAGACAGTCTAATATTATGTGTGAATCGTCTCAAGCTATAAAAGAACTGTTTGATACTACTTGGGAATGCCTGAACGGTTTAAAAAATCAAGGTGTAGGCATCGATGCATGGGACGTAATCATTGTTTATTTAATTAGCTCAAAACTAGATTATGCGTCGCGAAAGTTATGGGAAGCACATATTAGTTCATCAGATGAATATCCCACAATGCAACAATTCAAAGATTTTTTAGAATGTAGATTCCGTTCTTTGGAGTTTCTCTCTCCCAATCCTATTCCGGAAAAAACTAATGCGATTCGAGTTAATGTTTGTCATGCTACTTTATTTTCCTGTCCATTTTGTTCTAGCAATCATAGATTATTTCATTGTAAAGCGTTTAAAAATGAAAATGTAAATTCACGTCGCAGCTTTGCCAAATCGAATAGACTTTGCTATAATTGCTTATCCACGGGTCACTCAGTATTCTTTTGCCGCAAACTTTCCAGGTGTAAAAAATGCAATAAAAAGCACCATTCCCTTTTACATTTTAGTGGTTCCAAGCTACCTAAAAATAGGATTGAAACTCCATCAGTTCGAATGTCTAATTCCTCTCAGTCAAATGATATCAATGACAATGCTGTAGCATTTCATTCACCTCCCAAGCGTGAAGTCATTTTACCTACAGCTCTTGTAAAGGTTAAGTCAAGATCGGGAAACGATATGATATTTAGATCCCTATTAGATCAAGGATCTCAGATATCCTTTATGTCAGAATTTGCAGTTAAATCTCTCGGATTAAAGAAGATCGCAACTAAAAGTCCAGTAGAAGGTTTTGGCGGATCAATTTTAGCGCATTCAATCGTTCATTTTAGACTTCGATCAACAAACGATCCTAATCTTGATATTCCAGTGATGGCATACGTTTTGGATAATTTGACATCGGTCGTACCGTCTTCTGATTTAAAGTTTGAATTGTCCCCAAATATGGTAAATCTCAACTTAGCCGATCCCTATTTTTATATTGCTAACGATGTAAATATTATCTTAGGATCCAGCATTTTCGCCCAGGTTCTAGTTGAAGGATTACTTAGAGGATCTCCAGGATCACCCATAGCCCAAAAGACGAGGCTTGGGTGGATCTTATCTGGCCAGGTAATCAGTACAGCCGTCAGCGAAAATACAGGTTTAGGCGAGAGTTAATCGAAACTTTCCTAATGAAGAATCTTGTCTGATAGCTATCATAATACAGTCCACTGAACTGCAGCCAAGATACTTATGTAGGTATATATCTGACGGTTAAAATATGCATATTATTTTTGTAATATTCTTTTTCTTACTTCCTCATATTGTTTTGTTGGGCGAGACTATTAGCTTATGTATCGAATCGAGATATTTTTTGTTAAGGAGGACATATAAGGAATTTTTTACGTTGTTATATTTTTACGTTCTGCTTTATATTTTTTCTTGATTTAAGTATTGTTGATGTTAAGTTGTTTCTATGTTTATGTTAATACAATGGTATAAGGTTACAAGATTTATGTTCGCTAGTTAAGTATTACAGTGATGGACATGCTGTCCATGGTGGGCGGCATGTTTAGACTTAAGACGTATTACCTTTTTTGTTATAGAACCTCCTTTGAAAGTGTGATAAGTATTTAAGAAAAAATGATTATTGTCAAGCTGTCATATAAAAAAGATGGAAAATTATAGAATATTGCAAAATTAAAAAAAAAAAAAAATTATAGAATATTGCAAAATTAACAAACAGTTTTTTTTCTTAATTGTAAAGTAATTAAAAAGGACAACTAGTTTAGAATACCACATTTATGACCAGAGTAAACACTGGTCCTTCGAGCCGGATATTCAGGCTACAATGAGAAGTTTATGCAGCTAGCCGACCACGCTCGTATGTTGTGGACATCGACGTGAGAATTATGCAGTAAGCTACGGAATTATGTGTGTTAGATTTGGCTTTACGTATTTATGGAAGAACCTAATGTGCATCATGAAGACCTAAAGTTCACTAGAATGGAACTCGGAAAGATGAGCGATGTACCTATGTCAAAGTGTTTTTGAAGACAATATAGAAGATACGAGCAGGAACAGTTTGAAACATTTATTTTTATGTAACAGCAAGTTTTCATAAGTTTTATTTTTACTTTTTGATTTAGTTTGTTTTCTTAATAATGTTTTAACTATATTTGTCACGTTAGCATAATTTTGTCGAAATGGAAATTAGTATAGAACCTTTAGTTAACTTACAACGTGATGTACACAATTCTATTACAAATGCTTATATGAAATTCGAAAAGTCGCTTAAAGATAAACTATCACGCGCTTATATTGAGACTCGATTAGAATATTTAGAAGAACAATGGAGGTTATTTACAGACACACACAGGTTAATAATCACAGATGTAGACATTTCAGACTATCATAATTCAAATTATTTCAAGGATGGCTTATATCAGGTGATGCTTGATCTATACTGCAATTTCAAAACAAAGCTTAAGGAGATTTTGCATAGTTTTTTGGAAACTATGGATGCAACCGGTAGTAATCAAAACAAACAAGGTTCAAGTCAACAGGTCAAGTTACCAAAGGTTAGAATTCCTATATTCAGTGGCAATTACGTGGAGTGGCCTAGCTTTAAAGAGTTATTTATGTCTTTGGTACACAATAATCCTTATCTTGATAATGTCCAAAAACACTACTACCTCAAGGCCCACTTGGCGGGGGAGGCAGAGCGACTGTTGCGGTATGTTCCTGTCACTGATGCGCACTATTCCGAGGCTTGGGGTTTGTTGAATAAACGTTTTGACAACAGGAAATTTTTGGCTAACAATTTGCTTGATCGAATGTTGAGACAGTCTAATATTATGTGTGAATCGTCTCAAGCTATAAAAGAACTGTTTGATACTACTTGGGAATGCCTGAACGGTTTAAAAAATCAAGGTGTAGGCATCGATGCATGGGACGTAATCATTGTTTATTTAATTAGCTCAAAACTAGATTATGCGTCGCGAAAGTTATGGGAAGCACATATTAGTTCATCAGATGAATATCCCACAATGCAACAATTCAAAGATTTTTTAGAATGTAGATTCCGTTCTTTGGAGTTTCTCTCTCCCAATCCTATTCCGGAAAAAACTAATGCGATTCGAGTTAATGTTTGTCATGCTACTTTATTTTCCTGTCCATTTTGTTCTAGCAATCATAGATTATTTCATTGTAAAGCGTTTAAAAATGAAAATGTAAATTCACGTCGCAGCTTTGCCAAATCGAATAGACTTTGCTATAATTGCTTATCCACGGGTCACTCAGTATTCTTTTGCCGCAAACTTTCCAGGTGTAAAAAATGCAATAAAAAGCACCATTCCCTTTTACATTTTAGTGGTTCCAAGCTACCTAAAAATAGGATTGAAACTCCATCAGTTCGAATGTCTAATTCCTCTCAGTCAAATGATATCAATGACAATGCTGTAGCATTTCATTCACCTCCCAAGCGTGAAGTCATTTTACCTACAGCTCTTGTAAAGGTTAAGTCAAGATCGGGAAACGATATGATATTTAGATCCCTATTAGATCAAGGATCTCAGATATCCTTTATGTCAGAATTTGCAGTTAAATCTCTCGGATTAAAGAAGATCGCAACTAAAAGTCCAGTAGAAGGTTTTGGCGGATCAATTTTAGCGCATTCAATCGTTCATTTTAGACTTCGATCAACAAACGATCCTAATCTTGATATTCCAGTGATGGCATACGTTTTGGATAATTTGACATCGGTCGTACCGTCTTCTGATTTAAAGTTTGAATTGTCCCCAAATATGGTAAATCTCAACTTAGCCGATCCCTATTTTTATATTGCTAACGATGTAAATATTATCTTAGGATCCAGCATTTTCGCCCAGGTTCTAGTTGAAGGATTACTTAGAGGATCTCCAGGATCACCCATAGCCCAAAAGACGAGGCTTGGGTGGATCTTATCTGGCCAGGTAATCAGTACAGCCGTCAGCGAAAATACAGGTTTAGGCGAGAGTTAATCGAAACTTTCCTAATGAAGAATCTTGTCTGATAGCTATCATAATACAGTCCACTGAACTGCAGCCAAGATACTTATGTAGGTATATATCTGACGGTTAAAATATGCATATTATTTTTGTAATATTCTTTTTCTTACTTCCTCATATTGTTTTGTTGGGCGAGACTATTAGCTTATGTATCGAATCGAGATATTTTTTGTTAAGGAGGACATATAAGGAATTTTTTACGTTGTTATATTTTTACGTTCTGCTTTATATTTTTTCTTGATTTAAGTATTGTTGATGTTAAGTTGTTTCTATGTTTATGTTAATACAATGGTATAAGGTTACAAGATTTATGTTCGCTAGTTAAGTATTACAGTGATGGACATGCTGTCCATGGTGGGCGGCATGTTTAGACTTAAGACGTATTACCTTTTTTGTTATAGAACCTCCTTTGAAAGTGTGATAAGTATTTAAGAAAAAATGATTATTGTCAAGCTGTCATATAAAAAAGATGGAAAATTATAGAATATTGCAAAATTAAAAAAAAAAAAAATTATAGAATATTGCAAAATTAACAAACAGTTTTTTTTCTTAATTGTAAAGTAATTAAAAAGGACAACTAGTTTAGAATACCACATTTATGACCAGAGTAAACAACGGTACGACAGAAACGTCATAAAAAATGGAAATTTAGTAACTCAATTATGTTCCCACTGACCTACACAACTGAAATAATAATTTTTAAATCAACCTAGCAAGGTTGACAACCTATGATCAACGAGTTTGTAGACAGCATCTTCAAATTACATTCTTAAAAATAGACACTTAAAACTTTACGCAACATAATATACACAACACACATCCTAAATCGATATATTCCTAAAATACACTTCGAAAAACTCGTGAAGTATTCAGATTGGGGATTTATTATTCCGTTTTAGAAGTTTGTGCCTACGAAATTGGCCAACAAGTTTGCCTCTCGTTATGATTTAAAGTACCTCGATAAATGTTCTTTCGGTGGATTTACTCCGGGATTTGCTACCTGCAAGCTATGTGTTTCGTACATGCTACTTATGTCAGTTAATTTTTCCTCAAAAGATCGTTAGAACAAGTTTTGTATATTACCTCGTCAAAATTACTGCATTCTGACTAAATTTCGATTATGGAGCCCTATGTGGATAATGGACCTATTTTTTCGATCCATGCCACCCTCACCTGCCCATGATCAGCAGGATACACCCTGCTGAATAACAGACGAGGCTCTGGCAACCGACTGGTGACGGTATAACCATAACGATTTTAGGCGTAGCTAAATACCACAAGCCGGCAACAGCGTCACCGGAGCGAAAAGCTACGCCCTGCGATCGACAGACCGTCTGCCCGACGCGAAATGGCGATTATGGGTCAAGTCTCTTGGAGTTTTCCCAAAGTGGTGATCAACTGGGGAGTCTTATCTAGCAGAGGACTGCGACAGGCTGTATAGATTATCACGCCTTTGTTGCAACGAAAATCGTTCTTTTTTCGTATTGTAGCACTCAATAGGAGTCCCGTCTATTCAATGCTACATACAAGTACTTACAAATCATAGATCATTCAATTTGTTAATACTAATTTGTCTTAATTCCTACTCAGAAAACGGAACGATTTTTTGAGTTTAAATAAAATGCATAGTATTACCTATATTTGTGCATTATTTTTGTTGTATCACGTTGACCCAAAAATAATGCAAAAATAAATTGCGCGGTACATTTATCCTTAAAATTACGCTAGAATGTCATAAACATTTGTATAAGAAGCTTAATATCTTATACGGTATCTTGACACATTGCACATAACTCCTTGAGTATGTTATAACAAATTTATAGGCCTCCAACAATTTGACTGAAATGTGTTCACGTTATCTTTGTTACTTTGAACCTTGGATCACAGAAAAATTGGATACGCCCAAACGCTTTTGATTCTGAAATACGATTTGTGAACTGATGTTTTACTTAGCATTAAAGTCCTTAAAACAAGTATTTCAATCACAATCGTTAATCACTTAGGATTTCTATTTAAAAAGACTTTTGATCTTAGAAGCTCAAACCTAGGTTGCGTACAAATCTTTCCCTTTGAACGTTGGGATTAACTATGCTTATAATCTGCAATGATTAGAAAATGCAGAACCCGAAATAGGATAGACGAAAATAGACTTAATATACTTAATACCATCAAACAAGAGCCCAGTAATTCCTCTTTGGCAGAGATTAGTTTATTTAGATTCGTTAAATCCTCTTCTTGCTATCACTATGCGTTCTATAGTTTAAGCATAGGTACTCGCATTATTTTTTCGCTACAAGTCAACCTCACCTGCCTATGGTACATCCTGCCGAATAACAAACGAGGCTCTGGAAAGCGACGGGCGGCGGGATAACCATCACAATAATTGAAGGCGTAGCTAAATACCACGGGCCGATGATGGGCAGCAGCGTCACTGGAGTGAAAAGCTATGCCCTGCCTAATACATTACTAAGCAAAATACTGAATGAAATGTTAACATCTCTTTTATTCACAATTTAAGTGTGAGATAAATTTAACAAGCACCATTTTAACCAAATATATTTAAACTTTCATGAGAAAGACATTATCTACACGACATTCTTAGAAGTCTAAGCTAAAAGAATCTGAGGTCATTTAACATGCGCACTTAGACGCATTTTTATTCACTCCTACAGTCCTTCGTAAACTGAATTAAGTGTTTGTTTGCTGCTTATTATTTTTAATAAGCACACGTGTGTATACACATACGTGTACTTCACACACACATCTATCTTTTTTAAACATGTGATAAATTTTGCAACTAAAGGAATCGTGGTTTGTTGGTATAAATGTTAGAACTTATGATGTCTTAGAAAGGTGTTTAAATTGGAGACTAATTATGTTTTAATATGAATAAATGTTTCTTATCTTCATTATTACACGTGGCGTCATAATACTGTATTAACAATTAATCTTCTTATCTTATTATCCACATGCAAAATAAGCGCTCAGAACACCCGGTAGCGGAAACTGGCCCGTTTAAACTAAACTAACATTATTATTGTTTCTATGATCCGAGTTTGCTTCCATACAAACAAATCAAACGTTTGTAGCAGTATTTTGTAAGAAAGTCGGTATACGAGGCTGTCATAAAATCTTTCGGCTTAGCGTGTATGGTGCGGGCATAAAGTACAAGATGAATTCAATTGTGGACTTTATTACTTTTGCTTATGGCCTATAATGTACATGTGTAAAACCGCCTATACTGTTGGCCGAGCGTAGGCCAACGCAAGTATCGCCAAATAGTTATAAAGCGATTCGATAAGTGCCTCGAACGTCAATGCAAGCGGCCAATGTATACGAGTATCTGTGGAGATGAGATAACAATCCTGGCGGAGGACGGTCACAGCAGAAGCTAAGGAGACAGGAATGACCTGGAGCGAAGTGAAGCGCGGAGCCCAAGACCGTTCGGGATAAATAAATAAATAACCCAAGACATGCCACGCTGGGCCACACAGCGCCACCTAGCCCCAAACTAAGCCGAAGCTTGTACTATGGATACTAGACAACTGATAGACTTACTTAGATACATTTTTTTGTAAATAAATACATATTATACATAGAAAAGATCCAGACCAATACAAACAGACATGTTCATGAACACAAATGTTTGTACTGTGCGGGAATCGAACCCACGACCCTTGGCTCAGAGGGCAGAGGTCACTACCAATTACCAAATGAGCCACCGAGGGATGGCGACGTACTGTGGACGCCCTCTGCCCCATCCAGGGGACATAGGACATTAAGTCAAGTAAGTCATCTGTGGAGATTCCTACAAAGGTAAGTGATTACGAGCAACGACGAACGAAGGTAAGTTGCGTCAATGAGCTCTATACACGTCGGCGTTTGGGTTCACTCAGCTAACATAAGTTTTTTTTTTTTATATTAGCTCGACATAATGGCTTCCTTACGCCCCTGATGGAAAGCGAAAGAGAAGCGCAAGTCGTTGTGACAACGGGCAAGTATCTGGTTAGTAACCTCTCAGTTGCCACCGCCATGCCGGCCCAACTTTAACCCTCCACGAGCTCCAGAAACCCTACTCACCGGCAGAAACACGACCCGGAAGTCGTTTGGCTGCGGTATTCTATTGGGTAGAGGTCCTTCCCCGGACGGGCGGTTTAATGCGGGTGAAGATTCGCTATGCCTTACCTCTCTTATACTTACAAAGCGAATAATAAATAAAATAGTGAGCGACACCGAGCGATGAAGGCAAGGTAAATGGGCTGTCCACAAGTTGGCATTGGTCTTCGATTGACGAAGCTTGGTTAACGTATACATATAAGCGACTTTAGGCCGCCTTTACGCCAGCGGCCAAAGCGGGCGATGCGAGCGGCACGGGCGATGCGCGGCTTTAATAGTGGAGAACAGGTTCACATAAATCTATGAACTTGATGAAGATGCGCGATGCTACCCGCATCGCCCGTTTGGGCCGCTGGCGTCAAGAATTCAGCCTAAACATTAACGGTGATCTTGTTTATACTGTCTGCAATACTTACTGGCTATTGTCCTCACTGTGGACACGTACGTCGATATAAGAATGAGGAGTGGCAAAATGAACATGAAGACTAAAGACAAAGTTGTGTATGCTTGTTCTTGCCATCTCTCTGTGTAGAAACCGTGTGTAACGCATTGGTAGAAGTCTTCTATGAAAGGCCCTTTGGCCACTCCGAAGACCACAGCCTGGAACAAAAAAAAATACGGATATAGGTATGTATGTTCTTTTTGTTTATAGTAGCTCGACATAATGGCTTCCCTACGCCTGATGGAAAGCGAAAAAGAAGCCCAAGTCGCTGTGACAACTGGCAAGTAACTGGTTAGTTACCTGTCAGTTGCCACTGCCATGCCGGCTCAACCCTGACCCCCCACGAGCTCCGGAGACCCTACTCACTAGCAGAAACACGACCCGGAGGTTATTTGGCTGCGGTATTCTATAGGGTAGAGGTCCTTCCCCGGACGGGCAGCTCAATTCGAGCGAAGATTCGCTATGCCCTACCTCTCTTCTGTTCAGTCATAACCAAATAACTACCGCCATTTGTAAGAGTGAAACATGTACTTATAAAAGAAAAATTCGGGAATAATATCTGGAAGTTTTATTTAATAAACCTTCAATTAATCACTGCAACCACTCAATTTATAATTACGATAATTTTAAATAAATAACTCAAGACATGCCACGCTGTCCACACAGCGCCGTCTAGCCTATAGGTCTAGCCCCAAACTAAGCCAAAGCTTGTACATGGGTACTAGACAACTGATAAACTTAATTAAAAAATACTTTTTTTTTGTAAATAATTACATCTTATACATAGAAAACACCCAGGCTAATACAAAAAAACATGTTATTTACATCTTTGTACGTAGAAGTGGTTTTGAATTAATTTGACCAATTTTTACGAATTAAGGGATTATGGTTGTATTTGTACTCGTTATAGAAGGTGGTCTCTGCCTACCCCTCTGGGAGAAAGGCGTGACGGTATGTATGTATGTATAGGAAAAATTATGCTTGTCATCATTACAATTTGTGTACTTTAACATGATTGGTTGATAAAGTATTCGACACCATTTCAATACAAATTCGTTTTCAAGTATTAACCAGAGAATTCGATAGCGCTTCATATTAATAATGTATCCGAAAATTGAGGTGGACGTATTTATAAAGCGATGATTAAAGGAATATCAAATTTTGTTCCCAATACTTTTATCAGTTACATTGTTTCATTAAATTATAATATAAAGACTGTAATGAACATTAAATTATATGAATTTGACTGTGGACACTAGGGAACACTGTTCCTATTTTTATAGAAATAGGATGCAGAAACGTGTATCCGTTTTCCGTTCCGTTATCTTTGAATTGTTCATGAACATTGTAAAAGAAACATGTTTTATTTTTACAATGTTTAATATACAATGTTTTATATATTTTACAATATTTAATATTCGGGGGGGACACACACATTTTACCACTTTGGAAGAGTCTCTCGCGCAAACTATTCAGTTTAGAAAAAAATAAAGTTAGAAACCTCAACATCATTTTCAAATACCTATATACCCCACGTATAGGTTTGATAAAAAAAAAATTTTTGAGTTTCAGTTCTATGTATGGGGAACTCCAAAAGTTCTGGATTTTTTTCTGGTTTTATTTTAAAATCATAATGCGGTTAACAGAATACATCTACGTACTAAATTTCAATAATGTAACTCTTATAGCTTCGGAATAAACTGGCTGTGACATACGGACGGACAGACAGACAGGCAGGCAGGCAGACAGACAGACATAACGAATCTATAAGGGTCCCGTTTTTGCCATTTGGCTACGAAACCCTAAAGAGAGTAATATGCTAGTTTCTTGCACTTTTTGATAGAAGCTACTTTTCAAACACCGCGGTAAAGCCATTTTTATTTGTACATACTAAACGATGCACACTTATGAACAACACTTTATTTAATACAAGCTTGCTTATTATTAGTCAATATAAATAAAGATATTTTTCATGTTCATTAAATTTTTCAACCTAATCTTCAGTACACTCAAAATATTATCTGATTATTTCCTAACTTAGGTAAAGTGAGAAAAGAAATAAGAAAACATAGCAGCAGCCTTTCAACAGGAAAAAATCTGATATGGTTTATTATGAACGCTAATTTTCTTAACAAAATAAATAAATCCTTGTTATTCTTCCTCTAGGAAGTCAGTTCAACGGACCATAAATTCTTAAGCTTTTCGCTAAGGCCACTCAAAAGGATCTTGTACTCGTAGGAAATATTTTGCTTACATTAGTAATCATCTGATAGCTGTTTTTTATTATTGTCTTGGACCTATTAAATATAAGAAATAAATTTTTTAACGCAAAATATTTTAAAGAAAACGATTGGAAAAACACAAAGCTCTGACAAGTTTCTTGGTCAAATTTATGGAAGGAGCTTCTCTACAATGGCTTGGATCTAAGTGTAGTAACCTGAGAGAGGGAGATGTCGTCAATTAGAAATCATTATATAAGGAGGTAATAAATATACTAAGTACTTTGCTGGACCAAGGCTTAGAAGAAAATGTAACCTTGGAAGCTTATTGTACCTTTACGTGGTACATCCTGTTATTAACAGACAGCTCTAACACCATGTTTGTTACAATGGCGTAGTAGGCGTAGACAGGCTCGGTGGCTCATTTGGTAGTGACCTCTGCCCTCTGAGCCAAGGGTCGTGGGTTCGATTCCCGCACAGTACAAACATTTGTGTTCATGAACATGTCTGTTTGTATTGGTCTGGGTGTTTTCTATGTCTAATTTATTTACAAAAAAAATGTATCTAAGTAAGGGTATCAGTTGTCTATAAGTACCCATAGTACAAGCTTTGGCTTAGTTTGGGGCTAGGTGGCGCTGCGTGGCCCAGCGTGGTAAAAAAAAAAGTGATTATGATGATATAATATCTTATCTGATCGTCATAGCCAACCGTTTGATCAGCTCAGTGTGTGTGCAAGTTATCGTGAATTTATAATTGCGTCGATTAAAGGATTAAAGAAAATTAACATATTTGATAAATTAACAACACGTAACGTGAAAGTTAAAATCAATCGTAAAAGTTAACAAATTCTAATATAATATTTTTTCTTCATATTCTGTTCATATTATATCCAAAGAACATATTCGTAAAATGAATTTAAAAGCAATGACCATATTTACCGAGAATGAACACACGAGCTTATTTCCCCTCGCTATCCACAAGATTGTACGAGATTTGTAATGAAACTCATTTACCGGTAAAGTTCCGAGAAGAAAATCTGCCATTACAGAAATGAAAATGTATCTACGTACATACTACATAAAGGTATACCTTGGCTCTAGGTATATCTCTGTTCTAAATGACCGTCTAGGGTTGTAATAAACACTTTATTCATTTACCTCCTTATTTACACTCTATTTTCATAAGCAATGACCAAAACTAAAAAGCGATAAATAACGTAAGTAATTCTATCCTTATAATACATAATTATTTAAATATTACAATTATCACTTATTTTTGAAGTCGGTGCCAGCCTCTCGGTACCTAACGTAGACTGTTGTTGTATTACGCGCGCGGCCGGCAAATCCACACGACAATATACATTTATTTCTTTGGCTGGCACCGACTTCAAAAATAAGTGATAATTGTAATATTTAAATAATTATGTATTATAAGGATAGAATTACTTACGTTATTTATCGCTTTTTAGTTTTGGTCATTTGTGTTTTTTTTGAAGTCGGTTTAATTTTTTTTTAAAAATAATTTTATTTCTCTATTTTTAGTTGCGTTAATGTGCTGTGACCTTGAATAAAGGCTAATTAATGTCCTTAAGAGTTTTACTTAGGAATGAAAAATTTTGCTTTAAGTCAAGTGAAGACTTTGCGATCTAGAATCAAGCATATCACTTACCAAATCACCTGCCCTATTAGCCCTGCATAAGTACATACTACTACGTAGTTTAATATCGACCAATGTCAGTACTGTTCCCTAACTCCTAACCGTTAAGGAGTTCTGTGGCTTCATCATCAGCACCAGATGTTGACGCACGGAAGCATATACCTGAGTAAAATATGATAACGTAACAAAAACACCATATGGGCATACAATTTTCGGTTGTTGCCCTCAATTTCTCCAGGATCCCATCATCAGATCCTGACTTGGTGATAATGGGACCACCTCGGTAGTGTCCTCTATCGAAATGTCGAAAAATTTTTGAAATCCATCCATAATTGACGGAAATATCGGTGAACAAACATAAAAAAAAAAAAAAAAAAAAAATATTATACATACAGACGAATTGAGAACCTCCTCCTTTTTTCGAAGTCGGTTAAAAACTACAAAGAACCGCTCTAAACTTTAAAATGTATGTTTTAAACTTAAATTTATTAATTATTTTGATTGCTTTTCGTGGTTTATTTCAAAATTAATCATCAGGATGTTAACTATAAAGAAGCAATACATGACACCCTCTCAGGTATAGTGAAACTTTGAATTTCTGTGTGGTACCCTATGGGATCCAGTTTATTTATATTATTGGTTATCATAATGCAATGAATTCAGAAAAGGTTAAAAAGTACACTATTGTACCTAGTCAAGCGATCGTTTTTTTTAATTTTTTTATTGTGTCTCGACATAATGGCTTACCTACGCGTCATGGAAAGCGAAAGAGAAGCCCAAGTCGCTGTGACAACGGGCAAGTAACTGGCCTTAACCCCCCACGAGCTCCGGAAACTCTACTCACCGGCAGAAGCACGACTCAGAGGTAATTTGACTGCGGTATTCTATAGGGTCCTTCCCCGGATGGGCGGCCCAATTCGAGCGAAGATTCTTTTCCTAATCCTGGTCGTTTAATTCAATCATCCTTCAGCCGAATATGGCCCCGAAGTAAAACATTTTCTATTGCATAGAAAACTCCAAAAAAAAGGTATTATATGCATAGTAATGTTACATCCCTCATCTTAATGTAGCGTATGTTATGGGGATCATTTAACGATATTTCGGGAATACCCATAATTCAGAAAGAAGCATGCCATCAATCACCAACAGATTAAAAGCGCCATTGAATATAATGGGTTTTGGTTGAATATAAAGGGTATTTAAGACAATCAATTTGGAGAAAAGTTAATAAAGCCCCCATCATTTTCCGATGTTGGAGATACGCTTAGTTTTATTGGGTGAATCTGTGATTCTAGTGTTATGGGAACCGTATTCCGTCAGCCGGGGATGGCGGAACCCATATCCCATTATCCCCTAGGCTACGGAAAGAAAATTGCTTTTCCTACCAAAAGAGAGAACCATAGTGAAAGCTATTCGCTATCGCTTTAAGCTATTTTGACTGACCCGTAGTTGTTTTGAGTTCTTTTCTGAATGTTATGTTTCATTTTGCTGAAGTTTAGGTATTCTTTTTTTATTAGCACGGCATAATAGCTTTTCCACGCCGAATAGCTCATATTCTTTAGTAAACTGTAAGGAAACTGTAAGGATTTACCTAATTATACGTTTATGTTTATATCTCGTCAAAATAAAGTTGACCGATCTTTTTTGTCATTTTGATTAAGGACCACAAAACTCATTGTCAAATTAGCTGTTAGAAACTAATATTGTAATACGATTGGTGTAGCAATTAAGTATATAAACGATTCTCAATGAAATATTGAACCTTGATCGGACTTTGGCTTTTCTCAAGTTCCCTAAATCGTACACGTAATCGAGAAAATAGTTGAATCAAAAGTTTTAGTTTATACAATTCTATAGAAAACATTTTGCGTTCGGCTCAACATTCGTGGGATAAGAAAAATAATATTATAGACAATAGCAGAGAAATGCCAAAACAAGATTATGTTATGATCGTACTTAGCCATAAACAAGTTCTACAGGAATCTTTACATCTTTTCTTTAGGTTTGCAAATTGATGCGTGCAATCTTTGTAACATTATTATGCTCTTGTTTTTGTTCTCTTATCAATAAAGACTGATTATTCGAATGACGAAGCAATGTTTGGCACGTAACATTTCATTTTGCACGCTCAGAACAAAATCACAAGATTTTACAAATTGTTTACCAAGTTATTGGTGAGGTGTATGTAAATAACTTTTAAGAGAATATTACGCATAATATACACAACTTGCGGTGTAATTTAGCGAAACATCTTCCAAACAAATGGCATGGTGCTCAAACTGAGTGACTTTATCATAATTTAAATGCGTCTCTCGGTAAAATAGTGCTTAAGTTTCCTTTAAGGGCAGGGCGTGCCTACTCAGTGCTGTCTTCTTTAAAGTCGATTCAACCTTAGTAAAATCTACTTGAAGATTTTATTTGGGTATTTTGAAGTAGCTTAATATTTTTAATTTACAGGATAAGACTATAGTACAATTTAGTTAATTAGTTAGATACTTCAGATTGGTTATTAAATACCAATCTTTTTAACAAAATTCTTTTAATACGCGCTTATCAAGCTCATTATTAATGCTGTTTTGTGTTGTTTGAACCATAACGTTTACTGAAACTAACGCTATAATGTAATATAATATGTTTAATTGAAATTCCCTAATACTTATTTTAAGTGGCAGCGAAAATTAGTTTCGCATTATAACAGTACTCTGCTAACCCTTTGGTTAGGTTTTTTAACTATGGCCGAATAGTTATAAAACTGTATGATTAATTATCATCTACTGTTTTTAGTCCAGAAACAAGTACCACATCAGTTACGAGGCCAATGTAGTGTTGTATCATTTTTTATCAAGATCCGCTGGTCTATATTACTTACAACTCGAAATATTTTGCCCAAAACATAACTTTTTGTGTAACTTTTGTTTTCATTTGAATACCTTTAAGCTTAACATTACGTTTATTCTTCAAAAGCCTTCGTAAATTTAATAGCACTTTAAAGACATAGATTAAGTATAATGACTACATCTACATAATAGCATGCTGATTGAAGATGTTAAAATACAATAGAATAATGTATTGGGATCAGAATATCTCGCTGCTCCAGCACATTTGCAAATTATGGTATTATATTGTATAATAATGACAGCATAATTTCTGGAGCCACGTTTCCTGAATGTGACTTACTCACATTTAGAATGCTAATAATTTTGAATCTATACTTACTTATAAGATTTAAGTTCCACTGCGTTATGTGAAACAAACGTGTTGCGAGTTTCATGTTGCGCTTTGTCTTTTTTATTATTCTGCAAATTATGCAAAGATTTGCTTACGTTTATCTCTGCAACTTATCCATGATAATTCATGTAACAGTTATTACGACTAACTAACTTTGCATATTTATAAAGATTTTAAAGCGTTAAATATGTAGAATATAGGAATTTGAAATTATCCTTACTTTTTGTTATTTTTCGCCGCAAATTTTTGCTGGGAAATATGATACAATTCTTATGCTTAAAGCGTCTCATGTAAACGTCTCAGGTCACGTCTAAATGATGTTTTACTTTTGGCATTTATCCATTTCTAGGGTTCCGTACCCAAAGGGTAAAAACGGAACCCTATTAATAAAACGTCGCTGTCCGTCCGTCCATCCGTCTGTCTGTCTCTGGGCTGTATTTCAAGGACCTCGGTAGCTCGGTAGGTAATAAAATTGGTACGGAACCCTTCATGTGCGAGTCCTACTCGCACTTGGCCGATTCCTTTTCAGATACAGCGATTGCCTTTTGGTTTAAATTAATATATTGCATTAGATAACTAACTGGCGATACGTAATTAGCAGCCAGCGGCTTTGCCCGCATGGATACTCGGTTATATATGATTATCCTTATACATTATAGCTTATGTGATAACATAATGTATGAGCTATATTACTACTAAATGGCATTTAAATCTGTTCCGTATTTTTACCGCGAATGAGTAACAAACCTCCATTCTTACATCTAGCCACTCAAACAAACTTCCGCATTTATTATACGTATATTAGTAGAATTTGTGAACCATCTAATCTACAATCTACAAAGTGCCTAATGGAAGAGCAGTCCATAAATAAATTGGACTTTAATGAAAAGAAATAAGTCAATATAGGTCCAAAAAATCACTACTGTATTTTGTCCGCAAAGTTTCAAGGATCAACACGACCTAAGCACTAGTTTCTTCCCTAAGTGGTCCATTTGGACGTGTCTAGGGCCAAATGTCGCAACCCCCCTAAAGGTTACTTACGGTTCGACCTAGTTGACGGCAGTTCTAGTACCTATATGACTTGCTTAAATTTCGGGTGTTAAATTTAAAAATGTCTTTAATATCGAGTTCTGGGGTCGCTGCCTTTTAAATATGAATACACTCGTTTCTTGAAGACTTCGGAAAGACTGTCGCAGGATGTTGTTTCCACAATAGCGAGGCGCGAGGCAAGAAGTTTCTCATAAAGAGTGGTTGGCGATGATGAGGATGGAATTGCAAACGGTTACATGTGGTGCGGTGAAGAAACTCGGCAGCAGGCAGTAAACCAAACAATTCTTCAGAACATTCCTCATGATAGATGCGGTAGAGAACGCACATGGATGCAACGTCTCTTCGCAATACCAGTGAGTCGAGTCGCAGAGAGGGTCAAGGTCATCGACATTTTTTGCACGTGCTGTCAATAGACAAAAATCACTATATCCCAATGAATGAATTCCTGATTTATTGGCTTCCGATATAACTACCTACGAGTATGTATAAGAAAACTTATTGCAAATATGTACGTATAACACAAAATGTTATTCGATATCAGTTTCGCTACATTACATGAAATTTCAGAAGGTACTGAATCGTTCCATACTGACATCACATTACGATTGGTCGGTTGCGTTTCGCTCAAGGAACTTGATATATTGGGAAAATGTTTTATCGAATATGGAACTGTGACAGATCGTTTTCAGGATTTTTTTTTATTCAGTATACATTTTTACGTGACTCAGTTATCTTATGAGTTATAGTAGTAAAATAATGTTAAAGGCCAGATATATACAATCGATCAAATTGTTCATTATAAAAATAATTATTTGTTTTGTGTCTAAAGAAGGAAGGAGTCTCTCTAAGGAAGCACATTTGAGAGAGAAAAACAATTTGGAATTTCAATTTATTACAAATTGATTAAAGGTCCGATATTTACCGGCATGCATATACACGCATTTAAGAAGGAGTCAAAAATAAATGTCATCTTTTTGCTCCAAGCCAACCTCACCTGCCCGTGGTGCATCCTGCCGAATAATACTCGACCGACTGTTGGCGTTATAACCATCATAATTGAAGGCGTAGTTAAAAAATACCACAGATTTCATGTTCATCCGAATACGGTTGGAAACTAATTCCTGACCAGTTTTAATACTGCCAAGACTTTACATGGGGTCTGGTTAACCCACATTTAAAAAAATTCTATAATTTAATCAATACTATGTCTGATGCAAGCTATAACCTACTAACAGTACTAAATGTGTAAATTTTACATTCTGTTATTAGATTGAAATCTAAAAAACATATTATAATTAAATTTATCTAGGTAAAAAGTCAACTTTAACCATTTTTTATTATTTTAAATGCTAAACAAAGTAATCCTTTTAACCCTTTTAGCTCGTATATGAAAAATACGGTTAGTGTATTCGTAATTAATTATCCTTGTCTAAATCCGTGGGAATGTGGGTTGGATGCTATTTGCATACCTACTGTGAATTGAAACCTTTTTGTTATAACAGAAAAAAATACAATGGTATTTTCGATAGGATATAATTGTAATAGAATTGTGTGTCGTTTTCTCTTTTCAAAAGGTCCTTAGAATGAAGTATCTTGTCGATTTTATAAATATGTAGGTATTTGTTGTATCTTTTTATTTACTCTGTGGTGAAGGGAAAGTTCCTTGTTACAAATTATAAATAATAATTATACTTATATTTCAAAACGTGTTATTTAAAGATCGAATGCATTGCAGGGTAGCATGTATAAAAGAAAGTAAGTACATGTCGTTTGAAATTTACAAACCAAAGTTTATGTAATCGATGATTATCATATCATCTGATTAGAGCACCGTGAGATATTTCCTGAACCTGTAAGTTCGTCGCAAACGATAAAGATTGATCTAAAGTGTGATTGACAACAAACTTGCTACAAGTATAATAAATACTACCGATAAATTACCGGTATACATTGATCTTGTAGGGGTTTCTTCCCAATATTGTCGGATACAATTAGCGCAAATTAATTGGTAATATGAGACTAATTATATAGTGGTATAAGCTATGGCTCTGTTGATCTATTTTCATTACAGGTTGATATTTCGTTAACACCAACGATCTCTGTCGAATCTTGACAACACCTTTTTGTTTATGTAATCAGTCTGTTTAGTTTTCATTTTGTTATACAACATAAACAACTTACATATCAAATTCTTTAATCAACAATGTAGACGTTTACTTAAATAAGTAAGAAGTGAATTTCCATGATCATAAATTGAATCAGCTTTTTACGAAATAGTATAAAAAATACCGTATTTTTTATTATTAAAAAAGTTTATTTTAGTCTGATTGTCTGTTGTTTTTTTGTTTCAGGTAACCCCCAAAACAGCTGGATCAACTTCGGAGATATTTTCACTAACGGACATTATAATTTTTTTCAACTTTAATATTCAAACATTTTAGGTGGATGAAGTCAGGATATGTCTAGGTTATAATTATATAAAACTGTTATCATTTGTTACCATTAGCCTATATTCGTATCTCCAAATCCTGTAACCTTAGACTTTTCACTAAACTCTAAACTTTTCAATAATCTGCTAAAAAACCTAGAAAAATTTTACATTTTAAAAACCGTCCGACTTCGATATTATTAGCTTTCGTATCCTGGGAATATTACGTAAAGTATTTATTATGATTCCACACAGATCCTATACACCTAATAACAGAAGAGCATGAAATATAAGTTTTTCCTTTGACATGCATTATTAGATGCTTCATCTTTTCTTCACTCAAATTTCAAAGGTAGGTAAGTAGGAAGACACAGTGACATCAACTTTCATATCGATCTCAGTAGGTTTTTTTATATGTAGATACAATAAGTTCTTTTTATTTTGTATCACAGTAATTATAAAGAGAAAAGATTTGTTTGTTCGTATTGCATAGGCTCCGAAACTACTAGGGAAATTTACCTACATGATTATTACATTAATCGCAAAACAATAGTTACTATGATACTGCATTTGACAGATAATATGTTAAGGTTCTTGTCCCCAATTAATACACTAGAGGTGTTAATTATAAGGGCCTCAAGAGACTGCTTTGTCTTTTATCGGCAAATATTAGAGTGTCTCATATCCCAATGTAGTCCCGGTGGCGACCTAACCTTTCGCTTTGAACCGTCCGTCGAGTTCCAAATATTACGTGTGTATACCTATCAATATCAGACGACAGTGGTCCCATTCCAAAGTAAGCGAGCTTTAGCTTAAGCACGTGTATTGTGAAAGGTAGGCAGCGTATGGTAACATAATGATAAACTATCACTCCAAACGCACACGCACACACACTCACACACACAGACATGCACACTGACATTACACACACTGTTGGTGCAAGAAAATAAAGAATGTCACTTAACTTTTTAAAATTATTTCTGATTTTTATATTATTACTATTTTTTAAGCATGTACTCTAATGTGTCCAGAATAAAGTCAAAAATCTTTGCATGCATGTACTCTAATGTGTCCAGAATAAAGTCAAAAATCTTTAAACCTGACTCCCGCGAGACAGGCTCTGACTAGATAGATTGATGGAACAAACGAACACTGAACAAAGACAACATGGATGTTTGATTTTGGTGGGAATCGAACCCAAAATTTTTGGTTCAGAAAGCAGGGATATCTATCAAAAGAGCCACAGGCAGTCAAATATATCAAACACTAACGGGTCGCTTTCGCTTCGCTTAGGATATTTAAGATAAACATTTCATTGGCATTTTAGCAAGTATCCCTAATCTTTTCTAGCAACAAATATAATCTAAGTTACTCAGGGTTGATATAGCTCTCTTTAGTGAAAGAGGTTTCAAAATAGGCACCATAGTTTTTAGTTTATTAATTACACACACAAAAATACAAACTTTTCCTTCTTATATTACGAGTATTAGTGCAGTTGTATGTCTGATAGGTATAAACTTCTTCCACGGCACAATATGAAAGACTGGCAAGTGTATATCTTATCTTATATTTTACTTAACGCGGTTTGGGATGGGATCATACAAAAAAGGCTCATTAGGTGTGCCTCAAAATGGATATTCTGAGCAAGAACACATTACTTTTTTGTCTAACTTCGGGAACGTTACCGATAAAGAACTCTTTGCATTGTTACCTGTCATAGATTAGTTTTTGAATTCGAATCATTATCCAACGGTTTTAGATAAAAAGCTGGGTGGAATTAGGACGAATTAGACAATGTTATTCATGTTTTATTGGATTTCCCTTATATCATTAACTTTTGGTGTATAGATAGAATCATACAGTGCACATATCAACATATCTATGGCTAATACGCCTCCCCCAAAGACTTCCACAGCGACCGGTTGGGTTGCAAGTTGCAAGCCGCCCATGGCGACTTTTATTGACATGACAAGCTCGGTGGCTCATTTGGTAGTGACGTCTGCCCTCTGAGCCAAGGGTCGTGGGTTCGATTCCCGCACAGTTCAAACATTTGTGTTCATGAACATGTCTGTTTGTATTGGTCTGGGTGTTTTCTATGTATAATATGTATTAATTTTTTAAAAAAAGTATCTAAGTAAGTTTATCAGTTGCCTAGTTAAGTACCCATAGTACAAGCTTCGGCTTAGTTTGGGGGTAGGTGGCGCTGTGTGGCCCAGCGTGGCATGTCTTGGGTTATTTATTTATTAAGTCGTCAGTACACCTCGCTGGAGGGCGTCCCACTATACACTATGCTGTACTACTATAAAAACAAATTCGACTATTAACACTGTCAACTATAAAGTTACGTCATTATGTAAATTGACTAAGTAAGTAGTAAGTATATTCAGTAGAAAACATTCAAGGCTGGACCAAAACTGTCTGTTATTAGTACAAAATACGGCATGTGACATTATTGTCTCATTTGAGGCGCAGAAGATTTTAATAAGTGTGAATAATCGTCTTAAACAAATTCCAGTCGGCACACAACTTACCTCCACGAGAACAATAAAATAGAATCTTTGTATTCAATTCGGACACCTGTGTTTGTATTATGACAGAGTAACGCCCTTCGTTTAATGAGTAATCAATGTTAGAACATGTGACAATTTCGACGAATACGCGAGTATGTACTCGTATAACAATACAATGTGTTTACGAATTGCGTTACGGAATTAATGAAAATTAAGTTTAATTTTATTGGTTTGCGTTATTTTCACATTTGTTTACGGTTTTTACATGTAAACAAAACTCTCCTGATTGTAGTGTGACAAATATGGTGTTAACAACTCATAGTATGATGAAGGCATAACCTTTATTTTTATACATTGAAAGCCCGGTTACAGTTATAATAATAAATGGACTGGCTTGAAACGCGAACCAGATATCTCCTAACAGCATTGCTCTGGTTAGACACCTGTACAGATTGAACTGGCTACTATAATATCACAGCACTTAGGTTCTATGTTACAGAATCTCCTCTATATACAAAGCTTCTGGCCAGATTCGATTATAGGGCAAATTAGTTGTATACACAGTAACGCTTTACTAACCTCACTAAGTGCTGGCCTGACGTAGTTACCGGCAACATATTCTGTCAATGGACCAACTACCAACTAGAAGAGGAAGCAAAGTACTGGGATCCGAAGTATACTGGGGATTAATACCAGTGCTTAACGTTACAATGAAAGTACGCCATCCTCCGAGTGGATATGCAAAGCCGGTTTTCGAGAATCGCGAAAATTGGTTTATCTTGATTTCAAGTGGAATAATCATAAACAAAAAGATTTCAAACGAAGATCTTTTTTGCTTTGTCGATAGTATTTAACGTAATTTATTGTTTAGTTACCCTACAGAAACATCTCTCGCTCCATAGAATGTTATTTCAACGCATTTACGTCTATTACAAAGGTTCACAAAGTACCTCGGAGGCAACTCTTTTCATAGCTTATGAGACCAATAAGAGATCCTACCGCAAGCCGCGCAGGGAAAGCTAGCGCCCGCCATGCTAATGCTGAATCCAGGTCTCGTTATAGATTTTTATGAGAGGTAGGGCATAGCGAATCTTCGCTCGAATCCAGCCGCCCGTCTTAGTAAGGACCTCTACTCTATAGAATACTGCAGCCAAATAACCTCCGGGTCGTTTTTCTTCCGGTGAGTAGGGTTTCCGCTCGTGAGGGGTTAGTGTTTGGGCGACATGGCGGTGGCAACTGACAGGTAACTGACCAGTCACTTGCCCGTTGTCACAGCGACTTGGGCTTCTCTTTCGCTTTATATCGAGCGTAGGAAAACCATTATGTCGAGCTACTATTAAAAAACTTGTATGGAACCTGCACAACTGCGTTGGGCAGATCTCCCACTAGAAAATAAATTACTAAGCCGCGAACCTTTCCGTATTCTATTTTCCATTCATTTAAGCATCATTTTTTTTTTATCTGTTTTATTTTAGCCTGTTTTAATTATATTGATTTAGTTATTAAAGGGTTAACCACTTTAAAAGAACACAATAAGTTATTTGCAACTTTACCGCCTACTACTGGCATTTAACATTTAACGACTAACTACTCTGTAGGATAAAATGTAACAGACAGAACTTTAATTGCATTCCTATGCAAAGTTTAATAGTAAAACCCCCACCTTTATACTTCCTGAATCCATTTGTCTATACTTATAATAAATCTGTAGAGAGGTCAATTCTGTAAATTAAATATATTTTCAAAATAACTATCAGGGGATGATTAGTGATCGATACTGATGCCAAAAATGCAATCAGTAAAATTTTTGTCTGTCTGTCTGTCTGTCTGTCTGTCTGTCTGTATGTTCGTTATAGAAACAAAAACTACTCAACGGATTTTAACGAAACTTGGTACAATTATTTTTCATACTCCTGGGCAGGTTATAGGGTACTTTTCATCACGCTACTATTAATAGGAGCAGAGCAGTGAAGGGAATTGTTAGGAAAACGGGAGAAATTTTTTGAACGCGCATCTCTTAAAAAACTACTGCATGAAATTGAATACGATTTTCACTAATGTATTACTAGAGGTCTAACTTAAAACTTAGGTATAGGTATAAGTATTTTATGGAAGTCCGTTATTTTTGAAACCCGATATCCAAGCGTGCGACGCCGCTGGCACAGCTAGTTTAACATAAATTGATAATAATGACGAAAGTCAATGTTGTAATGAAATGGACTTTTGTTTTGACAATAGTATTCAATAATGTAATGGGTGGTGAAAATGTTATGATCATATTAATAATTGGTTTCTTGAATACTCATAACGTTACCGAACATAATACTTCAATTATATTCAGCAAAACTATCATTTGCCTGCTCTGCTTTGTCTGCATCGGTCTGGGTCAGCAACTGAAGGTTTGGAAATCGTAGCTGTTCGGAAAGACTACTATTCTTCGGGGGGCCTCGCCCCCTCCTACTATATTTAGAAAAATTTTAAGTACATAATATCATGTAAATCCCCACAACTGCTCCTTGATAGATGTAATGTTTTGATCACGATTTGAATTACCACATAATGATTTGTATACGGAGTGATATGTACCGAAATAGATACACAATACATTCTATCACATCAAGATCAATCCATTGTTATCTAAAAGGGATCCGCGGTTTCGTTACTGAGAGTAACGAGATAGAAGCCCCTTCAAAACCCTTTCAGCGATACAAAAAGTAAGATCACGCCATCTTAAACAAATAAGAGTAATACAAAAGAATACTGACCTGCGGTATACTTAACAAGACACTTAGTACCCAAGCAATAATGACTAGTTTTCCACTCCTTGTAGCCGTCGCCATACTTTTCATAGGGTATTTGACAGCGAGCCATCGGTCCACTCCAATAAGCACAAGTATGAACGTGCTTAAGTACAACGCAAACATCTGGAGGAACTTGAATAACTTGCATGCAATGTTGCCCGCGTACCATTGCACGGCAAACGACCACGCCGCCTCTCCGGCTATACAAAAGACTGTTACTAGCAAATCAGCTATGCTTAATTGGTATATTAGGCTATATATCGCTGTCCAGGAGTGCCTAGCTCTCCCTCTACTTCGCTTCCCTCTCTTCAAACTTATTATCGTTGCTAAATTACCAAACAGTGAGAGCACAGCCATCGCTGAGAGTATACTCGCCCTAATTATAGTGCTTTTAGTCAACACTGGAGCGTGTTCGTAGCACATGAATTGGGTACCATTATAACTATATGCACGTCTCATTATTTCATCAGTCTTCGTGCCATTTATGAGGAGTGTTCCCAGGCATTTTTCTATCGGCCAGGTGAGGTTTGCGGCGGTTTCTTTGACTACGGTGAACTCCCGTTGTAGGGTGAGCTCACTCGGGTAGAGGGCATCGTCATATAATGTGGTATTGTTGCCTACGTTCTCCATGTTTCGTCATGCGTGTAGTGCTGCTTCTCTAGCGACCTGTAACAAGCAAACGTAATTGGATTGGTTTTATCTTCAAGTCTCGCTTTGTGCATACATGATGTATAGTTTGTTGAGTTAAAGATAACTTACAAAGGGCTTGCATTTATTCAGATATTTTATAGTAGAAATAAAATATAATTTATATTTCCACTTAAGATAGATTGATTTATACACCAGTGCACAATCATTATTTTATTACCAAAATCCTGTTTATCCCCTTGATAACATAATTTATTAATAGGTATAAAATAATTGTATGTAACATACATAAATTTTTTCAACCATTGAATTTTATGTTAGGTACCTAAATCTTTTACAATTTAACAAGCGGCGAAGTTTTCTATTATAAGCTAGATAGTATTGCATAGAGATAGCTTATATTTATAACTCGACAAAAAATATTTAAAAAACAAAATGAAAGAATGAAAAAAAGACCAATACTAAAATATTAACATAAATTTGTAGTAAAGATTAAAACTACCTACTATGAAAACTACTTCTCTAAATTTCATGTAGACTATATGTTAGATTTCATGTAGGTAACTGAATACTAGGATTCGAAAGGATTTCAAAAAGTGTATAGCTTTTGTTCTTTAGTAAATTAAAATAATAAGTATTGCAGAGCACCAATCCATTTCAGTAAGTAAAGCTACTCAAAATAAGTCTTGAAGTCATACATTTTAAATTACCTAACCCTCAGAAGTTACAAATTAAGAAATCAAATATCGTCTGAGACCATTATGAGTTAACCAAATCTAATCACATCGAAGTAACAAACGAGCTACCGAGAATTAACTCACCAATCTAGGCAATTACTGGTAAGTAATTAGCGCAATATTATTACTTGTATGAGACCTAGCAACTGTCGTATTAGGTAACGAAAGTAAGAGTATGTTCAGATAGATGATGAGCGATTAACGAGCAATGCATATGTACGGCCTGAATTAAAACTTGTTGTACCCTATTGGTATGTTGCATTCTTGTGGTTTCCGGATTCGAAACCCGATATCCAGGCGTTCTGGTTATTAATAACAATATATTAAATAGTAATAAATAATAATAATAAATAATCTTTATTGGAATAATTTACAGTTTTACATAAAACAATTTGAGCGTTAATGACTGCAGTAGTCGAGGACTGTGTCGCAGCCATTAGCACCCACCTCCATACGAACGTTTCATACATTTAAACTTTTTATGATTTTTAAATTAACTAAAAATTTAAATACTCTTAAATTAAAATATGTGTGTGTGTGTGTGTGTGTGTGTGTGTGTGTGTGTGAGTGTGTGTGTGTGCGTGTGTGTGTGAATGTGTGCTTGTGCGTTTTAAACTGAAGATAGGCAAACATTGTAGTACTCTTACCTAATCAAGGATTCCACCACATCATAGTCCAATTTCAAAAGCCACTCCACTAAAAGGGTTTTACATGTATATTTGTTAAGAGCATGGATATTAATTTCTTTGTTTACTTTATTATAAATGAGGGGCGCTATATAATTGTAATGATGTTTGACTAATTCTATCCTGTACTTTAGTGTCTGGCAGACTCTGTCCTGTCTTCGTTTATGTTTAAGTATAATTGGATTGTAGAGGGTCGTGTTATGTTTGCGTAGAATAGCATTAAGCACAAACAGTTTACGAACCGACAGTACTTCCCAGAAATCGTAGATTTTATTAGTAGGGTATCTTATGGGTTTGTAAGCCATAACCTTTAGAACTGCCCTCTGCGCCCGTTCTAGTGGTAGTATCTTAGTCTTACCAGATGCACCCCAGATTGTGATGCAATAATTTATTATTGACTGAGCAAGGGCAAAATATACGGTTCTAAGTATAGGCGGATCAGCACCGGCTCTCAATCTGCTGAAAACGAAAATCAATTTTCTAATACGCGCGGTGACCATCTTTATATGTTCAATATAGGACAACACACTATCGAGTATCACCCCCAAGTATTTAATACTATTAGTACGTGATATTTGATTACAGTAGCATACAACATTTTCAGTATCACCCACACATTTGTGAGCCTTTACTAAAAATGTTGCATCAGGTTGTGATGAGTGCTTGGGTGAAAAGGTGATATATTTAGTTTTACCCAGATTTAGGGTAAGTAGGTTACAAGACAGCCATTTCATCACGGTTCTTAGTGCTGACTCGGCATTTAACCGTGTTTCCTCCCAATTTTGTCCATGAGCGATGATTGCAGTAACGTCTGCATATGCGACAATTTTGCAGTTAGGTATTTGTAATTGACACAGATCATTCAGGTATACTAGGAAGAGGGTCGGCCCCAGGACACTACCCTGGGGGACACCATAGGTAATGCATTCGTCCTGGCTTAAGTAACTGCCAATTTTGATACGTTGTCTTCGATCACTTAGGTAACTTTTGAAAATATCAAGCACTACACCACGGACACCAATGTTATAAAGTTTCCTAACTAATATTGGCACAGACACGGTGTCAAAAGCTTTCGTGAGGTCGAGAAAAATGCATAAAGTATTTTTGTTATAATTCATATTATCAATTATATTGGCAGTCACTTCCAAAACAGCGTCTTCAGTAGATTTACCAGTTCTAAACCCGAATTGGTTTGGAGCCAATAATTTTTTTGAGTCAAGGTAGGCAATTAATTTTCTATTCAAAATTTTTTCTAGTATTTTTGATATTATGGGTAAAACAGATATTGGTCGGTAATTATTTGCACTGTATTTATCCCCACTCTTATAGATCGGATGGACCAAGGCCCTCTTAAACACAGACGGGAAAATACCAGATGAGATACAGAGGTTGAAGATTCTTTTAAAAACCGGAATAAGGGCATATCTCGCTTCAATTATCAGAGAGGTCGGAATTTCATCCCAGCCTGTAGCGCAATCCCTCTTCAGCCCCAAGATAATCTCTTCAATCTCCATTTCGTCTATTTCAAGGAGAGCCATAGAGTCTTTTGTATAAACATCTGGTTCTGAATAGGAATATTGCGGCAATGTATTTGTAGAACCCTCTATTATTTCAGTCGCTAGGCCACTCCCTACGCCAGCGAAAAACTTATTTACTACATTTACTGAGGTTTGAGGATCATTACATGTGGATAAGAGCTCATCAGATGATGATGGTTTTTGCTGAAGGTTGGAGACTTTTTTAATCAGATTCCACATTTGTTTAGGATTTTTCTTACACCTTTGGAATTCGGCACGCTCATACTCACATTTGCATTTTTTAAGTAAATTATTACAAAAGTTTCTATACCGCGCATACGATACTCTTAACACTTCGTTTTTTGGTTGCCTTTTTGCATTTCTATGAAGTTTGTCCCTATGCCGTATGCAACGGAGCAGTCCAGGTGTGATCCACGGTTTGACAATGCGTTTTCTACTAGGAATATTTGAGGTAACTGTGTTCGAAACAACCAACGAATTTAATTTTTGTACTAGAATATCAGCAGCACTCTCAGCGTCATTGTTGGAGATGATATCCGAGAAATCCATATTTTCTACTTCTGAAATGCATGCTGGTAAGTCAAAACGCTTTGACATCCTACTGCTCGCTTGCTCCGTGGTGTTATTTAAAGCACGGCAGAATATAACCGGAGAGTGGTCCGTGAACAAGGAATCCAACACCATCGTAATCGCCGTTTTATCAGTTTTCAGGATCACATGATCGAGACAGTTATTTTGACGTGTTGGAAAGAGGTGGGCTGGCAGCATGGAATGAGCCGCCAGTAAATTTAAGTATGCGTTACCATTCTGTGCAATACTGTCTGGGAAGATGTTTATATTTAAATCACCTATAATGGCTATAGTTTTAAAGGGACGTAGTGAAAGCAATAAGGCATCCAGCGAGTTTATAAAATTTTCGATATTTCTGCAAGATGGTGACCGATAAGTTGCGATGATCATAGATTTGTTAGGTAGTTCAATTGTTAAGCAGTTTGCATCCGCTACCTCCGGTTCTGCTATCTTGGCTACGATATCTTCCCTTATGTAAACCACAACTCCATCATTTTGGTTATTGTGCTTGGTGTTATGGGTTACGTAACCAGGTAGGCTAGGTAGAAAGGGACATTTACTTAACCAACACTCTGATAGAAAGCTCGTTCCAAAAGCAGTAGCAGATTATCGAAATTAGTTGAATTACCGATGCTTCTTATATTTACATGAAACACTTTGAGATATTGATTTGTACCAGTCAGAAGCAAATTAGCGTTTTCGGGGGAACATACATATGCCTTACCCACCGAGACACGATCTATTTCAGAAGTTACGTGTAGATGGTCATCCATAAATGTAACCAAAAGATTTGCAGTTTGAGTACGAGCAGGAGTATCTTATTATAAAATTCTAGGGGAGGAACGTCTATTTCTTTTAAGAACATACAAAACGACGGAGCTTTGATAGATGTGGAGAATGGAGTAAAGTAGCTTGTAAGGGATGTAGTTATTCTTAGTGAATGAGTGTGTTTGGATGTGCACATAGCTGTTTGTGTGAGTGTGTTTATTACATTGTTATAAGTAAAAATTATACAATAATACTTAATATTTATAGGAAATTTCAAAAAAGTGATGCCTAAGACAGAGTCAGGACAATCGGTCCATAGGAAATTGTTGATTATATTTATAATTTCTAGTCATTTTGTTTTGGCTAGATTTTCCAGATCAGCTTCTTCCTTTATTAGGTGATAGGGGGACCCATCTTTTTCTCTTATAAGAATTTTACCGTGGGTAGACCAGCAGTATTTGTATCCATTACTGCTTGCGAAAACACGTGCAAGGTAGAAAAGGCGTTTCATCTTTGCAGTTAGGTTCTCCGCTATGAAGATTGGCCTGGTTGCACCGCTTATTTTCATCTTTTCTGTGGTAAGTTTTCCTGACTTTCTGTTGTACTCCTTATATGCTTTGAGTAGTTTATCCTTTTTTAAAACACTGACCAATTCCAATATTATGGTTTTATTTTAGTAGTCGTATTTTAAATATATAATACTTTTTTACAATAACAAAACATTACTAAAAACAGGGTAATTACGTTTTACGACAACGCAAAACAGACAAACGAATTAGTATGAAAGGGCCATCCACTAATCTTGGTATATCCGACATCAACCACTAAATGCTTTTTGCTTTCAGCGTTTTAATGAATTTTGAGAAAGTGGGATTAACCTTAGTTAATCGCTTACGATTGTCTTAAGTCTGAAAATTAATTCATTATTAAATATTTTATTTATTACTAGCTGTGCTCGCGACTTCGTCCGCGTGGAATAGTTATTTTTTCCCCGTTTTTTTTTTCCATTATTTCTTCGCTCCTAATGGTTGCAGCGTGATGTTAAATAGCCTAAAGCCTTCCTCGATAAATGGTCTATTCAACACAAAAAGAATTTTTCAATTCGGACCAGTAGTTCCTGAGATTAGCGCGTTCAAACAAACAAACTCTTCAGCTTTATAATATTAGTTAAGATCATCACTCTATCGCAGTTTACTGATGGACATGGGCCTCTAGCTGTTCGGCACTGGACAAACACCTGGAGGATTTACCCATAACCGGCGACTTGGCGATCGCAGGGCGTAGCTTCTCGTTCCGGTAATGGTGCTGCCCATCATCGCCCTGTCGTATTTAGCTACGCTTTAAATCGTGATAGTAATACCGCCACCAGTCTGTTGCCAGAGCCTCGTCTGTTATTCAGCAGGATGCACCACGGGCAGGTGAGGGTGGTTTAAAGCGAAAAGATGGGTCGCGCTCCCTTACATCTCATTAAATTTATATAGTTTGAAGAGTAACGTTTTAAACTGAGTCAGCATAGAGGTACATGTTGGTAGCGGGTGATATACGGTAGCAGCAGACAGTCTCACAGCGGTCTCTATGTAATTTTAAGACACTTTCTTGAATTCTCAGTGTAAGCTTTTTCGTAGACAGAGCTCAATTTTGTATATTTATTTATTAATTACTAGCTGCTTCCCGCGGCTCTGCCCGCGTGAATATTCATATAAAACATAGCCTATGTGTTAATCTGATGTACAAACTATATTCGTTTCATTGAAATCCGTTCAGTAGTTTTTGCGTGAAAGTGGAACAAACATCCATCCATCTATCCAAACAAACTTTCGCGTTTATAATATTAGTAGGATTTATATTAATGTATAAAATATTATACATTTTTATTTATTTATTTATATCTATTTCTTTGTATATATGTAGGTATATATTTAAATATATATTTACTTAGGTATATAATTAAACAGTTTGCACGACCTTGCCCCTCTATTCAAAATAGCACACTTCCTTTACCTGAAGGTTGCCTGGAAGAGATCGCTTAATAGAGACCGCCTAAATTGTACCACTAGTTGACTGTAATACCTTGTCTATAAATGTTTGTCTTTTGTGCAATAAAGAATATCTATCTATCTAACTCATTATTCGCGTGTTGGTGGCAAATTATTACACCTATTTGCCACATGAATTGAAGCCTTTGTATGTACTTTCTTTTGTTAATAGAACTCTATTCAGTGAATTGCTTTCAAACTACTCGTATCGTCTTAGCGCCTGTTCATACTAGCGTTTATTTTCGTTCACACTAGCGGTTGATCCGCCCGGCGGCGACCGCAAATCGACCGCCGATCAACCGCAAAACGGCCGAGGTGTTCACACTAGCGGTCGCGGTTTTGCGGTTCGGCAGCTGGTAGTGTTGTAGATCGATGGTCGGCTATAGGTAATTGTTAATTCTTTAGTGAGAATAAATCGATTCAAGTACCAAATGATTTTACAATCTAAACATCGATAATCGCTTTAAAGATAATTTATGTGTGACTTTAATTATTCTGTTTTTGGGAATAGGATACTGACTCTTTACTGTTCTATATTACTTTCTGGTCACCTTAAGAAGAAGTACAATTTAACTTATTTGAGAGCCATGAGTACTAAATTGATTGCATATGAGAAGTTTATTGACGATAAACTTCAAATATTATTACAAAAGTTAGGTTTTGATTAAATTATAATATTATCGTATTTTTATCTATAATAACATCTTCAATTAAGAATAAATTTCATAAACTCACATTTAATACAGTTGTTACAATTGTCTTAAGCTAATAGCAAATAATTAACGATTCCTAGTGATCGTTTAACTTTCTGGTGTCCCATGCTGATTACAATTTGTACTAGTCACAAATCGATTAATCATTATGATCCATTAACGTAACGATTAAATTGTAACAACACTAAAAATAAAACAATTACGTATCTACTAACAGAACGTAACCATTTTTGAAGCGCCTTGCGAAAATAAAGAATTATTGTATTTACTTCATACTAAAATTATGATGTATTATGTTGTATTCTACTACCTGTTTTTACGGTAGATCTAATGGGAGTTTTCGTTCCCACAATACTTAAAGAAATTCTTATCAAATTTACAATACTGAATGAACTAACTGACTCCTTTGCGCGCATCGGCGTACGGATAAACTTGGACAAAACCAAGGTCATGTTCAATGAACATGCTCTACCGGAACTCAAAGTTGTTCAAAAATATGTAGTTATACCTCGGGCAGACATTGCAGTTAGGTGGAACCAGCTTTGAGGACGAGGTAATTAGGAATAGTCAGGCTTCAGATGGTCGATCCCACAGTGCCTAAAGACGAAAGTCTTTAATCAGTGCGTTCTACCGGTTATGACATACGTAGCTAAAATGTGGACACTTACGGTACGGCTAGTCCACAAGCTAAAGATCGTTCAGCAATCATATCGAAAGGGCTTTGCTCGGGTCTCTCTGTCTTATTCGAAATGTGGTGATCTGGCAGAGAACCCAAGTTATCCACAGCTCACCGATTTAATAAATTGAAGGGGCATCGTTCTAGCTACATCAGCCGCAGAATCAATAATCAATAAATCTCTATGTGGTTTGAATCCTTAGGGAAGTAAGAACGAGATTTTGCAACATGTTCTACCGAAACCGATGGCAGTTTACGGCGCTTTTAATTTACTTACAATTTACATTTTCAATTTAATCAAATATGTTATATTATTAAATAAGGAAAACTAAAACATAAAATAGGTAGATAGTATACATGAATTAATCATGTTCAGATTTCCATTATTTCGTATTTCATAGAAAATAATGTTTGATTTTTGGTATAGCAAAATGCTAACTAAAAATGTATCTATAGGTTAATAACCATTTCTAAATAATTAGTGTGGCCTCAACGTGTACTTATATTTTCCACCATAATTTATAAATTCAAATAAATTTGTTTCATATTTTATTTTAACCGTGTAAAGTTACGTTCTATAAAACAGAAGAAGAAATGTCACTAGCTAGTGATGGAGGTATAGTGCTATTAAAGTTTCGATAATATCTAAATATAGTAAGCTGAAAAGTAAAATAATTTTAAATGGAAATGGATAGTTTCTTGAGAAAATATTTCGACAAAGAGTAAAGAAAGGTAATTTTTTTTATAGTGCAAACGGGCCATTATTATCACTTAGGAAATAGTTAAATAACTTTCTCCTTAGCTGTTGTGTAATGGTCGTCGTGGCCTCTCTCATCCTTTCTTTCCTATTCTATATTACCTTCGAGTACTGTTTTACGTAATGGGGGTTGAAGGCAGTTCAGGGAGTGGTGGATATTGCTCACCCGACAAGAGCAAACCTTTTTAGAATTAATGAATATGAAATTTTGCGATATTGACTTGTGGTAGAGTATAATTATCTTCTAGCTAAAAATATTTAGTAGCTGAAAATTTTACCCAAAATATGGGTAGTATTGCTGCCCACCAATTGTGAACCATTAATTACGAGAGTACCTACACTAAAGAACTTACGTCGGCACTAAGTTATTATATTTTCCTAGTGACACTACGTAGTGCAGATACGCTTACTTTGCATAAATGTAAGATTCGCGATGGGCATTTGTCTTCTACTTTCATCGATATTCACAATTTGACTATAGAGCAGCCCTAGCCCGCCGATGTCAAAACGCGTGAACAGGGGTAGCGGATCAACCGCCAAACCGCAGTTTGAACGCCGCGCCCCGCCGCGTTCGTAGTGTGAACAGGGGTAGCGGTTTGACGGCGGTTTGATGGCGGTTAAACGTCAATCTGAAGGAAGCCTAAGTCATTATTATTTTGATGAAAAAAAAAGTATCTTATTAAGTATATCAGTTGTCTAGTACCCATAGTACAAGCTTCGGCTTAGTTTGAGGCTAGATGGCGATGTGTAGCCCATCGTGGTGGTTTTGGTTATTTATTTATTTATTTTTATATGATATGCAACGGCATCTATATGTTCATAGGTATGTTTTGAAATGTACTCGATCTACTGGTCGAGAAACCTGAATAAATCTTGACCTCCGATATAATAAACCTTGCTTATTCACCGATCTAAAGACTTTGTAGGTTTTCTACAATTCATATTTCTGGGATACTCGATCGTACGACGTTTGTGTATTTTTACGTTAGACGTTGTTTTACTGGAGGAAGAGGACATAATTATAACCTAAATTATCCATAGTATTGTGAAACGTACTTAGACGTATACATTTATGGAAACGTTGATTAAATACGTAAGTTTAAATAGTAATCATATTTTTGCACGGGTTAATTGTTATTATTAATTTTACCTAAGCAGCACTCTGTATAAATAAAGCAAGTCCTATAAATACATGGGCATTTTTATACGATCTACCAAAATGGAATATGGATAAGAGCAAATCGTTTAAAACTACGAGTATACGAAATATGAAAATGAAAACCAAACATCAGGTAATTGAATAGACGTAGATTCCGATTGAAATAAAACACGTACATATAATAGTGAAGGTAAATACGTCATCCTGAATCTTATGGTAATCTATCACTGGCGCCTTTGAACGCCCTTGGTACATGAAAGCATTGAATTTGTCAGCCTTGAGAATTTTGATAAAACATTAATCATGACGAATTTACTCTAAAGGTAGGACTCACGAGCAGTTTATTTGGACCCATGCTAAATAACTTAAGTCAAATAATTGGACGTCAGGCTAAAGTTAGTATGTCTATGTTGAAAAACGTGATGATGATGGAAAAAGGAAGGGAATTCCAAAGACAGATAAATTTGACAGTACACGTCTGAACATATTTAATTTATATAAAATACTGTATATCCATTGACCGGATAAATACAGATTTTACCTACATAGACAAAGCATATTAAATAAGCTAAGACAAGCATCGGAAGTCGCGTGACAACAAATCGGAAATTGCGCCCTTGTGTAGTTCGTAGGGAGATACATGTTCAATTAGAATACAGGAATACATAATTCATGCTGGAAATGTGCAAAACATCCGGTATTATAAATGTAAACTTACTCTATGTTCGCTAATGTCCTTTCAAAATTAATCCAAGGAGTGTTTTCTGAAAAAAGAAAACCATCAAACGCCACCACATTCGCAGCAGATCCAACTGTAACGTAATTGGTTCATTTTAATATGGCACTTACATTTTCATAACAACTGACCAATATTATTATGATGATAGCTGAACTGCAGGCTCCATAAGGCCATCTATTTAATTTTGAAACACGCTATTTGTTAAAACTATTGTGACCGAAAATCTCGGGTATGGATATGGAATATCTTTCTATCTCGTTTTGAACATGAGAAGATTATATATTTCGAAAAACAAGGAGCTCAACAAAGAGTCCGATAGTTTGGTCGTTCGCACTATGAAAGTACAGCAAAATGCGCTGTACGAGTCTTTGGAACTTGCATCATACAAAGGAGCCTATATACGCTGTCCTGATAGTCCGATTATAAAAATGGCAGGAGGAAATCCATTCGATTTCATCATCGAAATAGTGATGAAATAGATAGACATAAATGTATGCAATAATTTAATATTATTAAACAAAAGAGATTTACTCATAGAACTAAGGACGAAAATATTTACTAACCAGAGTATAGCGTTGTTTATACAATTTATTGACGATAAGAGTTAAGTTTGACCGCCCGGACGCAATTGAAAAGCGGAATTAGGTCCAAGGTTATTGATCCTAAGGGATAATTAAATCATTATACGTGCTTCACCTTCAACGAAAAGGCTTTCACAAACTTGGGACAAAGCCCCGGACCAACTTAATACTAAAGCATTAAAATTTGTTACCTTTGATGGTCATTTAAGTAAATAATTATGTAAATAAATTGAGACACGTGCTTTTGGGTACAGTGTGCGGTTTCGCTGCTGTATTGTAAGGGGTAGCGTTGAGTAACCCGCATCATAATGTCACATTATATCATAATTATGTCATATTAAAATCCACTACTGTTAGTTATCATGCGAATGTTCTTAGTAGAGGACTTCAAACAACTTTACCTTATCAAGACCCGGCCAATTCTGCTATTCTCTATGCTAATCTAGGTCTGACCGAAATCATCCACGAAAGCTAACATTATTTATAGACTTATAACATTACATTTAAGGCTTTGACTCCCAAGAAACTACATAGATACAATAGAAAAACTAATTATTGTCGGTCACCGGTAAACGCAATGGCGCTCAACGTGTTAAGCTTTTGACATGAAACTGCATATGGACATTTTGTGGCTATTTGTGGTATTATGAGTACCCCGTTGGTCGCAATTACCATCTGATAATCGACAGGCCTCGGGTTTGAATCTTTCGGGTCCTTCAGAACGTTCAGGCCAAGATATCCCTGAAAGTGCTTTTTATTTTGTTCATTTTATCTTACCACAAAATTAAACAAACTACTTAAAAACCGGTAATAACGAAGATATATTTATAAGGAAACGTTTTTATTCAAAGCTGACAGACTCTTGTTTACCGTTACTTTCCTCCATAAAAATTGAACTTTTAATGAACATCAAATCGATGGAGTTTTGTGAAGAAAAAAAACTGCCTTACACTTTTCTTTGCTTCGTTTTTCCAAACAACTTGGTGAAAAAACACAAACAACACATAATTAAAATGGGTATTTACTGGAGATTTGACAAGGGTTGCTACAGAGGGTGTTCTGTATGGGTTTTGTTATTTTTTTGCGTTACTATTGGAATTTGTTTTTCTTTTAGGTATTTGTACTATCGAAGCAAGAAACAGAATAGATTTAAATAAATAAATAACCCAAGACATGCCACGCTGGGCCACACATCGCCATCTAGCCCCAAACTAAGCCGAAGCTCGTACTATGGGTACTAGACAACTGATAACTTACTTAGATACTTTTTTTTTTGTAAATAAATTACACATTATACATGGAAAACACCCAGACTAGCGCACATATATGTTTGTACTGTGTGGGAATCGAACTCACGTCCCTTGGCTCAGAAGGCAGAGGTCACTACCAAATGAGCCGTCGAACCAGTCAGAGCCATTTAAACAGAGTATATAGCCTGATTGTTACGAGTAGTTACTATCAAATGAAACTACTTTTTACTGGCTCTGTGGGTCAGGAGGAGGAGACAGGAGACATGCGTCTAGCACTTTTATAGATAGATATACTTTATTTCTCACCAAACAATGGACTTGTAACTAGATACAAGGATAACACTAAGGTACTTTAGAGGGGTACCTCTACAGGGCATTATATTAGTGCCCTACAGGGCATAGCGAATCTTTGCTCAAATTGAGCCGCCAGTCCGGGGAAGGACCTGCACCCTATAGAACAGAGACACGTATCTTTATAATAATACCGCAGCCAAATGACATCCAGGTCGTAGATATTACAACCGGTGAGAAGGGTTTCCGAAGCTCGTGGGGAGTAAGAGTTGACCCGTCATGGCGGTGGCAACTGGCAGGTAACTGATCAGTTACTTACCCGTTGTCACAGCGACTTGGGCTTCTCTTTCGCTTTCCATCAGGTGTATGGAAGCCATTATGTCGAGCTACTATAAAAACAACTTAGGAGTTTTTTAGGTTAACGATAAACGCGGCAACTCGGCGCGATGCAACGCGATGCGTAAATGTCTAGTAGTCTTTGTATGGAATAGTGGCCTGTTGTTGCGTTAGTCAGCGCACGGTGAAGTATGGGTCGCATTACGTGGCGTCGTATTGCTATGCGTGCGATGCGTTAAGGAAAAACGATCCGTCGTTGAAAATGGGTCTTTATATCTGGTTTCTACTGGTCTGACAGACTATTGTAGGTGCCTAAATGTTTATAGTACCTTCGCGGTTTTTATGTTCATAGCTAAGACAAGCATTAAGACTAGCCAATACATTCTCAATTCCGATGCTAAATTCTGAATTTAAATTCACATTTGCAAAAACTATACTCTACTTACGTATAAAATGCTGGAGCGCTTTGTATTCAAGTAGAGTATTTTTGTTGCGAACATGAATTTCAAATTAGGAATTTTGCATCGGAATTCCGAACTTATGCGGCCAGCCTAAAGCTACTAACTATGAATTCATAATCAAAGTTATTAGATTTGGTCACACGTAACTTTATAAAAATAGAGTATTTAACTCGAGCAATATCCTTTTCACTACATTAACAAGATTGACCTACCTGAGCCAAAAATATTGTTGTCTCTAGTATCAAGTTACACAATTGATAGAGGTGTGCCCATCCATCATTCAATGTTTTACCCGAGCGAAAAATAGAGTGGCGACAAAGTAAAATAATACTGAGAGCGTTTGTTTAACTCATATTGTATTCGCTTTTACAAATTGATCTGGTTACATATTTTTTATTCGATTTGTTGACATCCAATGTAGGTAAAAATTAGATCATCTGTAGGTAGACGTGAGGTAGACTAACCCTATCAATACTGATAGGAAGGATTTAGATTCAAAGAAGGTTTTTAATAAGTTCGGGACACAAGTGTAATCTGTGATTAGGGTTACTTAATAATTTCAAGGAAAATTTCTTAAAATTTTAGTGAATAAATAAAACTTTTCAGTACATCAATATAACCCTGCCACCGACTGGTATAACTATCACGATTGAAGGCGTAGCTAAATACCACTGGTCAATGACTGGCAGCAGCGTCACCGGAGCGAGAAGCTACGCCCTGCCATTGACAACCCGCCTGCCCAGCGTGGCGAATAAGGGTAAATCCTTCAAGTGTTTGTCCAAAGTGGCGAAGAACTGGAGAGGCATATGTCCAGCAGTGGACTGCGATAGGCTGGTGATGATGACACGAATACAAAAACAAAACAACGTTTATTAATAACTTCTAGAACTCAGCTTAGTTTCAAAGGTCCTTTATATTCTGTGTAAATGTGTGAAAAGCTATACTCTAAGTTAACATCTAGCTGACAAGGGTTGTAACTAATGTTTGTAGACTTCTTAGCCGGCTAAACCTTGTTACTAGATACAATCTTCTAAGCAGACCCGACTAATGTTGTCATACACAACTGATGTTGTTAGAAAACATTAATAAAATTCAAGCTGTGATTTATTGTAGGGTCTCCTAAGCTAAACACTGACTTGTTATCTTGGACAATGCTTGTTTGTAATAAAAAGCACTTTTACTTGTTTCTGTTAAATAAAAAACATATTAAGCCTTGAGGTAACTCCAGTTATTTTTCTGACAGCAAAAATAGCCCAGGTAAGTATTTTTGCTGTCTGATAAATTTGTTTTTGACCACAAACGCTATTTTTTTTTAGCAAAAGGCATATTTTTAGCCGTGGACTGCAATATGCCGATGATGATGATTATGATGAAAGGTTTACTAAAAACATGAGTCGTAAACGTACGTACGTTAACAAACAACTTTAACATGTTGGAAGTATGATAAAAATGTTAAATTATCGAGAAATTACCCCCATGCCCCTCCCCCTATTTAGCTTTGAAGATCTTCCAAACTGGTAAATTTCCTAGTCAAAATATTTTAAACGAAACTTTTCGTAGAATTCGTCTCTACATTGACATTATATTATAATGTGGGCGAATTCATTTACCTAAGGCTAGGTAATTACTGATTGTTTTTATTGAAAGTGAAAAGTCTTTTTACTCGTCCAAGCCTGTCCAAAAAAGGGTGTGTAAAATACGCGGAATACGTGGACCGAATGCCATGGGGAAATCGTAACATAATTAATATAGAAAACATTCCTTCGCGTCGTTCAATTGTAGAACTCGTTGCCAGTACATTTTTCGTTGTATTTTTCCTCCTTCCTTTGATATTGTTTAAAAGGGCCGTGAACAATCTTATGTGGCGGCATAGCAGTGGCAACTGACCGGTGATTGGCTGGTTACTTACCAGTTGTCGCTGCGACTTCGGCTTCTCTTTCGCTTCCAATCGAAAAGTTAACGGCACTGTCACACTTACTGGTCTGCCGCCTCTCGCTTAAAAAATATAACTAGATTTAGTCGTAAGAAAATAATGTGACTTAGTTGATGACTAGAAATATTTATCGTTTTTTTTAACTTGCACTGTCAAAATCATTTGCATAGCTCATTGTCAGTACATGTGTTTCCTCCTTCCTTTGATATCACACAACACAATAATTTAATCTATACTTATAATAAATCTGTAGAGAGGTCAATTCTGTACATAAAATATTTTTTCAAAATAACTATCAGGGGGTGATAAGTGATCGATACTGATACCAAAAATGCAATCAGTAAAATTTTTGTCTGTCTGTCTGTCTGTCTGTCTGTCTGTCTGTATGTTCGTTATAGAAAAAAAAACTACTGAACAGATTTTGACGAAACTTGGTACAATTATTCTTCATACTCCTGGGCAGGTTATAGGATACTTTTCATCACGCTACAATCAATAGGAGCGGAGCAGTGACGGGAAGTGTTGGGAAAACGCGAGAAATTTAAACCTGTATGTTTGAACGCGCATTACGCGAAAACTACTGCATAGAATTGAATGCGGTTTTCACCAATGTATTGCTAAAGGTCTAACTTAAAACTTAGGTACAAGGTAAAGATGGGTATTATATGGAAGTCCGTTATTTTTGAAACCCGATATCCACGCGAGCGACGCCGCTGGCACAGCTAGTGTAGAGTAAAGCTTTACACTGGGCGAGTTTTTGGAACCTGCACAATAATACTTTGTCTAGTTCTATGTCAAATTTGGTGCAATAGAGTATCCCTACTAGTCCCTACTTAATATTATAAATGCGAAAGTAACTGTCTGTCTGTAACGCTTCCTCGCTTATACCTCTCACCTGATTCTTATGAAATTTGGCTCAGACAATCTTTAGACCATGAGAAAGGAGATAGGCTACCTTTTATTGCGAAAAAGGGATGAAGAAACACTTCTGTGACACACCTACATGAACGCGGGCGTAGCCGCGGGCACAGCTAGTTTATTATTAAAAAGAAAAGATGAGAAAAGAATCGTTTTCATTAATTAATTAAATCATACTGTTATAATATTTTATGTAAATTTGCTATGTGTTAAGTATGATAGGTACGTTTTAAATGAATTGTATGGTGTGCTGTTTGTTTTCTTATCAAAGTAATAAATCAACACTAAAAAAAATAATAAATATTATCAAATGTTCTTTAAATTATAAATACACAAACAAAACGTTTTTAATCTTTTTACTATGTGAACGATTTGATCTCGTATTCCCGGAATCCTATTTGCGAACAAAATTTATAAGCCATGAAAAAGGGATAATGTTCCTATTTTTGTTCAATCAAGCGATTGGTGAGGTCCGTATTGAAATATTAATATCAAGACCAGGTCTGATCAGCAAATTTACAAATCACATCAGTAAGTTAAAATTATTATGAAAAAGTATCTCGGTGGCACATAATTTGAATCAATTTGAGAGCTTCGTAGCTTTTTTAGGATTGACGGATACAGATTACAAATCACCGCCCTATCTCTTCCCATTATTTTTTTATGAAATACAAATGCAGACGAGCAAACGGTTTACCTGATTGTAGGTGATAACAGCCGCCCATATACATCTGCAACAGCGCAGGAGTTTCATCAGGCGTAACTCTTACCGGCATTTATGAAATAGGTACGCTCTTGAAGATTTGAAGATCATATCGGTCCGGAAATACCGCTGGCGACAAAGCAGTCCATAGTGTAGTTTTGCAGGGTAGGAAATGGCGACAGTGCGCCGTTGTGGACTGCCAAGTATCACGATGGTACGGATGGCAAATTTGTTGCGAATGTCATAAGCGTCCACTAAGGCGCTTAGGGTTAACCGCTTGGCAAGCAATCAGTAACTTCCGTCGCGTTGCTGGATAGATCGGTGTATAACATACGAGTAAATGCCAACATAACGGTGTAAACTGACAAGTGATAGATTTCGTTACATCCTGCCTTTGCCACAGCGACTTGCTCTCTTTCGCTTTCTTTGGGCGAAGCCTCGCGAGGTGTGGTCACTATAATGTGGTTAAAACCACAATTTTCATAACTTATGTCAACTTAAGCAAGGAACAACTAAATTATCGACAGTATTAATTAGTATATGACATATATTCATCATCATCAACCTGCAGACGTCTACTGCTGGACATATGCCAGGAATTCAATAATCATCATCATCAATAATTTCTGACAAATTTTAAATACTCTTTATAATCTAATTTTGAAAAGGTGTATTATTACTACGAGAATAACATTTCTTTCTACTCTCAATGAGTACGTAGTGTACGCAATATTATCCAAGCTATTAAGTACAATTTCAAATAAAAAATCCATTATTATCGATGAGTCCATTAGATATTATCACGCTTTTAGGCAACAGTAAAAAGTTATGACTTTGTAATACAGTTTTTACTTTTAGTACTTAGGTATTAAAAAATTCTAATGAAAATATTTTATTACTTTGCTTCATTTGTGGAGGTTTAAACTTCTCATGTTTTCTCAAGAAGATTTTTTAATCTAAATCCGGACTAAATATTTTAACGTACCTAATTATTTTGACCCTGGCAACATCCCTTTTATTTGTGTTTTTTTTTTATATTTGAACATTATTGTCTCCTTCTACGAAAACGGAAACGAATGCGTATTCCTAATTTGCGAATACATTCAATTGTAAAATGAACAAAGTCATGGGTGTAATTTGATTATGAATACAATGTGTTACTAAATTCGGCTATCAAACGTAATTGTATACTCGTAATTTGTCTCTTAGAACTAATTCGTTGTAATTGATTACTGTTATATTTGTCGCAACAACATCGTTAACGACTTTGAGAATTTCGTGTTCTGTTCTTATGCTTAGTCAAAGAACAGCTATTCTTCGAAACTGCCTGTAAGATGCTATGGCAACTAGGGCGAATATAACTCTTACTTTATGGAGTAAGAGTCTTGACTGGCCGGGAGGCTCATTTAGCCTTCGGAACCACGGACGTGGATTTGATCCTCACTCAGAACAAATATTCTTGTAATGAAGATTTGTGTTTGTTACGTGTTTGGGTGTATTTTAGTATCATGTTTGTGATAACTGCATCAACAGCCTATAGCAGTCCACTTCGACACATAGGCTTCTCCAGTTGTTCGCCACTTTGGGCAAACATCTGGAGGCTTGGTCTATAGCCGCCACGCTGGGCAGAAGGGTTGGTGATCGCGGGCGTAGCTTCTTGCTTCGGTGACGCAGCTGCCCGTCATCGGCCTGTGGTATTTAGCTACGCCTTTAATCGTGATGATTATACCGCCACCAATCGGTTGCCAGGGCCTCGTTTATTATTCAGCAGGATGCACCACGGTCAGGTAAGAGTGTCTTGGAGCGAAAAGATAAAGGTCACTCCCTTAAATCTTAGTTTTGCCGATACCCATTAAAACGAGTGTTAAAATAATAATTAACGGAGTCGGAATAATTAACAGTTCTGGTTCCAAAATCACAAGCAGTAACATAAATAATGTACCAGATGGGAGTTAAAACTTATTTTTACTTATAAGGAGTTCCAAAGCTGAAACAAAGTTTGCTGACAGTTTTTACAACGTATTTTATTACGGAAAATAAAATTCTCTACATACAGGACTTTATGCCCATAAACTTCCCAACGACTTAAACTAAAATCAAAGTACTAATAGGGAAAGTAAGTAGACAAAATTTTTTATGTGTTTTGATATGGATCTTAGTATAGGTTTCGCTTAAGAAACTTTATAGCTTGTTAAATTGTTTACTACATTCTGATATTACTTCTTAATACTTTTTCTGACTGATTTTCCTTCACTCTTAAACCTCTAATTTTCTTAACTCACTCTATTAAATAGTAATTAACTGAAGCATAATGGTTTTCTGTGGGTTTGTATGGTGTGAATGTAACATGACATCATTAGTAATATAGGCTTTTTCTGTCTTATCAATAAAGGAGAGAGGTAGGGCATAGCAAATCTTCGCTCGAATAGAGCTGCCCGTCCGGGGAAGGACCTATAGATTACCGCAGCCTAATTTCTGCTGGTGATTAGGGTTTCCGGGCTCGTGGGAGGTTAGGGTTGGGCCGGTATGGCGGTGGCAACTGACAGGTAATTGACCAGTTACTTGCCCGTTGTCACAGTGACTTAGGCTTCTCTTTCGCTTTCCATCAGACGTAAGGAAGCCATTATGTCGAGCTACTATAAAAAATATAACTTTAAAGTTTTGAAACAGGTATAATAGAAAAGATAATTTCAAAAATCTTCGATATTTATGTATCTGGACGTTAAACGGTTTCAATAAATCTACGAAAAAAGTCATATTTATTCCCTTCATTTAGAACTACAAATACATACATTAATTGTTGTACAATTAGATGATCTTACTGCTATAAGCAATTAATACATCTATCAAATAGAATGGAGTTCATTAAAACATGTTGCAATTATCATTCCAATAAAGTCATACACGCGTTCATAATAATCAGACCTAATTGAAGTAAAACTATAAGAAAAACATAATTAACGGTAACTACATTGTGTCGTATGCGGGCACTTTGAAAGCTATGTGGGCTCGATAATGCATTGCAAAAAAAACATAATAAGTGCATAAAATTAACACATTAATAGACTGCGTTGGAATGAGGGCTGTCTTGACCATGTTATTTTTAACACTTCAAAAAGGAGGTTCTCAATCATTGGTCTGAATTTTTTTGTATGCCTGTTACCGCATCGCCGACAATTGTGGACCGATTTCTTCTAGAAAAAAATTTTTTTTTGTTCTGCTGGATGTACTATCTAGTTTGTGCAATTGTCACCATATTGAAGTCGGCCTTTTTTAAACTTTTTAATTTGTTCTTTTTTATAATCGTTTTTAGTAATTCGTAAGAATTGGTCAAAATTCTTAGCGGATATCTACGTCATAACATCTACCTGCTTGCCAAATTTCAGCCCGATCCGTCCAGTAGGTCCAGGTGGCGCTACTACGTAATGTGTTCTAGCCTTGTATAGAACGGAAAGACGCGACGTTGGTAGTATTTAAACCTTTCACCTACTTGCTATTTAACTGATTTGGAAGACCTTAGCTGCCTGATATCAATGAGGCAGTTCATGTGATTTTTTTTTTATAATAGCTCGGCATAATGGCTTCCCTACGCCTGATGGAAAGCGAAACAGAAGCCCAAGTCGCTGTGACAACTGGCAAGTAACTGGTTATCTATTACATACATTTTTTTTTCTGCAAGAGGCGGCAGACGAGCAAATTAATGTGATGATGGTAAGCAGTGGACACCATCCATGGACACCCACATTTATACCTAGTTAGTTTCCGAATTGCTATGTGTAAAAGACGGTAGCTACATAAGAAAAAAATATGTACCAAATATAGGGTACCAAATTGAGAGAGTTAAAGCCTCATTCTTTTGGAAATGTAATACACGCGAGCCAAATCTCGGGTGCCGCTACCTGTGTTCTATGTTTAGGTACATATAACGAAGATATAGTCACAGGAGCATATCTAGGTAGAACGGTGATGGGTTTTCACAGAGGTTACAGTATTAGAGATATCTACACTAATATTATAAAAAGGAAAACTTTGTTTGTTTGGTTGTAATGAATAGGCTCAAAAACTACTGGACCGTTTTTAAAAATTCTTTCACCATTCGAAAGCTACATTATCCACGAGTAACATAGGCACAATTTTATTTTGGAAAAAAAAACTTTACGCGGACGAAGTCGCGGGCGGAAAGCTAGTCACAGATATATTAGAGGGTAAGGACTTTTAATACGAGATTTGAACGCTGGATTTAATTGTAATGGAAAGGAATGGGAAAATTCTAAAGTCGTGTAAAGGGATGTATAGTAAAAGATTGCGACGAGGATTTTGTAAGATGGGAAGGAACTTGAGATCACGACATGATCGCACACCAAATCACACATCATCATATCATAATCAGTTAAACGTTTTATACCCTTGTACTTCATTGCATCATTATGCATGTCTATGGCTGCATAATGATATAGCCATAGACAGATCTTCTTTATTGTTTGACTTAGAACTAAGTATTGTAGACATTTATTGTCTTAGTTAAGCGGTCTTATCGGTTTTATTATAAATGTATACATAATGTGTGTGTCGTTCAACTTAAATTAGACTGCTCGCTTACTTTAAAACGAGCGCTAGAAAATACATTTCAAACGCATATTGGATGTGAAACACTCTGACCGAGCCGTTGTTGTTGAAATCACGCACAATATAGGTCAAAACTACGCTTTTTTGTGCTAAAAAGCACGCACAAGCCCGTTCTATCCTTGATACATTTTCGTGGTGCCGCTCTTTGTATTTATCTTTACGCACATATAACGAAGACGGGGTAAAGTCTTGTCAGTCGTGTTGTTAAGATTAGCTAAGTCACGTAGGTATGCGTATCAGTGCTGTTCAAGACAATTGCTATTGTATTATTTAAAATTCGGTAGCAAAATTCTAAGACATTGTTTATATCCAACAATATGGCGTGCAGGGAGATTATGACGTACGCATCCGCTAAGAAAGGATTTTTGATTGATTCTGCTCCCAAGGGGATAAAATAGGGGATGAAACTCTATTCCACGTGGACGAAGTCGCGGGCACAGCTAGTAAAATATAATTATTTTAAAAAACTACTAGTAAATAGATAATCACCATCAGCCCACATCAGTTCACTGCTGGACATAGGTCTCTCCCAAGGTTCGCCGCTGTGCTCGATTTTGGGCTGGTAAGTAGATACTCTTTAGCAATTTGAATTTCCATGTTTTAGACGAAAGCGTAAAATAATGTGCCACTTAAATATTATTAGCTAAGGCTGCAAGTTAACAATAAAACAATAGAAGGTACATACCTACAAAAAACAAAAATAAATGTACGATGATATTATGTCCCCCCCCCTCCAGCTGTCAAAGTGTAAACACGTACTTCAATAAGCTCTGCAGTTTTAAAATCACATATTGTAAATTAACAGTATTAAAGTATTGTGGGAGTGTTAATCGTGCACCTGAACTGGCTTGGAATATATTTTTACGACTGTTTTGGAGAAACTGGCGCTTAAGCAACTGTCAGATACAAATTCAACAACTGGGACCATTTTGGAGGTTAGAAAAGTGACAGTTAATGGTGTTACGTTCGGATACACGCATTGAAGCCAAGTCACGTTGACGGTAGCGCCCCCGTATCGATACATCAATCGTTAATCGATACCGTTGACCTAGCAGTGGCTTACTGCAAATTTAGCCACCGACGCCAGCGCCACCACATCAGACTTTGAAAACACAAACAAATAACTTTGGATATCACCCACTTGTCTCAGTGGCGTGCTACGACAACTGAAACCTGTGACTTGCTACGAAAATTACTCTTCGAGATTTTAGTTCCCCTGCTGCCTGTTCATACGAGTACGCTAAAGAGCGACATCTGCCGCTGTGTTTGAAATAACAATAACGGACATTTGATCTCAATACCATTTATACCGCCGTGATACTTTAGACAAAAATATGTCCAGCTCATCTGCAGATACTAACCTAACCCTGATGAGTGATTCTGGCGCTGAACAGAAAAGTGTTACAACTCCGCCTTGCCATCCGGCTGCTATTCGACCAGGACGCGTCATAAAGAGGAAGAATAGGGATTGTGACTGTAGTGAAGAAGTGGAAGTACTAAGAGGCGAGATTAAACAAATGTTTGAATCAATGATGACAACACAAGGAACCGAGATAAAGAAAATAACCACCACGCTTACAGAAATTCAGGAAACAAATCGCAGTATCGAAAACTCTCTTACTTTTCTGGCTAGCCAGAATGAAGAACTGAAGAAGAAGGTTGAAAAATGCGAGTTGCAGGCAAAAAAAGACCAGGAAAATATAATTTTGTTAGAGGAAAAAGTAGAGGAACTACAGAGAGGAAATAGGAAACAAAATATCGAAATAAAAAATGTCCCGAAAGTAAAGGAGGAAAATAAATCTGACCTTATAAATATGGTCATGACGCTATCGAAAAGTGTTGGCTACAATATGACCAAAACGGATATCAAGGATATCTACAGAGTCAAAAGTACGAGGGAAGGAAATAAAGTCACGCCTATTGTAGTAGAAACTTCCTCTACGCTCATTAAAAATGATTTACTTAAGTCATGTAAATCATTTAATACAAAAAGGAAAGATAAATTACGGGCTAAGCATCTAGGTTTCACCAAAAATGAAGATACGCCTATTTTCGTCTCTGAACAGCTAACAGCTAAAGGGTCGCGATTATTCTTCTTATCCAGAGATTTAGCAAAATCAAGAGGTTACAAATTTTGCTGGACCGGTTTTGGCAAGGTCTACGTTAGAAAAGAAGAAAACTCACCTATCATTTTAATAAAAAATGAAGCGCAAGTACAACGATTGTTGCAGGAAGCATGACTGCTAGCTTTTAATTATTGCTTAATACAGCTCGAATATTTGTTTATCCTAAAAATATATAGCTTTCTGCTACTACTCACTACTTTATACACCCACTACACACACACAAACATTTACACTATTACCAACCATGTGAAGTGCACACAACAACATACAATAATCATTATCATTCATAATAAAATACGTTTTAATAAGTTTATTGAATTATCGAACCTAGTTGTTATTAAAATACTATATCAATCAATTTGTAAAATATACAAAATATGTAAAATATTTCTTATAACTACCTATTTCTTTCAATTAAATAATAATGAATAATACACTCGAAAATCTAAAAGAATTAGACAAAATTAAAACTGCAAAATCAATTAAATGTGAAATAAATGAATTGTCAAAATACATGCACAAAAATAATTCTGATTTGACTTTAATAACACAAAATATAAGGAGCGTATATAATAATTTAGATGACTTAGAAGTTACGTTGATGGAACTTAAATTTGAGACTGATATCCAAATTCTAACAGAATGCCGACTAAAACTGAATAAACCCATTCCTCATATCGCACATTATCAATCATTTGTTACGACTAATCACCTTAACCAGGCTGACGGAGTAGTAGTGTACATAAAAGATCACCATGAAGCACAAGTCGAGGAAATCTTACTTGACCATGCCTCTTGCTTACAAATTAAACTTAAAGACGTAGTCATCATAGGAATATACCGCTCACCGTCAAATACTAATGCAAACACCTTTATTAACTCATTAAACGAACATCTTAATACACTTGCTGGTTACCAAAATATCATTATAACCGGAGACATAAACATAAACCTCATATCTGGACCCAATGAGCACTCTCAAGAACGTAAGAATCGTATGAATTACTTAGACATGTTATCATTCCATGGAATACTGACTGGTCACTCTTTACCTACAAGGGATTCTAGCTGTCTAGATCATTTCATGTTGAAGTTGGAGATCAGTAAAAGGATGGCTTTCATCGCAGTCCTTGAAACGACCGTCACAGATCATTCTCTGGTACTGTTAAATATAAGTAAAATCTTTAATAAAAGTAGTGATTACAAAACTAGTAAGAAAATAGTGAACTTCGAAGGTGCCGTAGAGACTTTGGCACTGGCAGACTTACAATCTTTGACACAATCTATGGACCCTAATTACATAACTGAAAAACTAATATTTACAATAAAAGAATCTATAGACGCTAACACAAAACTTGTTAAAATAAGTAGGAATAAGAGAATTTGTAAACCATGGATCACGACCGGGATTCTAAGATGCATCAAAAATAGAAACCGAATGCAGAAATCACTACGAGAAGACCCTGAAAATGAAACTCTTAAAATAACGTACAGGAGATATCGTAACTACATTAATAATTTAATTAAAAAACTAAAACGTAAGTACGAGAGAGATGAACTGGCGAAATCAAAAAAGAACCCGAAAATGTTATGGAACACTATAAATAACATAGTTAACTTTAAACCCAAAAAAACTAGTAACGCAAATCTTCTTAAAATTAAACCAACGACTTATGACTCGATTAACGAAATTAACACTTATTTTTCTAGGGTTGGCAGCGACCTAGCTCATAACTTGATAACAAACTATCCAAGTAGCATGTTTAGCTCACCAATACCCTCACAGTCTTCTTCTTCAATGGATACAATGGTGAATATCGTGTACCAATGTAACAACCCTTCAGATTCTCAAATGTCATCTTTCGTCTGGTTGGACACTGATACAGAAGAAGTACATAACGTCCTCATGAGCCTTAAATCGGACAGTGCACCTGGATGGGACGGGATTTCGGCTAGATTTCTAAAGTCAGCAAAAAAACAAATTGTCCCTATCTTATGCCATCTCGTTAATGTGTGTTTTAAACAGGGCATATTTCCTCTGGTCTTGAAACAAGCAATTATTACACCTGTGTACAAGGGAGGGGACAGGGACTGTATTAGTAATTATCGACCCATTTCAGTACTCACATCGATTTCGAAAATATTTGAGAAATTAATTAATGTCCGCTTGGTTAGCTACCTAAATAAATATAAAATACTATCTGATTCTCAATATGGCTTTAGGCAAGGTTTATCAACCGAAGACGCCATTTTAGACTTAACTTCATCAATAGTAGAACATGTAGACAAAGGCGATAAATGTCTCACAGTATTCTTAGACCTTCAAAAAGCGTTTGATACGGTCTCTGTCTCCACTCTTGTACACCGGCTTGAACAATATGGTATTAGAGGTAGCTCACTTGCACTCTTCGCTAATTATCTCGAAGACAGGAAACAACAGGTCAAAATAGAGAGCCATATTAGTGATTTGGTGCAAATCTCATCTTTTGGGGTTCCGCAGGGGAGTGTCCTTGGCCCAACCTTGTTTCTACTATACATTAACGAGTTGTGTAAAATTAAAATACCAAATGCAAAAATCGTCGCTTATGCGGATGACACCGCCATCCTATTTTATGGTAGGACGTGGGAAGAAGTGCGTATGGTAGCTGAGAAAGGACTTATTGTTATAAAAAAATGGCTAAATTCAAACCTACTAACCCTTAACATTAATAAAACAAATTACATTTGCTTCACTCCAAATAAACGTACCCAACCTGATGATACCTTCCAAATTAAAATACACGATTGCGGTACTATCCGACAAAATACGTGTTCCTGTCTGCCCATTGCACGTGTTGCCACAGTCCGATACCTTGGAGTCGTTCTGGACCCACACCTATCTTGGCATCCACATCTTAACAAGCTTATGAATAGAATAAGAACATTCATATGGATCTTTAAAAAGCTAAGGCATGTCACACATAAAGAGCTTATAAATAAAATCTATGTAGCCCTAGTTCAGTCTGTTCTATCTTATGGAATTTCTATATGGGGAGGTGCAACTAAAACGAAACTTCTTGAAGTAGAAAGAACACAAAGACGGCTACTAAAAGTTATGTACTTCTTGCCCTTTTATCATCCTACGGAGGATCTATATGCATACGGAGGCCTTCTTACTGTCAGAAAATTATATATCCTATTCGCTGTCCTGAAATTTCATAAAACCTTAGAATACGACCCTAAAATCCTTAATAAGAGAAGAAAAGATAAAGCTGCACCTACCAAATCAGTTAAAACGTCCTTTGCATCCAGACAGTTTGCCAAACAAGCAGGTTTCTTGTACAATAAAATTAATAAAATTCTTAATATTTACCCACTAACATATTTTCACAGTAAAAAGAAACTTGTAGCTTGGTTAAAATCACTCAAATATTTGGACGCTGAAAAGCTTCTAAAATCGGATTATTAGGACTCAAAATTGTGTGAACTTTTGTTGTTATGGTGTTGATGTATTTGTGTGTTGGACTTAGTCCTAAACTTGATAATTTATGTACCTAATGAAGCAAAGTAAAATCACTTGGCATGAAAATTATATACCTACTAACACAATAACGCACACACCTTCACATATAATCTTCTATACCTCCACCGTGATATGTACTACATCACTAACATCACATAACACAGGTACACTTTTACACACACACCACATACATTTACACACACTCACTTCACTACACTAGCACTACCTACACTATACATTAAAACACAATACCTAATTTTTTTTTTTTTTTTTTTGTTTATTAATTTAATTTAAATTTAATTTTAATTATACTGAATTTAGAATTGTAACTCGCCTTATTCTATATAACTGTCTTAAATGGGCGGTGACTACCTGATACAGGTAAATTATTTACTTACTAGGTATGTCACCACAATATATTTATGTAATCGAAAGGTTTGCTAAAGAATAAAGATATTTTTAATTTTAATTTAATTTTTTTTTTAATTATGTATGAACTACTTTTTGAATTTATCATTTGCTTTAACCTACATACTTTTATATGTAGCTTAAAGAAATATTTTCGCAAATGTTTTCTCAGTTACTGTTTACGCAACAAAAGAAACCTATTGTTTCTATTTCACGCATATTCGGCTCCAGCGAACGTTCTGGATATATGAACCAGTTTGTTGGAGTGGAAGCGTTGATATTTACAGAAAGTGAGTACCAATATTATATTTAAATAGCCTCCCAATAGATCTTTTGGTAGTGAACTCGGATTCAAACAAAGGTCGTTCGTTCGATTCCCACCCGGGACATTTTGTGTTTGTCTCCTGGGTATTTTTATACAAGTACATAATTATTTATATTTGGGGTATCATAGTTGTTCTAATACCCATAATAATGCTATTGCCTAAGCTACTTTCTTTGGGATCGTAGTAATGCATGTAACATTTATTTATTTGTTATTTATGGGAAAAATAGTTTTTGAAAATAACTTTTTGCATTGTGATGCGTGTTCTGGCAACCGCCCATCTCTCAGAAAAAAACCGACCAAGTGTGAGTCGGACTCGCGCACGTAGAGTTCCGTACCACTATAACTAAACTACTGTCTAGATCTCGTTCAAACCAATTTTCGTTAGTAGTTTGCATAGTAATACACAAATTATGTTAGAAACCTCAACATCATTTTAAATACCATAGATACCCCACACGTATAGGTTTGATGAAATTAATTTTTTGAGTTTCCGTTCTATGTATGGGGGACCCCAAAAATTTTGGATTTTTTTTTGTTTTTATATTAAAATCTTAGTGCGGCTTACAAAATACATCTACGTACCAAATTTCAATAATGTAGCTCTTATACTTTCGGAATAAACTGGCTGTGACATACGGACGGACAGACAGACATGACGAATCTATAAGGGTCCCGTTTTTGCCATTTTGCCTACGGAACCCTAAAAAGGAAGATCTTATTATTTTACCAGGCTTAGTGTCAATTTCAAATTTTATTTATTTATTTATTATACGAATAAATATATGTTGCCTTTTAAGAGGCACAGCTCCCAAAATATAAGTTGATTCAATGACAACTAATGTCGAGACAATATCGTAAATTAAATTTGGTGGAAAACCTTGAAAAGCCTCGATTATTTAGCGGATTTGCATGTGAACGTAACATAACCAGTATATGCCATAAAACGAGATGCAAATTGCGTGTTTCAGTATATGCAAATACTCAAACTCTGTATTTTTTACAGAATTTTATAGGCTTCAGGCGTGACGTGTGTGAATTACACAACAGCATTTTTATACAGCGCACTTTTGATTATTATTTGATACCATACAGTATTACTTTTTTGGTGATTTTATAACCAATATTTATTATTAATTTTATACAATTACGAAAAATTAAAACACTATGAAGACTATCTGTCTAACTTAATCAGCATTTTGCAGGAAAATAAAGAATACTGAAGATTCATTACGTCGGCTTTGTGTAAAAAATCAGTTTCCAAGAACAAGTTTACCAAGAAAATTCTTACAAAATGTCGAAAATAAAAATAATTTAATGAGTGCTACTTATTGATAATGCAATAAAAAGTTTAGGCTAGTTTATATTGGTAACCTTGTTACATCAACATGTATCTAAACCATTACGAAACAGAAAATATACTTTTATTTTGACACTAACACAGAAAACAGCAAACACGAAGCTACACGCTTTAGAGAGGAAACTATTTGACCCGCAGACAATTCAATTTTGTAGGACCCGGAAACTGTACATCAAGATTGGGTGTAAAACAGTCTCTAATCTTCAGTGGAAAATGTAGTAACACCAAAAATCCAAGAACATTTTGATACTATAAATAGATTTGAAAGATCACACGTAACTTATTTTTCAAACCTATATTTTGATAATAGGTTCAAGAAAGCTGGAATAGCATTTGAGGCAGGTGGAAGCAATTACAACAGTAGAAATACACTGAAATATTAAACCTTTTCTTTTTTAACTTGTTTTCTTTTATAGCATTTTTCACCACACTTATTTCAATTGGAGAGTCGTGATTATAGGGTGTAATTTTTAAACACCAACGCAAAAAGCGTTATAAAAGTTTGACGTGTATGAATGTCTGTGTAGCATCGTAATTTCCAAACGGGTGAAGCGGTTTAGTTTTTTTTTGCGAAGTAATTTAATTGAGCGGGGTATGTTTGATCAAAACCGGTTCAACCGTTTAAGATATAAATGCCGATTATGTCGGGAGTTTCAAAATGTTTAAAGTTCATACAAAAAACTATTGCAATCGTTTTATCAGTTTTGAGGTTTCGCGTAATATATCCTATTTTATGGTCCTGTTTTCCTGTCATAAGTGAGGTTTTATAAGAGATCTGGACACCCGACACAATGGCTATCCGCCACCCATGGTCATTACACCCGCACATGTGTCGCCAATGTGTTGTCAGCCGAAACGATAGAAGTTTTAATGGTTCGGAAACACCGCTACAGGAAACTGATTCCACAGTTCGGTTGTTCGGGTAGGGAGTGCTTAATATTGGCAGGAACATATCTGGGGCACTTTGCACATTTGGTTGTAGATTACCCCTTTTCCTTTTCCTGATTTCCCTATTATTTGAGTATACTATAAAAAAAATCTTTTCAGTTGTCTAGTACCCATAATACAAGTTTGGGTCTGGGTGGCGATGTGTGGCCCAGTCTGGGTGGCATGTTTTGAAGTTCTTTTATTTAAAAAAAAATAGTTTATTTCTGCAAAAAGATTCACTAGTAATACTTTTGCACGTCACGCTTTTTTCCTACCACTACTTCGACGTGTAGCCTGCTGAGACGAAGTGCCGCAACAAATTCAATAGTTAGCCTTCTTTTTATATTCCTAATACATAAAATCATCTTAAATATGCCCAATACATAAAATCATTTTAAGTAGGTCATCATCAGTTTGATAAACATTTTACATAAAGCAATAAAATAATACCCGTATTTACAAACAATACTCATCTATGAAAACTAACAACACTATGCAAGGTAAAGCACTGAAGTGTCTTCTATGAATAGGTTTTTGGGTCCTTGTGTACGCATAGAACGTTTATGAATACGGATGTTAGTGCCTTAATCCATACTTAAAGATGAAATCCATGTAATTTACATACTAATATCAAGCGTATTAGCACGTGCGTACTTCCGTCATTCACCTTTGTGAAAGTGTTAAAAGGTGTTGTGTTCAAAGGCCCGTGATACAATCTACCACTAACAAACTTCGATATATCTACATAAACATTGCTATATACTTTACCGACATAATTTTACTAAGCATAAATTTTGCTCCTCTTCCAACCGCTACGAAAACTTTAAATTCTATTCACTAAACTGAGAAATATTTACTTGAAAAGATAAGTTATTTCTAAAGATAAGTCGCTTATATGATAGTTGAAGTAGAAATGCCTTTGGGTACAGATTCTATCTGAAATACCATCTTTTGTAAACTTTAAATACACTATATTTTAGCCGGAGCATCGTAAAATGTTGATTTAAAAAGCTTGTATTTAAAGAGGCTGTTAATAAATAAAGGTAATTTTTTAAATGCAGCAATGGTGGATCTTTACAGCCTAAGTGATACGGAACATACCTACTAAACATGACCGCAAAATGTGTATTTATAAACGTCTAAAAGACCGCACGGACCGTTCACTGACCGCCAAGCCCATAAGTTAAAGTTACAAAGTACCCAAATGTACACACAACAGTTGCGAACTTTAATTTAAAATGATTTACATCGTTGATAAACTGCCATTAAAAGCTATATTTTAAGCGACGATCGTGATAAAATATTACGTAACCAAGGGCTCGATGGTTACAAAGTATTTAACGTTATACATTTTATTCATATGAAATATTTTATTAGCACAGAAATGTATCAAGAATGGAACGGCCATTTTTTATTTTTTAAATAATCACAGCACATTACTTTTATTTTCGTGTTCGAAATTCGAACGCTCAAAACATTTTCCTAATCGAATCACATTCCTTTTTCAAATAATCGCAGCGTCATTTTTTATAGTGTTCGAAATTCAAACGCTCAGAACAATGTGCGGATTGAATGACGTCCTACTAATATTATAAACGCGACGCGAAAGTTTGTTTGGATAGATGGATGGATGTTTGTTCCACTTTCACGCAAAAACTACTGAACGGATTTTAATGAAACTTTACAGGAATATAGTGTGACGCCAATCAAACTACTTTAAACTTCGAGTAATTTATTATACTGGTATAACTGTATTACAACTAGACTTATCACATTTTCACATTTTAAATAATTATTCGTCGAACATAGATTTCCCTCGATGTCTGTCTTCGGTCCAAGCTGGTAAAAGAATGACTCGCTTGCTTCGTCCATCCGCCCAGCACAGCTTCTCCCTCCATTTTTTTCCCGCCTATTTTGCCGACAGAGAGGCGCGCTGTCCATGTTGCCATGTAATTTTTGTGTTGCCACTTAATTCTTACAAAATATACTAAATAATGAGGGCAATAATTAGACAAATATTAAAAATCATGACATTCGGCCATCCGACAGCGTGCCGTCTCCCGACGCACCACTATATAATAATTATTTAAGGAAAAAGCCAATCGAAACAATCATTTAACAATATATGATTACACATATGAGACAAATAACATGATTCAACCAATCGTGCTAAAGCGCCGTCTCGATAAAATGAGAACCTGACATTAGAACTAAATGAATAACACAAAAACAGTTTGACTTACAACAACAAATTACTGCTAAATTACAACCTTGCATGTCCTCGTACAATATGTATGCCACATCAGTTTTAATCATTAACGGGTAAATATAAAATCATGACATTCGGTGGTAGTATTCCAATTGATTGACACAGTTTTCAAAGTATACACATATGAGACTAACATGTGACAGGAACAATTGAACAAATGTCTTAAAATAAATAGTTGACAGCTAGGTGTATACCTATATATAATATATAAAACTGAAATTAAAAAGAAAACAATAAAAACTAATATTACATACTTAACTATTTACTGTGCCTATGCACACGATAGACATAAATGTGAAAGAAAAAGAGAAGCCTAACTAGCCGCTACTAGACGATACACTAGATTCAAATACTTTACTAATAACATCTTCACTAAAGTGTTACAAGGAGAAATGAGGAATACACATTGGTTCCAAAAAAGAGACCTTGTCATGATAATTGCAAAACTGTTTGTAGTTTACAGGTCTCTGACAGTGCGAGTCAGATCGTTCTCAGGTTAGTAACTAGCTTTGTCCTGTGCAGAAAATCTCGGCAGCTTCTTTGCTTTTCCCTCTCGGTCGCAAAAACGTTTTAAAACAGTGATTCTGAAACACATTAGTAAGTAAATACAACCTCCAAAAAAATACTATTTTAATGATACCTATTGGTAGCCAATTGGAAAATGTGAACAAATTTGAATTCATTAATTATTTTGAAAGTTCAAATTCACTATTATCTTGTGACGACATTTGATATAAATAAAGTAGTATTGTTTACAGTTCTTATTCAAAGCCTTGATGCAAAATAAATTTGACAGTGTATGATCAAAGTGGTGACCATTGGGAGAGGACATTGGGCAGCACTGAAAACTGGCCAATCCACTGTGTCAAATCCAACTGAAAACTGGTTACGACATTCAGACTTATCAACCCCTCCAATAGCCAGTGGCAATTAAGTAATGAACGTACGTACAAATAAATAACAATATTTTGTTATTGTGTCTTATCTCTCGGTGGTAAAGAGATATTTCTGACACCAAATATATTTATACGCCTTTACAGGCAGACCCAACTATAACTATTTGTTTATTTTATTGTAACCTGTTCTGACAAACACAATTTGATTTGGTTTGACGAATCTCTAATGGTCATTAGGTCGCCCACTATGACAAAGATCAAATTGTCATTCATCTTATTATAAAAAATCGTAAAATATAATGATCACAGGGATATAGCGTAACCTTCTTTAGGACGAGGTTATCCATAAACAGTAGACATCCCATATAGACTGTATAACTACATTCAACCTTCAAGAAATAAAGTTTGTAAGGACCGATGATCTCCCATGATGGTCTTAAAATAAATTATTCACACCATTTCCCTACATTAGCTATAATTAATAACCAATTTAATGAGTAGATACGTAAATTCAGGTCGTTTTCCAAGCCCAATGAAATTCAGTGACATTGTCCCAATGTTGAAACATATCATTAAAGTGTTTTACTGAAATTTATCGTCCCTCCCAATTTCAAACCTATGATACGTCCACCCTTAACCAAATCTCCCTTCGCCTCCTAGAAAACCTCAAACCCCAAAGGAGTTATTTGTTAGCCAGCAGATAGTTTGATCTCACTAGACTCTGTTCAAACAATTGAAAGTACTCTCTGTCCCTTGCTTATATTTATATGAGGTGCGAGTCCCTGTTAAAACTCACCCAGAGCTTAAATTATAAGACTGTACGACATTCCAGGTCCAAATAAATTAATTATGCCTTCAATGAAAACAGCTGTGCATTCAAGGAACAGTCGGTCATTGGCTGTCAAATTATATAATAAGTTACCCATGAACGCAAATGATATGACAATTAGTAAGCTTAGAATATGGCTTATTCAACATTGTTTTTATTTTAAAAGAATATTTTGACCACACGTGTGACTTGCTTTGTTTACTATGATTTTTAATGATATTTTGAAATTATGGTAAGTATGTGCCTTATAATGTTATTCTGGTTGTATAATTAGGTGTTCTAATAATTTAGTTATTTTGACGTATAATGAATCTCATTTGTATGTATTCAATTCAATAATTAATTTAATTTGATATGTAACAATCTACTTAATTTGACAACTTGACATAATATATTTGTACGCTCTGAATGTGTTTACTTCTTTAATATACATAATCATCTGTAATATTATGTACCGCACTCTAGCAATAAACAAATTCCTACCCCAGAGGCAAGTCCACTAATATTGCGGGAATAGTTCATGAAATATTTTGACGCATGTGAAAGTAAACAATACGCCAGAGATGTACTCTGATTTGTCACGAGCGTGCATGGCGCAGACCACCCTTGATACCACACTTGGACATCGAGCTGCTCTAATTGGACTAGAGTACCTAGTGCCCTACATTTCTATAGTTAGAACGTTCCCCTTTTTTTATTAATATAAAATAAATAATAATCACGTACGTGTACTTAAGTTATGTAAAAAAAATGTCTATCCAATAAAAAAATCGTTCCCCGCATACAATTCAATTGAGATAACCAAATACATATTACAAAATCCCTAGAAAAAACTATCAGCTGCCGCTGTACTAACCTCAAGGCCTGTATCGCAGGAACAATTACAAATGATAATTGTAAATCTATAACAAATTAACTGGAAGGTCCGGTTTTATATCCATATTAGGGGGGGCAAACCTCTTAGTTTCCCACCCCAGTTAGGTAGGTTTATGTACTTACTTACGTAGTGTATGTACTTATAATAAATAATAATAAATAACCCAAGACATGCCACGCTGGGCCACTCATCGCCATCTAGCCCCAAACTAAGCCTAACATGCTTCACTTAGGGAACCATTCAATTTAAATAGGCACCATTTAAAAAAAATATTTCGGTGATCAACATCCCATTACATACCAAACTGTACCATGATATATCCTTACATAAGAAATGCCATCCGTCATAAATTTAACACTGAAAATGGATGTACCTACGCAGGTTCTAATTTTAATAAATTCAATAGTACCTATTACGTATTAGTGTTTGTACATATTAGTTTAGCTTAGGTTTTATTTATTTATTTTTTTATTTATAATATGTAACCCATCTGTAAATACCACGAGAAATAAATGGTTTTGTCATATAGTACCTATTCATTTCGATGTCACTCACTAACTTTGACAAGTTGATACAGGCACAGCCCAGTTTTAAATTATCTATCCATGTATCTCTGTAGTGAATAAATGTCTTATATGGAAAAATAAAAAGAGTAATATCAAAACAAAAACAAATCGACCGCCCCGGGTTCTTGATAGTGTCAATCTATAGAATTACTTACATTCACATAGATTTAAGTACAGTCTAATATAAAATAAATAAAATTATACTACGAGCCACCAAGACTTCCCTGATGACAACGGACAACATCACACGGATACTACGAGCTGCTCGCCTGCATCGACATCCACCAACGGTCCCTTGCTGCTTGTGCCTTGAGCAACTCGTCTGCGGCCCTTTGGACTCCACCAAGCGGAGCAGTCATCATGTCGTCAATTGCCATTGCTTCTGCAAAGGAAAATTACACCGCCGACGTAATCCATTCCAGAACACATTGTGTACCTACTTTGTGAAATATCATCTATATCCCTATTGGCGAACTGACAAGTAGGTACTTTAGAAATCCCATCTATCGTTTGCATTTATTTGAAATAGAGGATTAAAAAAAATACAAGCCTCGGCTCAGTCCGGATATTATTACATTAATTTTAAGACTTAGTTAAATTATAATTGGTAAAATTCACTAGTACTGATTCATTAAACATACATAGCTCCTTAGAGGGGTCTTGTCTTACTTAGGGACATACATAATAAATAAAAATCTTTATTGGAACATTACAAATTAGGACAGTTAGCATCGGTTATGATAATATCCGCAATAGTGCGAAACTGTGTCGCGGGGTTAACGTTAACGCCCACCTCCTGATTTAGACGGATTATATCCCAAACAAAGAATACAATGATGAGTATGTGTATGAATGTGTGTGTATGTGTATGAATAAGTGCAAGAAAATAATTTATTACATAAATAATCTCCAATTACTTGTGGAACGCACATGGCTCCGTAGAGACACACATGGCCCCCAATTACTTGTGGAACGCACATGGCTCCGTAGAGACACACATAGCCCCCAATTACTTGTGGAACGCACATAGCTCCATAGAGACACACATAGCCCCCAATTACTTGTGGAACGCACATGGCTCCGTAGAGACATACTTAGGCTCCAATTACTTGTTTAATAATAAATTAATTCATTTATTTGAAATCAACAGCGTATCCATTAGATTTCATTAATGAGTATATGTTATACCAAATTATTAAGGCCTATTGGCCATGGCTCTGTCATTTCAGATTTCCTTAAAAATTCAAATTTAATCAATATAACATTCGATTGTGCGTTGTGCGTGCGTGTATGTGTACGTGTGCGTGTGTCTTTATTTCTCTTCACAGGGTACATGTTACAGGCTATTATAAAACTTGTGACATAATGTGTGATGAGACGGATGCCTGGCCTAGGCAAGTGAATGCACGTGCTTCGGGTCATTAGGCTCAAACATTAAGAGGCTCACGGCCGGCTCAAGTATTAAGAGCTAAAAGCTAAATACTTATTTATTTATTTATTCTTTATTGCACGATAGAAATAGTGCACAAAAGGCGGACTTAATGCCGCATAGGCATTCTCTACCAGTCAACCATTGAGCTAAGCAGAAATAAATGTAGGTAGTGTGCTGCAGAGTTCAATAAAATTAAACAGCAAAAATTACTTAAATAAATACATACACATAAAGCAAAATAATACAATATAGCTCATATTAATATAATATACACATACATATAAAATAATATACATATATATAAATAATAGTAAGGACGACGACAGAGTAGTGAGACGACTTCGTTAATGCTTCATTTACTTTCTTATTAATATTTCTTTAATACTTCATTGTGTACATGCTAAAAATTACATAATTATATATATACATATATATTTTTTAAAGTACGTGTGTGTGTGTGTGTGTGTGTGTGTGTGTGTGTGTTTGTGTTTGTGTGTGTACGAGAGAATCTGGTGCGGTAGCAGTATCAGTAAAAATCAAACCTTTAACACCCCTCTCTTCACCTATATAAATTAAATTACTTGTGGGAGTAGTGGTAGTGGCATACATAGCCTTCTCTTGTACATGTAACTCCACGACATTTATAGCCTTAAATTTTGTGAAGCGTATGCAATCTTAGCGAAGTAATCTTTGAACATACATACATATTTTAAACTAAAATAGGCCATTTACTCAATACTAAGGCCAGAAATATAACCAAACCAAATATATCAACTGTCATTAGTATACCTATATCGTTGTATTTACTAAAAGACATTGGGAAGGAATTAGTACGTACGTATAATACAAGCATAGCATAAGTAAGCAAATGGACACAAAAAGTTAATGCACCGCTTACAATCAGTCTGTCACATAGCATTTTGACCTCATTCTAAGCTACACTTAACGCTCAGATTCCTATGACGCGATAGGCATTGTTAATTAGTCTGACGAGCGATATCTGGCATAGCAAGCGAAAAATACTGTTTCGTTTCCTGTTGTGATATACAAAATGTAACTCATGTAATCAAATAAATTACTTTCTCACTTTCTCTTCTCTTCACAAAATTTATCTTCTCAATAACGGCGCAATTTCAACCAACGTTTAGCTTTTTCTAATACCGACCGCAGTCTAACGTTTTATCGCAGACCAACATTGTTAAAGAGTAGCCTTAACCAAATGGGTCGTGCGATAAACCTTATTAGGCTTACAAGAGTAACATTAACAAAGAGTTGCCTTGTTCGAACATCACTCGAGTTGCAGTCCGCTCCAGAAAATACTTATGCAATAAATATAAAAATTCTAGCACCGACGTTTGCCAGCGAATCCGTCGCGGACTATTATCAAGGAGTTGCCTTGACCAAATAGAATCCGCGACAAATTATTTCAGGCAGATCAACAAGAATAGCACTATCAAAGAGTAGCCTTGATCAAATATTATTCAAGCTGTTGTCAGTGCTGGCGAAATCCAATCGCCATATTATTTCAAACACTCGCATATTATTTCAATACTACCCGCCAAGTAACATTGTTAGAGAGTAGCCCCAACCAAATGTCCGTGACGGCATTACTTATTATGGAAAAGAAGAGAAGAGAAAAATAAAAGCTGAATTTAAAGAAAAAATACAGTGACGGCCTTTAATATCTTGTCTATATTAATATCTCGTGTATATTAATATTAATTATAATAATTTGAAGAGTATTTCTACTCCGTACCTTGTAGGCTGCAGGTGTCTTTCCGCTTCCGAATTGTGACGCCAATCAAACTACTTTAAACTTTGAGTAATTTATTATACTGGTATAACTGTATTACAACTAGACTTATCACATTTTCACATTTTAAATAATTATTCGTCGAACATAGATTTCCCTCGATGTCTGTCTTCGGTCCAAGCTGGTAAAAGAATGACTCGCTTGCTTCGTCCATCCGCCCAGCACAGCTTCTCCCTCCATTTTTTTCCCGCCTATTTTGCCGACAGAGAGGCGCGCTGTCCATGTTGCCATGTAATTTTTGTGTTGCCACTTAATTCTTACAAAATATACTAAATAATGAGGGCAATAATTAGACAAATATTAAAAATCATGACAATAGTTTGTACATCGGATTAACACATAGGCTATGTTTTATACGAATATTCACGCGGGCAGAGCCGCGAGCAGCAGCTAGTTTAAAATAATCATAACGCGCCCCTTTTCAAACGTTTAAAAATCACAGATTGCAAGAGTGGTTAATGAAAAACAAGTAACTAACGCTGAAGTATCATTGGAAAATCAAAATTTATATTTACATTATAATGTCCTGTATTAAACACGATATCCGATCATAATCACTTAAGGGTCTTGAACTTCCAAACAGATCATTGCTTTCATAATTGATAAGATAACGATCATCGGTTCCGTAACCGCTAATACTTAATGCTTTCATATCTCTCATATTTCATATCGCTCATGATATCCCTATCATTGTCATCCTTTATCTTTTTTCCATATATCGATTAGTAAAACAATTTTATTTTTCTATTTTGTTATAAACTAAGACATGCCACGCTGGGCCACATATCGCCATCTAGGCCCAAACTAGTAATAAACTAACTTAGATACTTTTTTCTATCTATTAAAAAAAACGCATTAAAATCCGTTGCGTAGTTTTAAAGATACAAGCATATACGGACAGAGACAGACAGAAAAAAAGCAACTTTGTTTAATATTATTTAGTGAAGCGGCACGCTTCTGTTTTTAGGGTTCCGTAGCCAAAATGGCAAAAACGGGACCCTTATAGATTCGTCATGTCTGTCTGTCTGTCTGTCTGTCTGTCTGTCCGTCCGTATGTCACAGCCAGTTTATTCCGAAACTATAAGAGCTACATTATTGAAATTTGGTACGTAGATGTATTCTGTAAACCGCATTAAGATTTTAAAATAAAATCAGAAAGAAATCCAAAAATTTTGGGGTTCCCCATACATAGAACTGAAACTGAAAAATCTTTTTTTCATCGAACCTATACGTGTGGGGTATCTATGAATAGGTATTTGAAAATGATGTTGAGGTTACTAACATCATTTTTTTCTAAACTGAATAGTTTGCGCGAGAGACTCTTCCAAAGTAGTAAAATGAGTGTCCCCCCCCCCCCCCCCCCCGTAACTTCTAAAATATGGGCATGATAAAACTGAAAAAAATATATCATGTGTATCACTATAAAAACTACTAACGAAATTTGGTTTGAATCAAATCTAGCCAGTAGTTTTTTTTTAAACGTCATAAATCAAATTACCTAATTTTTTCATTTAATAAAACGTAAAGAAAAACATTTATTTAGCTATATAGTGGTACGGAACCCTACGTGCGAGAGTCCGACTCGCACTTGGCCGGTTTTTTATTAAAGCTTTGGCCCAGTTTTCAGAGAACGTGGCTTTGTACGCGATTTACACAGAACTGGGGGTCAATGGGGAAGGGCAGTTCAATGACAAATTACGCCTATCGTGTGCGGCATGCATGGTAATTGGTATTCATTGCATCGCAGCCTCTGTAATTGAAATGGGTGACATGATTGCTAATATCTAAACGGACGGGGATTATGGACTGGAGATGCTGTTAATATTTTGCATTTAATAATACTTGGAAGTAAAATAGTTTACGATTAGTAACCTGGAGGATAATAAAATATTTGTCTGTAATACTGGCTCGAAGCAAATAAATAATAATAAATAACCCAAGACATGCCACGCTGGGCCACACAGCGCCACCTAGCCCCAAACTAAGCCGAAGCTATGGGTACTAGACAACTGATAAACTTACTTAGATACATTTTTTTTTTGTAAATAAATACATATTATACATAGAAATAACCCAGACCAATATAAACAGACATGTTCACGAACACAAATGTTTGTACTGTGCGGGATTCGAACCCACAACCCTTGGCTCAGAGGGCAGAGGTCACTACCAAATGAGCCACCGAGCCTGTCCTATAACATTCGTGTCATGGTAGTCATATATCATTATTATCATATTAAATTTCAAATGAATGTTTATCCTGGGTGGGACTTAATTAACAAATAGATAAGACCGCCTACATTGTATTAATTGTACTATTATTATAGGACAATAATCAGAATATTATTACATAACGAACGATTTTTACTGGTATACACTAAGGGTATGACTGTAATAATACTACGTGTAATTGTTTTATGATTATCTCTTGGCGGCTATTTTATGTTGAAAATTATGAAATTCGTATTCGTACATAAATTAATATGGTCTCGAAAATTATATACTTTATCACGTATCAGTATGTGCTATGGAAATTGTAAAATCTATACATTATTCTTATAGATTTTTCTTAAAGAAATGAGCAGCGTTTGACCTCAACTCGCTAGAATCTACTATGGAGCGAGCTATGAAGAACAACCAACAAAACCAACTCGATCTTCTTCCTTCCTTGAAAATCTGAAATTTTATCTATCGGTTATAACAACCTTGCCGAATGCTGAGGAAAAGCGCTTGTGCGAAAGGTAAATTTTTACATATTGATACACATAGAAAAACTGAGCTAATGTTTTCAGCTTGCCCCTCTGCGGGGTCCATACGGGTGATATAGGCCTCCGGATGCTCGCCACTTTGGGCCAACATCTGAAGTCTTTACCCATAATCGACAAGCTGGGCAGGCGGGTTGGCGATCGCAGAGCGTCGCTTCAGTCTCCGGTGAAGCTGCTTCCCGTCGTCGGCCTAGAGTATTTTAGCTACACTTTCAATCGGGGTTATACCGCCACTTAGTCTAGTCGGTAGCCAGATCCTGTTATAGGGTAGGATGCACCACGGAGAGGGTGGCTTGGAGCGATAAGATGAGGGTCGCTCCCTTATATCATCTGAAGGGTCCATAATGCTTTTAATCTTAAAGTGGACCAATTGTGAGTGAAAGTCATGTTTATTTTCATAGATGTAACATATTTAACCACATAATGTTATAGTATATTTAATGGCCGGGCGGCTAACACAAAGCGATATTAAACTTAGCTCTCTAGTGTTCTGTCACAAAACACTAATTACGTCCGGCTACGCTTCAACAAAGAGGAAATCGAACAAAAGATACGCCTGTTTCGTTTTCCAATATCCAGTAATAGCACCGTGTATCTTAGGAGTATTGCAAAACGGTCTCTTTTATTCTTTTATGCAAATGTTTTCTTTGCGTTTCTGCTAATATCGTAGAAATGTTTGTTCCCTATAGAGTTAACTGCTTGTTCAAATGTTTTTGAAAGAAAACAACTTTGTTTTTTTGTATCTAATCTTATACTGTAAACACATTTGTGCAAATTTTTAATCCTTTACTACGCTACACACAAGTAATTTTAAACAAAATTTCCAATATTATTAGAATTAGAACCTTTACTTACATATTAAGTTGGAAGCATTTCAGAACTTTGTCACTTTGAACCCGTAAATTTTCCTGCGTCATGGTATAATTTAAAATAGTGTCATTCATCTTTGTGACAAGGTTCTGAAGACATTTTCGCTTTTGACTATTCACATCCTACACGCGTTCGGAATAAATAACTCGAGACATGCTACACTGGGCCACATAGCGCCATCTAGTCGCAAACTAAGCCGAATCTTGTACTATGGGTACATCAATTCATGTTTGTAGGCACAGTACGGTAATCGAACCCGAATGTATGAATGCATTAAGAAATATGATGCTCATTCCAAGGCAAATGCCTAATTTATTGGAGAAAATGTTTCGGTCGTTTAGACCGAATAAATAGATCTATTAATCAAAATTTATTGCAATAACTGGAGGTACATACAAAATACCGTTATATTTGTACCTCCAGTTCATCCATCATTAGGGAAAATAGATAGACATTGTTGGAAGGGGAAGACCTAGAAGGACATTCCATGACCAAATCGAAAGAAATGAGTCGCGCTACTGCAGTGCAACTTAGAAGAGCTACAGTCGTGCAACAAAAACGTCTATTTTTTTATGAAAAATAATAGGGGGCAGACGAACAAGCGGTTCACCTGATGGTAAGTGATAACCGCCGCCCATGTACAACTGCAACATCAGGAGTTACAACTGCGCTGCCGGCCTCTAAGAAAGAAGTATGCTCTTTTCTTGAAGATTTGAGTGTCGTATCGGTCCGAAAATACCGCTGGCGACAAAGCATTCCACAGTTCAATTCTACGGGGCATAAATTGCGATAGAAGCGCACAGTTGTGGACTGCCAAGTGTCGATATGGTATGGATGGCAAGTTTGTCGCCAAGAACGATGTCGGAAGGTAGCGACTGGAACGTGTATATTTGAAAGACTCTAAAACCTCGCTGTGATCCTTTGAAAATAAGACCTGAAAGTAGTTTTGTCTTTATTTTTTTTTCATTTTTTTTATAGTGGCTCGACATTATGGCTTCCCTACGTCTGATGGAAAGCGAAAGAAAGGCCCAAGTCGCTGTGACAACTGGCAAGTAACTGGTCAGTTACCTGTCAGTTGCCACTGCCATGCCGGCCCAACCCTAACCCCCCACGAACTCCAGACACCTACTCACCAGCAGAAACACGACCCGAAGGTCATTTGGCTGCGGTATTTTATAAGGTGGAGGTACTTCCCCGGACGGGCAGCTCAATTCAATTTATTATTGATACAAGAACCTAGTTCCGCTTAGACGAAAAGCTAGTTACCTACATTTTGTATTGTACGTGTGTACGAGTAACAGCATTTAGTTAACCTTTCCTCTTACTGAGAGACTGCGAGGCTAATACATTTAGCTCTTTCGTAGTTCTTTACTTTAATTGTGTTGTTCCTAAGGTGCGGAGTTGAACGCTGAGTACAGAGAAATTTTCAATTCAATATAAGTTTACCTTCTGATTCCTCTGACATTTCGAGTTTACGCTGACCGGGTGTTATTGTTATAAGATATACAACAAACTTAAACTTATGTACATCTTGGGTGAAATCGTTTGTTATCAAGTTGTTATTGACTCGATGGCTCATTTGGTAGTCGTTGGTGGGCTTGAACTTTGACTATGATTCTGTGAGTGTAAGAGTCTAAATAATAGAATAGCCAAATGACCTCCGGGTCGTTTTTCTGTTGGTGAGTAAGGTTTCCGGAGCTCGTGGGGGGGGGGGGGGGTTAGGGTTGGGCCGGCATGGCAGTGGCAACTGACAGGTAATTGACCAGTTACTTGCCAGTTGTCACAGCGACTTGGGCTTCTCTTTCGCTTTCCATCAGGCGTAGGGAAGCCATTATGTCGAGCGATTATAAAAAAATAACGGCCTTGATGGCGTTGCGTTATAGTCAGAGCGTTGACCTTGAAGCGCCGTTCGCGCATTTGAAGGTTGGATTTCAGATCATATCCATTTAGTAAAATTTTACTATCATAGTTTGATCGGGCCATTTTCAAACTGTACGCTGAGGTCGAGTAGGTCTCGACTAAATACTAAAATAAAATAGGTCTGAACCTATTTTGCCTTTTTTCTTTTTTTGTTATCAACCGACTTTATTTCGAACTATGTTCTTAGTAGGTACAATCATGTAAGGACGCTTGGTTGAGACCAAGCGCGCTACGACCTCAAGGCCTTTTTAGTCGCCTCCTACGACAGGCAGAGAGGGACATCTCGGTAGTATTCAACGCCCCATACCGCTGGGCTCACCAGTAGATTGGACCCATACAACATTGCTAACCCGCAAACTCAGAAAATGTAAACACTGGTATCATTTCGACGTTAATTATTTTCTGCGGGGTCTTTTTGTTAACCTTCATTACATACCATAATGAATCATCTGATCTTTTACAAAATAAGTGAAACAATGGTAAACAGGAAAGCATTATTTTGTAATTATTATGATAAATAATAATGATGAAGCTCATTAGCATTTTATTTGGATATAACTTTTTATAAATCTGACAAAAGTAATCCATTTGATTTTCTATAAAGGATTTTTATAAGTAATACGAGAATTATTTTTACTTGCTTTATGCACTTAGGGATGTAATGGAGCGACCTATCATCTTTCCGCTCAAAGCCACCCTCATTATCTGTGATGCATCCTGCTAAATAACAAACGAGGCCCTGGCAGCCGAATCGCCACGCTGCACTGTGGAATACGGTAAAACAATAGCATATCAAAATTGATTTTTACAACTGATTGCCATAGGCTACTCTATGAATATAATTTAATAGTTCGAAAGTCGATGTTTAATATCCTGTAACGTAAATAATTTTGTGTTGGTTGAAAGTAAATGTTTTGTGTAGTAAATACGTTTTTAAATTTGGTAAATATTAATTTCTTTATTTACGATTTTCAAAGTGAAATAGTTTTGAAAGTTCAACTGAAAGATATAAGGTATTATATATTTTTGAAAAGCTCATCTATCGGAGGTTTGAAACTTATACAATTAATTGTTTGAATACGACTATATAAACAAACATTTTTTTTTAAAAATGCAGTGATATTGCAGAGCGTAGCTCCTTGCTCCGGTGACACTCTTGCCCATCATAGGTCTGTGCTATTTAGCTACGCCTTCAATCGTCTTGGTCATACCGCTACCAGTCAGCCAGTTGCCAGAGCCTCGTTCGTTAGTCGGCAAGATATTACAAGCAGGTGATGGCTTGTTACGAAAAGATCATAGGTTGCCCTAATATCCCACTTACGCTGGTGACCTCAGTTGGTTTTAATTAGGTAAACTATCATCATCATCATCAGCCTATTGCAGTCGACTGCTGGACATAGGCTTCTCCAGTTGTTCGCCTCGCCACCTAGGGCAAACTTTTGGGTGATATACCCATAATCGCCACGCTGGGTAGGCAGGTTGGCGATCGCAAAACTCTCCTGTTTCCCGATAATTATAAAGCTACATATGGAAGTATTTAAAACATTATATCATGCTTTTGGAGCTAACATTGTATTTACCTATATTACTCCGTCCCACAGGTATTCAGTGCTGGAATTGTACGAGTTACGCTCGACGTAATTCCGTACAGGATTACACACGTAACAAAGAAATCCTAAGATGAATGACGGTATTTGGTTGGCATTTGGGTAAGGCGTTTACACTAGCAGGTAGACGTAATACCTTTACTAGATAGGAATTAAATGTATCCAAGTGTAAAGAAAAGCAAATATCACATGATATTAAAGAGATAATTTTATTAGAAAAATATAGCTAACATTATTATTTATAAGTAATATAGTGTTATTGCTTAAGTTAAACAGTAAGATATCTGTCATTCATTTTATTATCAACTAGCTGACCCAGCGTACTTATTATCGGCACGTTTTTTGACTAAACTATTTCTTGTAATTTTCATATTACACATACCTTGATTTAATACAAACGAATATCTTCATGAAACCAAGAATCATCCAATTTAGTGTTTCAAAATTCACCTCGTGACATTGATCCCCAAATTATTATTTTTTTTATTCTGGTTTTATGGCAGCTGACCTATGTCCAGCAGTGGACTGACACGGGCTGATGATGATGATGGCAGCTGAAGGATTAAAAACAATAGATTTTAACGTGTTTTAATCAAATTTGAGGAAGAGTAAAAAATGCAGAAATAGTCAACGTTTTGTGAGATTTATTTATTGTTAATCATCATTCAATCATTAAAGGTATAGTGATTTAGTTTTACGGAATGGTGTTAAACGAGTGATGTTAAATTTTAGCGGTATGGTATATTGACTACTTTAATAGTTTTGTATTAGAATAAGTAAAGAGAAGACCCATTAAATGTACCACATACTTTTCAAAGCCGCGAAATTAAAATTTTGGGCACCTACATAATATGGATAACACTCGCTGATAACTAGGGGTTTTCATCGAATGTAATTATTATTGTAATTTAACGTTAAGCATATTTAAAGAACTAAATTGTTGTATCCGTAGACAATGTCCGCTGGATACAATTTCATGAATATGCAAGCGACCAATTAGATCTTAGTTTCAACCAATTAATATGTAGATACATTTCGGCCACACGTAGTCACTTAGGTTATGTGATGCTACAGCTCCAGACATAATACATAACATTAAATTTTTATACAAATAATTGTTAAACAAAAACTATGTTTTAACCAAAATGGAACTAGAATTTGTTCTGAAATGGTTACTTATCTAAAAATTAATTGTAATACACATTTTTGTCTAATTAGGCATAATTATAATAATAATCCAAAAATATAAGTACATATAACTACATCTCTAAACAAAATTTCATTTATAAAATTATAATGCCGCGGCCACACATTGGATCCAACTTTGCGTCCAATCACTGTCCAATGACCAATACTAAGGGGCTCAATGTGTTCATTGTGTCAAAGTACCGATACATACATAGGTGCATTGGGCGCAAAACGTTACGTTGCAGTTGGTGCAAACTCCAATGTGTAGCCGCGGCATAAGCGTAGGTATGTCATTATGGAAGAGTCCACACCGAAACGAGACGCGACGTACCGAAAGTGTAAAAGAAAAAAAAAACATTGTATGTTTGTACCTCAACAATCGCAACATACTAAATTAATTTTAGAGCTTATGCCTACTACATTTTACTGCATCTAAGCGCACTAATTTTAATTGCCAGGTCAATTTATTGACCTAGGTAAAAGAAGTATAAATATTCATCTAGAGAAACAAATATAAAAATACGCTTATTTGCAGTATTCGTTGAGACAACGGAACTTGTAAGATCTCCTTACTTCAAAGAGACAGCGGGGTAAATCCAGAAACTTCCATCCAGGGAACTTTAATAAAGGAATCTCAAGAGACTTGTGGAATGCAAGTAGACTTTTCCGTCCCATTCTTTTGTTGGATTCCCTTACTGGTTGTAATAAAAAAGTTTTTACCATCTATGTTTCCATATAACTTAAAAACAGGACTGCCGGCCTCGTTGATCTAGTAATCTAATTGATAAGCCACCTAAGAATCGAGACGGTCCGGGTAGAAATTCCGGATCGGGATTAAAACTGTTTTTTTTTTATATAAATCAGTCGAAAGCAGCTCTGAAGTCAAGAGATAGGTGGCGATACAATACCCACCTTGAGGTGAGGACGTTAATTGGGTCTTAATATTTCTTATCTTTGTTGTTTTGTTTTGCGTAATGTTTGTGTTGAAGATTGAAATGTATGTGTCTGTTCATCATCATCATATTCAGCCGTAGGGGATCCACTGCAGGACATAGGTCTCCCCCAAACACTTCCACAACGGCCGGTTGCAAGCTGCCCGCATCCACCGGATGCACGTCTGTTACCGGAAATGTATGAAATCTCGGAATTTTACACAATTGTTAGGAAATGTATAGAATTCCGAAGCTGTATAGGAAATGTATAAAATATTCTCTTTAAAATAATTTGATACACACACGGACGGTTTCAACACATTTCCGGTAACATGTCTAAAAAATTGTAATGTTCTAATATTAAAAAGATTTTTCTTATTCTTATTCGTTGCGCCTGATCTCTTTCCAGTAGTGTGGAACAGTCATCAACTCATTCCATCAGTTAATGACTATAAAGGAATAGATAGGGTACCTGTTGCATACACTTGTGCCCTTCATAATCTATAGCTAGCTTAGTATGCATGGCTAGTCATGTCATATGTATCTCATAGTGAATGCTATGAAAATTATGTTGTTCGTATTTAGATCCATATAGATTTACTACTATTTGTATTCAAAATTTAGTCTATCAAGCACACTTCCTTGCTAATCTTAATGATACGTTATAACATAAAACAAACTGGGTAATACGTTTCGTATCTATGTATTTACATTTTTATTAAAACGAACACTAGACATTTTTATGCTTGCTAATATGTATATTAAGTCTATTCAAATAGAAAATACGGACGTAGTTGAAAGCAAATTGAGCCCTGACGAGCACATAAAATGAGCCGATCTCCTTAAATGAAGTATAATTATGACATTTATTCCTCGTTTGCTTTGACATTTTTTAAAGTTTATACAACGTTTTGGTATGTGTTTTCTGTTACAAATTATTATGGGATATTTTTGCCCAGATTTCATTTCTATGAAATTGAATTCCCTGGAGTTACGAAGTTACAGGTGATATTTTTGCGTGTACCAAAATCACGATATGCTTTTTCCCACAATTTTACCCTAATATTTTGAATTTTGACGTACGTAGGGCTACTAGAAAAACACCAACATTAGAAGATAATAATGCCATGAAATTATGTTCCAGATAATTATAAACATGGGGAATATTAAACATAATTTGGTATTAATCTTGCACCATAGGGCCGAACTTTAAGAATCTAATTATGAAACCCTTCGCTAATTTATTTTTAAAAATCTAGTTAGACCAAACATTAGGTCTCTTACTTAGCAATAAATATCCATAATAGCTTACCTCGGTTAGGCCATAACCTTGAATCTTGATAACTTTAATTACGGCTCCTTGGCTACAGAAATCAGATAATGAGTTAAAAGATCCAACCAAAATAGGGCTATTTTTAAAACAAAAAGAAACAGGCCTCTGAAAATACCTTCTTTTTCCGCTGGGGAGAATGCTTTTAGCATCTCCGCTATTTGGGGGAAATAACGGGATACGTGGGACTCACACCACCCTCGGAAAATGTAGAATGGCACTCACCCTCAAAGTAATGGGGACACGGGGACTACCTAATAAAAAACCCGGCTCCCCGGCGTCGGGTATCCTAGGAGACCCGTGCTGCTCTAACACCGTCAGCACAGTCTACCTGTCATATAACCTCCGGAGGGGAGTTGACATGACATTCATGGTGACGTGTGTAACTCACACCTCCCGAAATGGTAGGTCCACCTAAATCATCCATTCAAACTTCCTCATGAAAATACCTAAGTGCGTGGTACATAAAAGGTTACAAAAGACGTACCTACATAATATTTGTTATTTAAGAACTCATACTAACAAACACGAATTACATAACATATTTACAAATACACATTTAGAGACTGTTTACACGATGTTATTTGGTATGATACACAACACCAGTAACAACAGATATATTTAGGTTATACGCAAAGCCCAATTCAAATAAGATGAAAATCTATTTTGCCATTGGAATTATCTATCTGTACTTATTCTAATAAATCTGTCTCTCTGATAACTATCAGGGGGTGATTTAGTAATCGATACTGATGCCAACAATGCAATCAGTAAAATTTTTGACTATCTGTATGTTCGTTATACAAACAAAAACTACTCGACGGATTTGAACGAAACTTGGTACAATTATTTTTCATACTCCTGGGCAGGCTACAGAATACTTTTTATTGCGCTGCAATCAATAGAAGGAGAGCAGTGAAGGGAAGTGTTGGGAAAACGGGAGAAATTTTTATTTTTATGTTTGATCGCGAATCACGCGAACACTACTGCATGGAATTGAATGCGGTTTTCATCAACGTATTGATAGAGGTTTACCTTAAAAGTTAGACAATTTTATGGAAGTTCGTTACTTTTGAAACCGATATTCACGTGAGCGACGCCGCTGGTACAGCTAGTTGAGAATAAACCAATTGGAATTGGAAGGCTCCAATGGTGACTACGAAAGGGTAACTTGTGTGTCTTTTCAACTAAGGGTCGTGGATTTATTTTCTGACAACCAGATTAATTGATAAGGTTAGTTGTCCACCGTCGCTTTCGCAGCAACGTTGACTTCTCTTACGCTTTCTATCTGGTTACGAGAGGCCACTATGCTAAGTTATTATGTAAAATATTAATACCTACGCATTTTAGATACCCTTGTCGTCCTGATTCCAACTCACGTGTTTAAATTACTTTGAGATCGGATCAAGAATGCGATGATGTCTGATAATAATACATTATTAATACCCACATCAGTACTAATTACGTGCCGTAACTTAAATTTCAACCTATATAATCTAGTTTAATCTATGAATTTAGTGAGATGATCCTTCACACTCGACTAATTCACAATTAATCTTCTACAATCATCGACTATTACTGGAAATAGTCCATTTGAAATTCCAACTATCACAGTTCCATTAGTTACTTTGATAAATAGTTAATAGTACGCACGTACGTTGTCAGCACAAAGCTATATTACAAAATGTAATCGAGTATGTGAACATGACAATGTTTTAGTGAACTTAGACGATGAAGCATTATATTAATGGCCTTGTTGACATGACTGCTTCGTTGGTTCTAGCGGTCGCAAGCGCCCCTTGATAAATAAAAATAAATAACCCAAGACATGCCACGCTGGGCCACACATCACCATCCAGCCCCAAACTTAGCCGAAGATTGTACTGTGGGTATAAAGACAAAGTGATAAACATTTTTTAAATACTTTTTTTGTAATTTTTGCTAACCGAGATAACCCGGGTTTGAATCCCGGATCGGACCAAATTGTTACTGTTTTTTTTAAAAAATACTTATAAGATATTAGCTTCATTGTGTAGCGATTCTATGAGTGGCCATGTTTCAACAATATCGAATGCTTTTTATTAGAATTTAAAGGAGGCCTATACTTGGAGGTTCGAGACGGGCTGAAGAGAGATAGAGCGAGTATCATCAGCGCTTGGAAGTTGGTGGTGATATACACTCGTGCATTAGAGAGCATGTGCCTGCGTCTGATCTTTCTTCAGTTATGTCGAACTTTCTTCCCATAGGATTATGAGACTGAGCACACCCGGTTGGTGTGCTCAGACACTTGGACTCTTTAATATTTTCGTTCTTGCCTAGTCTCCTAGACCATGAGACGTTGTGACTGAAAGAAGTGATTATTCGTATTAACACGCGTATAATATGAATATCTTCGTTCTTGCCTAGTCTCCTAGACCATAAGATGTTGTGACTGAAAGAAGGGATTATTCGTATTAACACGCGTATAATATGATAGCTACATTATAATAGTCCTATAAAATGTGTACATAAAATGCGCATCAAACTTGATATGGCAAGTATAAATGCACATTAAAGACCAACAACATATTGGGGATACCCGTATATTTATAGGAACTTTATTGTACAATAAACGTCACATCAATCTTTAATGAATAACCCAAGACATGCCGCACTGTGTCACATAGCGCCATCTAGTCCCCAACTAAGCCGAAGCTTGTACTATGGTTACTCGACAACTGATAAACTTACTTAGATACCTACTCAATAACTGAGTCTACTTATGAGTACGTTTGTCGGAACATAGCCGAAACGTTAAGCTATAAGTAGGTACATAATATACTACCAGTACAAAAAGATTTGAGAATTACTTCTAACAACGAACAGCTAAAACTTGGAAGCTACAACTTGGAAGTATTTGAGGCTTTAAAAGTAAGCATGCTAGACCCTAGACCACAGCATCTTCACCTAAAATGACGTGTGATTGTAATCAAATGCTTTCTTAGATAAATTATATAAAAAAAATTGTATTTAAATGTAGCTATTGAGTCCTGTGAACTAAGTTTCAATTGTAATGGAACGCGCCTGTGGAATTTAGCTCTTGTCTAGCGTCTCCAGCTGTGATGGTTATACCGCCACCAGTCGATTACCAGAGCCTTGTTTGTGGCAGGACGATCAGGTGAGGGTGGCTTGGAGCGTCGCTCCCTTACATCCCAAACTCCATTCAACTCAATTGTACGCTTTTAAATTAAAAAAATAATCATAAAAGTAAACAACAACAAACCGAAGGACGTAAACAATGTCGATCTGAAGCCCCACAAACGTACATCACTAGTAGTATTATTAGTCTGTTCGCTTCGATGACGTCAGAAGCACGTCATTTTCATTCATTCTGTTGGAAGGTCGAGAAATACAGGTTACTACTAGACGAGTCTAATACGAGTACATTGTGGAGTAAATTACTTTTCCGGAGACTGTGTCGTTGAAATTAATTGTCTTAATAAGTTTCCAGGCACTTGTTTAGTTGCTCTGTCTCTGTTTCGTTAATGCTTCATTATTAATACGAGTATTTCTTTGTGTCATACATGATAGGTTTGTATTATATTCAGCGTCTTTCGTATATCAAACTACTTCAAATATTTTTTCAAGATAATTAATTTCATTGATAAATCAATTATTCCAAACTTGGAAAACACACACAGCTAACACTAGAACGACCACCGAACCGCTGTGTTACCTGATCGCTACGATATATCCTTCTTCAAGCATGGTTTCAAGAGGGCTTTGTCCTTACGGTAGGCAGTGGCATGGCTGTGACCCTGGCAATTCTCATGTCCATGGGCGACAATTACTATTAAACATCAGATAGCTGCTTATTCGTCTGCCACCAACAGTACACACTACAGTAAAAAGCACTGTGATTTGCCCATATGCGTGTAACGTTTATGTGATATTTGCAGTCTCTTGAATCAAGAGAGTATTAATAATCAGGAATTGAAGAAGATAAAATCCTATTCGTCATCAGTTGAAGTTAGGCTATCCATTAGGCTTAACCATTGTTGTTTTCATTTTTATCTATCGAATTTACAATTTTACTTCATTGTTTTTGTTTCATTGTTGTGTTTTTTTTTTAACATAACACAAACTTAACATCAAGCAGAACGCGGAAAGTTTTGACGTACTAAAATAAAAGTACGCTGTTTACGTTAGCCTTACAACACTAGTTCAGGGCATTCCTAAACTCTCCTCTGCCGTAAAGCCGAGAAACTTGACCAGAAAAAATATGAAGTGAATCTTATGTGTTAGAATAAGTTATACTCTGAGGAAACGAAGTGTGGCCCATTTATTTAGAAGTAATGTGAGCCAATTTTTTCCTTCGGAAAACTGTCGTACCTACTTTAACGGCCGAACATAACTCTACCGGCGATTTTTGACAAGAACTAATAGAGTGGGGATAGTTTTTGTAAGGACTGTGAGGATTTCTTATTACTTGTAGTTTGAGGTAAAGTATTGATGTGACTACTACTAAACGGCTAAATAAATGAATACTAGAGAAATATTCATCATCATCATCGCCCTTGCTTGTCGGAATCTATCATCTTTGTACTCACTTGCTTTTATCACTGGGAGATGTTCATACGAAGTCTGGATGTGGCTTGACTCGATGTGCGGTCGTGTGTACTCTTGTTATGTTGTAAGCAACACAACAAGAGAAGTTCTTTGTATGTGTTTGTTGATAAGTTCGTTCGTCTGACTGTATTTTTTATTTTGTGTTATGTTGTGTTGCAATTATTGCCAATAAACTTGTTTTCTTTCTTTCTTTTATCATCTGGTATTTTTTCACAACGTGGAGTTCAAGCCTATCTTAAACTAGGATGATAAGGAGTTATGAGCGGATCGAATTCACACAACATTAGAATTTCTTCACAGATGTGCTGGTTTCTTCACCATGTTATACTTTTCCTTAAGAGCATCGAATAAACGCACTTTTGAATTCAAATTTTGAACTAATAATGGTACAATGGCGTGAATCCCAGAAGTGCATGACCTTAATCAGCATACCTCTGGTTTTAGTGCTTTCTTCAGACGCTCTACAACAGAAGTAGTAAGGCTTAAGCTGGCTAGAATTTCATATTATCGTAATAATAATTTATTTCTTAGTAAAGCTAGTACAAAATGTTTCGGACATTTTTATACACAAGTCAAACTCATGTGTCTTATTCGCCTCATAACTCAAGTACCCTTTATGTAAATCATAAATGCTAATAGAGGTTGGGAACGTGAATGCTCGCAGTAGTCAAGTATATAAAATAACTTTTCTACCCATACATTGCAAAGATATTGTTTAAAAATGCAATAGAAAGTAATGAAAAATCTAAAAATACAATCGCATTTTAAGTTAATTATTTGTGTGGGTAACATCAAAATAGAAATGGTTTATTATGTGGTTATTTCATATGGTGTAAGAGTACATAACCCTAAAATACAATGTAATAGACATTTTAATATTTTGTTTCAATTAAAACCACATTGTCCTACAGTTAAATACTATTATTGCAGTTTTGGACGGAGTTTTTCGCGGCTGGCATAATGATGTTCGCGTGGGGTACCGTGATGACCACGTTTGGGGTTTATCCTATTTCATTGTCATTTTAAATATGTACTGTGTTTATGGTAAACAAATTGTTGAGCGGGAACTTTTTCAATCAAAAGTGACAATAAACATATCGTAATTCGTGAATCGTGAAGAAACATCTTACGAGCCTGTATCGCAAAGTGATTAGAATGTGGTGACTGACTGGAAAATGAGGTTTCCCAACCTTTGATGGGCTTCCATCCAGCTTTCCATCAGGCGAAAAGTAACCAGTTTTCGGAACCAATAAAAATAATCTGCAAAAATGATGGCAGTATCGGTGTAACGTTCGTTTTTATTTCATTTACCTAACATCTTTAATACTAAGCCAATTTTGGAATTTTTGTGATCTCATAAATATTCACTGAACACTGAAGCATGTTTTTCCGGGGAAAAACGATTTCTGGGAACTAACGCTATAATAAATAAACTTCTAGTAGGAAACTGCGAGAAAAACTGGCTGTAAGCTAATAAGGCTAAGGCTTCGGGGAATTGAACTGTAAGCCTAGGACAGTAGGTTCAAAGCTAAATGTATGTCAGCTTCGTTTATCGCTAGCTGAAATTGTTTTGCGTAACTTTCGATATTTCGCACATTTGTTCTGTAAGGTATCAAATACTTTTATTATTATAATTGGACACATGTGATTATTTACTATCTACTGGTACTACCAGAATACATGAATTATCTAAAATTTCTTAGTAAATAAAATTTATAGGATGGGTTTTCTACTGAAATAACCATAATAACCATAAAATAGTTAGTTTACTTAAAAGGTTTCATTGACTGGCGGAGTAATAAAAACTAACATTTGCAAATGTAATTTGTGAAAATTAAAAAGCGTATTTTGTGATATATAAAGCAAATGATGCAACATTTCATTCGGAGCAATTAGGATCGCATTAGGAATGAAACATGACCTGTTATCGTCTACACAATTGCCGGTCCTTATAATGAATACATGCTTTTGCCCGCGTTTCATCCGTGTGTTTATCCCACAAGTATTTATTATATTTTGTTTAGGATGAAAAGTACAGGGGGTACTCATCCCATACAATATCAATACTCCTAGCAACCTAGTGGAATAAGTATCTAAAATGAGACTAGTTTAAAAATTAAATTCATAATGCCCAGACTTTCGGGCACAATAGATAAAACAATGGGATTTGGATTTTAGTAGGACATTGGACATAAGAGGTTAAAGCGTGCGAAGACAAAAAAAATCAACAAGTATGCAAGATCAGTTTCGTTTTTATAATTTTAGTCCCTACTGGATATACTGGTATGTATTTATAAACAGCAATGAAGATCTGACAAAACATAATGGGAAACAAGATCAGACTATAAGTATTTTTTCTATGAAACCGTTTTAGCTTAATCGGCCATTGTTTACAGGGTCGATTAAATAAATTGGTCTACGTTCATTACACCTACGCCGTTTTCATAATAAGGCTGTAAATGTGTGTCATACTAGTATATTTTAAAATCAGCTGTACATTTTATACGTTCCAAATGTTTACCCAAAGTGCAAGGAGGGGCCTTTATAGAGTGGGCTGTCTAGTAGTGGACTGCAATAGGCTGATAATGATTTTATAGGTACAAAATATGCCCATCGCGCATGTTGTAAAACAGCTTATCCCATAGCTGTAACAGATAAGCTGTTTTGCTTGATTTTGCCGGGGGTAATCCTTGCCCCCGCAGTTCCGTGAAGATGACAAAGTCACCTTGGCTATCATAGTAGTCATTTAGAAATAGAACGTTGCTTAATATTGCAAATAGGCTCTGGTGCGCAGGGTGAGGGTTAGAAGTAAACAGCATCCTGAACATGATCACCAGCAGACTATTATCATCATCATCAGCCTATTGCAGTCTGGCATCTGGAGGATATACCCATAATCGCCACGTTGGGCAGGCGGGTTGGCGACCGCAGGGCATAGCTTACTGCTCCGGTGACGCTGCTGCCCATCATCGGCCTGTGATGCTTAGCCACGCCTTCCATCGTGATGGTTTTACCGCCACCAGTCGGTTTGCTGTGGCAACCTGGCCACCACGGGCAGGTGAGGATGGCTTGGAGCAAAACGGTGATAGCTCGCTTCGTTACATCCCCCAGGAGACTATTCATCATCATCATCATCATCAGCCTATTACAGTCCACTGCTGGACATAGGCCTCTCCAGTTGTTCGCCACTTAGAGCAAACATCTGGAGGATATACCCCTAATCGCCACGCTGGGCAGGCGGGTTGGCGATCGCAGGGCGTAGCTTCTGCTCCGGTGACGCTGCTGCCCGTCACCGGTCTTTAGTATTTAGCTACGCCTTCAATTGTGATGGTTATACCGCCACCAATCGGTTGCCAGCGCCTCGTTTGTTATTCGGCAGGATGCACCACGGGCAGGTGAGGTTGGCTTGGAGCGAAAAGATGATAGGCCGCTCGCTTACATCCCTGGAGACTATTACACTGTCTATATTATAAGCAGTTCTCGTACCACTTAGAGAGAAGTGCTTTAGAAATGGCCTCTTTGATGTATCTGTATCTGAAGCTGTCTATGGTTAGGGCTGTTTCGGCAACTGGGGGTTAAGGAGAGCACTCGTGTAGCAGGCGTCCATAAACTGCGGTAGCCTCTTAACTTCAAGTAGGCCGTTAGCTTGCTGCTACTTTAGTGGTATAAAAAAATCTGTAATTGTATCTTTACTAACATAGTCACTAAGGTCTCATTAAACAAATGAGTCATTGTTACAAAAAAATTGTATCATCATCAGTGCGCTCTATTACTCTTGGGCTTTAAAACTTAGATGATCTAAGTACTTGAACACTGGGAAAACTAGGCTATGTCCAAAACATCCAGATAATGTTGCGGTATGAGTTAAATACTGTGTAACCTCGTGAGTCGGAAAGGTCGCTTTTAATGAGATTTCAAGCCCAAATGTTTACGTTAGCAACCATGAACTTTGTTTGATGAGTCTGAATAAAGTGGAATGGGTATTTAGGGAATGAATCCAAAACCACACAGTACTATTTTAAATCGACTTAACATTATTACACGCTTTGAACATACTTTAACTATTCTTCTACGTATATCCCATGATCCCATCTGATCCCACCTTAATAATGAGAAACTGAACGAGTTGCGCAGGGCGGCCGGCACGAGTGTTGCTGCCAATCCATTTTGGGAGAGGCCTACGTCCAGCAGTGGACTGCCGCAGGAAGATAATGATGATGATGAATGTGTGTCTGACCCGGTGGCTCAGTTGGCCCTCTGCCTTCTGAACCAAGGATAATGGGTTCCATTCCCACCTGGGTCAAACATTCGTGTGATGAATATTTGTGTTTGTTCCGTATTCGGGTGTTTATATATGTATTTAATAGCTATATAGTTGTGGTACCTTTAAGAGAGGTGGTGCATAGCGAATCTTTGCTCGAATAGAGCCGCCCGTGCAGAGAAGGACCTCCACTCTATAGAATACAGTTTCCTGAGCTCGTGGGGGATTATGGTTGGGGCGGCATAGTGGTGGCAACTGACGAGTTACTAGCCCGATGTCACAGCGACTTGGGATTCTCTTTCGGTTTCCATCAGGCGTAGGGAAGCCATTATGTCAGAAACTATTTAAAAACAATCTTCGTTTTACTGGTAAAACAATCAAAGAGCATAAGCTACTTAGCTACTATGGAAATAGAACAATGTGGGTTGGGCAGGGTTTGGAATCCCTATTCCCCTGCTTCATTTTAGAAGACACACTGATGTTTTGAATTTAATCATCAGTGCTAAGATTAAGATGTAGATCTCTTAATAAAATCTAAGTATCGGAAAAGTTTACCTAAGGAACTATAAGTTCAATCTTTAAAAATTTCATTTAAGTTCTATCGTATCGATTATTATATCACGTGATATTTATTTGACGCCCTTTAAATCTTACATTAATATCTCCAAAAATAAACTCCTCACTCACGACAGCTTTCAATTTTTCTTTTTGATGGATCGCTCTGAAGTTTTATTAGGAGTATATACAGAGAAAGAAAGTTAGAGCACACTCGGCCATATCTCGACTTATAAACACACACTTTGATTTATTTGGTTTAAACTTGAAAAGATTTTATTTTATAAGCTCGAAGTAATTTAGGTAGGTAATCTAAGGTAGTATGAAAAAAGTATGAAGTTAAAGTAGTAGTAGAAGAAGTAGTGTGAAGGTTTAAGGACATTGCCGCTCTTGCTTTTAATATAATTATAAATTAGTATTTAATAATATACAATAAATCTTACATCTGCCAAACCTAGGCTGTCGAACTCTCTCCCAGCACATTTGTTCCCTTCTTCTTCGTCTTCTCTTAGTCTTTTAAACGAAAGTAAAGCGGCACTAATTTGCAGTCCGTAATAGATAGTGTTAGTCGATCCATCTTGCAATAGGCGTGATGTGAATCGATTACATACTTTTATGTAAAAATTCAGAAATTTTACGTATCTTATTACAAATAACTCATACAGCTCTGACAAAAGAGTGAGCCTAAGCAATTTAGGCGGCTTGGGGAAAGCTTATAGTGGACGACGATAGATTGATTCGATTTGAATATTTAATTATAGAGTTACAACTGTTTAACCTTACTTAGCCTTAATGTTTGTAGACGATTGATCAAAGCAACAGTCAAATTATTATTTAGATTATACCTACACTAATCAGAGATATGAAAAAATCACAACCCGAAAATTTACTGTAGAAAATTTAAGATAAGCGGTTTCATATAATAATCGTTATCAATATGTATTCAGATAAAGCTATCTGTTACCTCGTACATCAACATCGTCAACAGACAAAGCTAATGGATACTAAGCCCTCAAATTATAAGGCTTACATGCTGATACGGTGGCTTATCGACAGAACTCGCGTGTGATAAACAATTTATATGGAAATTCATCAGAGTTTTCTGATTGCAAATGCGAAGCCTTGACATTAAAAAAGAACGTTGATACCTGAACGTGTGTACTCTGAAGTTATTCCACTTTATGCATATTTAGAACTGTTGTTTTGTATCCATATACGTGTTGTTTAATATGCATGACTCGCATTGAGCTAATAAAATGTTTTAAGATTTTTAAAGCAATTTGTTCTCTCTCATATATGGAAACAAAAAAAGAAAAAGATTACGAAAAAAATGTACAGCGCTTAGTCACGACTTTATTCACAAGTCTTACACTGTTTATTTTTATGAATAAAAGTTCCAGACAAAAACAAACCACCTATTCGCAAACAAGGCTTCCTTTTTTTTTAGTTAATGGCAACCAGCTTTATTATGAGGTCTAATTCGTCGTGTATTGATCAAGTATTCTTTGACAAAATTACAATACAACTTGGGTGACTAAAACTTCTATAAGCTTTCAAGATTACATCGGATACTAAACGAGTTATCAATGCACACTTGAAGACGATTTATAGAATAGTGTACTTAATGCAAAAATGCCACTATAGCTTTCTTTACCAGCCAACCATTACCCAATATAATAATAACAGCATATTTTAACAAAAGAAAATCGACTTCAATATGGTAACAGTGGGACCACTTAGGAAGTACACCCTTTTAAAAAACAAAAAAAAAGAATTTTTCTAATCAGTTTACAATTCTCGTAGATAAAATGTGGTAACAACAAATATTAAAAAAAATACATTAAGCTAAAGTGAGAAACTTTTTTTTAAGTTGGCTAAAAAGACAGCAACAACATAGATCAACAATGCCTTCAGATCAGCCACCCTCCAAATTTAATGAACTTTAATGAATACGTCATGATAAGTTGAATGGCACGACCTTCACTGTTGACGTGCGTAAATCTTGCTCGTCTGCAACCTTGATCCAATACAGAGGCAATTGCAACTGATAAAATATCAGTTTTCATTATCTTTCATTGCCCCCATGCAGTCCGGCCAATGAAAACGGGCTTTCTCATTTCTGTTACGGTTATTGCTAACTGTTAATCGTTATTATTATATCTGGAGGCAGGGTGAAGGTTAAGAGAGAAGTCGTTCTGAAAGTTATTCTGTTGTTTTGAAAATTTTGACGTTCATTTATTGCATGCTAGGCCACACAGCACCATCTGGTCCCAAACTGAGTCAAAGATACTAGACAATTGATAAACATAATTAGGTACTGTTTTGTAAATAAGTAGTATGTTTAATTATTTATACCTAGACCAATACAAACAGACATGTTCCCATAAATATTCACCTATCTAAATGATGTATATGTACACCCAGACACGGAACACGCACAATGTTTGACCCAGATTGAGATCGAAACCACGCACTTTGGTTCAGAAGGGTCAGTACCAAATAAACCACCGATTCAATGGGTAACCTACTAATATAGCGTAGTATTTTTTTTATAGTAGCTCGACATAATGGCTTCCCTATGCCTGATGGACAGCGAAAGAGAAGCCCAAGTCACTGTGACAACTGGCAAGTAAATGGTTAGTTACCTGTCAGTTGCCACCGCCATGCCGGCCCAACCCTAACCCCCCACGAGCTCCGAAAACCCTACTCACCAGCAGAAACACGACCCGGAAGTCATTTGGCTGCGGTATTCTATAGGGTGTAGGTCCTTCCCCGGACGGGCGGCTCAATTTGAGCGAAGATTCGCTATGCCCTACCTCTCTTACATTCTATTTATAGAGTAAGTATAAGCGTAAGAATGTAGTCCCGTCATAATTTTATTGGTAATCCAATGTTACATTACGTGTAGCTATACTAACATAAGTAAGCAATAGTAATTTCGTAACCAAGGGATAAGTAACCCAATTAGTGATTTCAATTTACTGTTGGAAACCTTATTTATTTCAAAATCACGTACGCAATTGGTTCATATTACGGATTACCGAAATAAAAGCCCTCCAAATTGCGTTTCCTATACACTTTCTTTTTGAGAGGATTAAATACCTACGAGTATAACAATCCCATACCTATTTCTTAGGCCAAATACTTACGAAAACTTAATGGTTAAGGTAAAATATAAAATATAGCAGGATTTTGTGAACAAACGGTTTTCCTCTTTTGGATTTATTGCTTAGGCTAAGCAAAAAAATATTGTTTTATTGGTCTGTAGTAATAAGATTTTATAGTTTTTGTCGCATTAGTTTTGTTTCCTTACAAAAATTGTATTTATCTCGTACCAATTATTATGACCCTAATTGGCAAATCTATTGTTTAATTAACATTGAAATATGTATAATGTATGCTATACTTCAACATTACTGACGACTTGATTTCTGATCGTCGAGTAATAAATTATGCTTAGAATGTATCCCCAAAACAATAATTTCAATTTGGTTTTGCAATCGCCAACCCGCCTGCCCAGCGTGGCGATTATTTATGGGCAAAGCCTCCAGATGTTTGATCTAAAGTGGCGAACAACCGGTAAAGCCTGGACATAACCAGCAGTGGAATCGATATTTGTTTCAAAAAACTGCTCTCGAAAAAAATAATTTATCAATCATCTTCCCTTTATAATATACTTTGTGTTACGTACAGTGTAAAGTACCTATCAAATTATAGTTAAATTGTAGCAGGACCACCAAATCCTTTACAAAGATTGTAAAAAAAAAAAATTACCTAAGACATGTCACGCTGAGCCACTCATCGCCATCTGGGGCTAGATCTAAGCCGAAGCTTGTGCTATGGGTACTAAACAACTGATAAACTTACTTAGATACTTTTTTTTTGTAAATAAATTTATTATACATACAGATTGTACTGAAAATCTTTTCTCAGCTCTTGTTTCGGTAGCAGTTTGTCCTAATCCCCCTGTTTTACGATGGGCTGTGTTAAGGAAAACAATGGCGAAAACACTATTAGCGCCAAACTTGCCATACACCGTATATACGGATATACCATTAAAGTAAAATTTATCGTATGTACCATTTGCAGTTTATTACTTTGTTTCGTTATAGCTCTGTAGGAAACGCATTGTTTCACGTAGGTTTAGTTACAATGTGGAACATATTTAATATATTATTAGGTATGTTAATTATTACGATGTGACTAAATTCTCTATAAATTATTAATAGAGCTATGAAAAGGGCTATGCTCGGCGTCTCTCTGCGAGATCGGATCCGAAATGAGGTGATCCCGCAGAGAACCAAAGTTACCGACATAGCTCACTGGATCAGTAAGCTGAAGTGGCAGTGGGCTGGCCATATCAGCCGCAGAACCGATAACCGCTGGGGTAAACGAGTTCTGGAGTGGAGACGGCGTCTCGGCAAAGGTAGTGTAGGACGCCCTCAGGAAAGGTGGAGTGACAATTTGCGCAGGACGGCTGGCAAGTGCTGAATGCGAGAGGCCCGGGACCGATCGAAGTGGCGAGCATTGGGAGAGGCATAGGCCTCTCCCAATACTGGACATAGGTCCAGCAGTGGACTGATGTGGGCTGATGATGATGATGATGATGATGATGACTAAATTCTCATGTTCTATCTCAGTTTCATATATTTTTTGGTGTTTGATTGAATGTATTAGATAAGCGGTTTCAATTCTAAATTAAGGATTGGGGCGGTAAATCCCTTTTCACTTTTATTATTATTATAATATATCTTTATAGAATACATAAATAGACTCTGACAAGCCCTGTTGAATCGTCAGACACAAATAAATGTTTCTACCCGGTCAAATAGATAACATGTATGAAATTCTTAACCAAATTTTCCGACTTGAGACCAGTGCGCCTAGCACGAACACTTTCAAAAAAGTATTCGTAACGTAACCGTAAACAGGGCGATAATTTTCACTACGTTAACGTACGTCAACGCAGTACCTCTTACGCACGATAGGGGCGCTGTACCAAGTTTCATACAAATGTTTACGGTAACGTTACGCATACTTTTTCGAAAATGTTCGTGCTAGGCACACAGACCTTATTGCTTTCCTTGATAAAGTGACTCACTACAATGATGATCTACATCTACGATATTGACGTTCCTACCAAGGCTACGCTTTAATTGGGCATAACTTAACAGTAGATGGGGAGTATGTTAAACCATCCATCCATACAAGCCCAACAACGAGGTAAATCATAGGTACACTTCAATAGCAGTTTGCTCTCAGCCAATTAATCTATTCAATTGTCTGTAAAGTTCTAATTAATCTCAAGTGGTATTGGAACGTCGATCGAAGTTTTTAGAATAAATAGTATGACTACAAATTCCAAACTGTTTATTTTAAATATTATTTTGCTCGGTTAGATTTTGCTGTGAAAAATAACTTGAAAGCATTAAATTAGTAAATACAAGCTAAAATTGAATTATTCATTTCAGTCAGTAAAATGACATTTCTAGTGTTCCAGGATTAATGGCAACCCACCTCAGAGTTGTATTTTTTCCAATAGTGAATGAATATTAAAATTTGACAAAAGTATCAATACAATCGAGTGTTATATCTCTTACGTGGTTTCTGGGACACCAGGGACTCTTCCCGAAGTTGTATCAGTGACAGTGGCACTTGTCATTTTACTGACTGAAATTAATAATTCAATTTTAGTTAGGTACTATTATTCCTATTATCTCTTATAATAATATTATTATATACTATCGCATTGAGTTTTATATGTCACGGTAAAATTGGAAATACGGTTAGATTATAATCTATCTAGCAATATTATAAATGGTCGACAGATTGTGCACGTAATACTGCTTAAAATTTACAATAGGTATACAACACTCTTCGATATATAGCAGAAATTCATATCACTTGAATCGTATTTTTACAGTCTCTATCAGTCTACATCCGATGCCAAATGAAAAGGGAAAATGAAGATCAAGTTATTATTTATTTAGGACGTATAGAATCCAGAATAGTTCAACGCTTACCGAACTACAATAAATATTATGTACCTATGCCAAATATAAATTCAATATAAGTGGTAACCTAAGGCAAGTAAGCACTGACTAAAGCCTCGTTAAAGTGAATTACAGAAAACACTTACCTAACTACTTAGGTACAAGTCAAGATTAGAAGACAAACTCTGCCTTAATTCTACACACACACGCAATCATGATGCCAAAGCCACAATCTCTTGTACAATTCAGTATTTGAAATGTCTAACTTAGTTTTAGTGTGCTCATCCTTAAAAGGCAATTCCAAAAGTTTATTGATTTTCAACTCTACTCCAATTAAATAAGGATCAAATTTATGTGAGATTGAATTACTGTTGCTATGTGTAATGGACAAACTCAAAAATAAATTCTTTCTGAAATGGAGCGAATTGGAGAAACCGCATACCTTTTAACTCATCTACCTCCGGTTGGCATATAGTTAATTTTATTATACGAATACGTCAAAGCGATGGTAAACTTTGTTAGCATAAGGTCAAAAACATCCTTTCTAATTACAACCTGAGCACAAACTCTATGTTAATTATGTAACTTTTTAGCGAATATAGAAATTACAGGGTAGGTAATTTAGGGTTTTCGTCATGATTCCAATTTGTTGGCAATATTTAATTAATTTACGTAGATAAAAGTAACTTTAAAGTTCAAAACTTTATAACTTCTAGTTAAGGTTTTCAATTACTTTCTTAATTTCATTATTCATTGTAATATCTATTTTGATCTTAATTGTATTCCATAGATTTTTTATATTGGCAAATTTCAATGGGTTTGTTTCGCCAGATTTAAAGCTAGACTAGGCAACTCAAGTCGCCATTTAAACACCTACAATCCGATAAGAATGTTTTGGTATGTAGGTAAAACCAACGTCAAAAGTCACTCTTTGTATATATTGATAGAGCAACATCGAGTCCTTTCGGCTTTGAGAAAGGCGTTAGACAGGGTTGTATTCTGTCGCCCATCCTGTTCAATATCTATGGAGAGTACATAATCCGAAAAGCCTGCGAAAACTGGGACGGCGGAGTCACCATCGGTGGCACCAAAATCTCAAATCTACGCTACGCAGATGATACCACGCTTCTAGCTACTAGCGAAAAGGAAATGGTTGATATCCTAGGAAGAATGGAGTGCATCAGCCTCGAGATGGGTCTCAAAATTAACCACAGCAAGACCAAGGTTATGGTGGTAGATCGAGATCGAAAGCTGCAGCTGACAGGAGCTCTCGGGCTTGAAGTGGTTGATGATTTCATCTATCTCGGCGCAAACATCAGCAACACAGGCTCATGTGAGAAAGAAATCCGGAGGCGCATAGGCATGGCCAAGAGCGCAATGTCGCAGTTGCATGGCATATGGAGGGATCGGAACATCTCACGAAAGACGAAAATCAAGCTGGTCAATTGTCTAGTTTTCTCCATATTTAGCTACGGTGCTGAGACTTGGACCATGAAAAAGGCTGACCGTATCCGCATTGACGCCTTCGAGATGTGGTGTTGGAGGAAAATGCTCCAAGTTCCCTGGACTGCTTTCCGTACGAACGTCTCCATCTTACGCGAGTTAAGAATCAAGACCAGACTGTCAACTACCTGTATGCGAAGAGTGCTTGAATTTTTTGGCCACATAGCTAGGAAGAGTGACCAAAACCTAGAACGGCTCATCGTTACGGGCAAGGTTGACGGCAAAAGACCAAGAGGCCGCAGTCCAATAAGATGGTCAGACCAGATCCGTTCCGCCTTGGACACACGGCTACACGTCGCACTGCATGATGCCGGAAACCGGAACAGATGGCGAGACATCATCAGAAGGAAGCTCATCCAAGGGGAACTTCACGACCCTCAGTAATGAGGATTACGACGCGAGGAGGAGGTATAAGGGCTGCGTGTAGTTCAATCTAGACCACGTGCCAAATTATTCTATGTCAAGTACTCTAGACTTGAAAAACTCTTGTTTATAACGTTCCACGATTTTCAATACAATCCGATTACTTGATAATCCTTTGATCTGTAAGCTCTCTTATAGAGTAAGTACATCAAAAATCATTTACGCGTAATGTTACAAACGTTGAACGGCCGCATTGCAATTATTGCATTGAGTTTCATCCGGATTACGGTTTGCTATATAAGACTATAAGTACGCAGTGCCTAATCCCGTCCACGATCATTGCTGGACATAAGCCCCTCCCAAATTACGTTATGGAATCCGATTTACCTTCAGCCTTTGATTCATTGAGCCGAACGAAAATTGACTCTGGTTCGAATACAGATTTTGAAATGGAGGCTCGATGCTATTACAAAGTGTTTGAAGGAAAAAGCTTGAGGTACAAAGTCGGGAGAACAGAAGTGAACTCTGATTATCAATCATTCTTTCCTTTCCTGTATCGATTATATTTCTTTTTTTATACATATACTGTACCTACCTATATTATACCTCCTTCGAGACTGTTATAATGTGGATAAGAGGGAATTAACCAAATGTTTGTTTCCAAGAAATAATTTCTTTATATTTAAATATGTAACTGTTGTTATTTGTCCGATGCGAAAAGTGTATATTTTGTGTGTTTTTGATATTTGTAGCATCTAAGTACCGTGTACTTCTAGTGATAATATTTATATATATTTCACAATAAATGCCAGATGAAAATTTAAATGTAATATATGTTCCAATTGTTGTAGTTTATTTCTATGATATTACACATAAAACCTCTTCGTCATCGGATTGCTCAGAAATATAATTATAAATGAATGTAACTGTAACAAAAGTAGTTGCTAATTTAACATATAAATTGCAACACTTCGTTAACGGAAAACCTTGCTAAACTTTCACAAATAAGGTCTAAAGTCGTATGAACTCTGTAGATGGGCGAATAAAATACGGCGTGTATCTTGCACACTGTCACACTAGTTAATATTAATGAAACTTAAATAGAAAAGCGTTTAAGTAGACCTTCCTTTTGATTCAGTGACTGGTGGTTAAATGAGAACACCATTACTTAGTATTCTTTTCATTTTATTTCTTCTTAGTACAAAAAAAGTTCGACAATTCGGATCTTTGCCGCATCGTTTTATTGCAAAACTCGTTGCATGTGCATGTTTTTCCCCTTTCCTTTGATATGTGATCTTTTATTTATTTATTCTTTATTGCACAAGGAAAGTACAAATGGCGGACTTAATGCCGTGTGGCATTCTCTACCAGTCAACCATTGGGCGAGCCAGAAAACTATAATATGGTGCGGTAATACTAGAATAGAAATAGTAATAATAGAAATATGAGCACAAATATACAAGTAATACACATACATATATATATATATATATATATATATATATATATATATATATATATATATATATATATATACTAGCTGCTGCCCGCGGCTTTGCCTGCGTAAACATCGGTTTGTCATAAAGAGCTTACTCTGTCATTTATCATGTACGCGTCTTTGTCTCTTATTTTATTACACGGGCTTACGAATGAATGCTCAAAAGATGATGAATATATAGGTATTCGATTCGAGTACTGATAAATCTGAACATAGGTTGACACAGGACAAACACAATGTGCGCCCTGCGGTATGGGGCGTAGAATACTACCGAGGTATCCCTGCCTGTCGACTAAAAGGGCCTTCGGGGTTGTGGCTTGCGCTCCAGTTAGCGGCCTCGAGGAAGACGACGACACGTGCCTCCGGGCACGTTCTTGCTGGTGTGCCGTTCTTGCTGGGCGGCGCAGCGCTATCGCGCTGTGGGGGGTTGAGTCCAATCCCTCCGGGCATCGCGACCCTCCTCAGACTGAGTGCTCGTAGCCGACCACCGTCAGGTTTAGTAGGTATTCTCCGCTAAATAGGAGTGGGCCCCACAAAACCCAGGTGTCCCGTACCCAGGGCCCTGGTGTTTGCGTAAAAGCATTCCCGCCGTAAAAAAAAGGACAAACACAATGTAGGTACATCTTGTTGGCCATTGAAAGCCGCGGCCCATTCTTCAGGAACCGCCTTGTCTTAAGCTATGGTTCACATAGTTGTACGTTTTGGTGACGACTTATCTAGAGCGACATACACTCCCTGAACATAAATTATTCGAGCTATTTAAAGCAGGATCTGGATTTCCTGTGTATCAACAAATATTGAAAAGCCATGCTAAAAATACTATCTTCAACTTTTTGGCTTTTCATTAGGTATTTCATACTGAGCATCCCTAAGAATATGCTGTGAAGGGTAATTTTCATCTGCCTACATGAAATTACCTAAAAATTATTTACCGATAAAATTATTAAGATTTTTTTGTCTATAATGGTACCTAACTATGTACATGTTAATACATTTTAAGTATCACTCCGACCAAAAAGCGACCACTTGGCCGGTGTATGAATATTAACATACTTCAAAGCGGTATTTTCTTCCGCTATACGTAATTAAAACGATTTTATTAGGAAGAAATATCATAATATTAGTATTGAGGACAGAAATAACAATTTGGATTAGAAAAGTGTTTATTAAGCATACACTGATAGCAGTTTGGTCGCATCCAATCTAGACATGTGGCCCGTTGTGAGCCTTCTGAGAATGCAGTTAGGTTTTTGGTTTTTGGATCTTCATTAAACTGTGATTCATTATCAGATGCAGAAGGTCTGTTTTGACCGTACACAATTACTAAATTTTGTTCCAATTTGTTGATGAATGAGGTGCCTCTGAAACTGAGCAATATTCTGGTAGTCAACGCCGGTGGTTGTCCTTTTACGTTGGTCGTCTTTTCACTTATAATATTTTCCGAAGAATTGCAGTCCGAAAATAAGCCGCACAATTTTAATTCACAATTATTTATGTGTACTTATTAGTGGCGAATTTATTTCGATTATTGCCGTATTTACCTCGATATCAGTACCTGTCATGTCAAATTGATAATTTCGCTGACAAAGTCAAGAAATGACAGTATCTATGGTGTATTCAAAAAGTTTTTAATCATTCCGTAACATATTTTTCCGAAATTCTAAATGAAAAAATTAATAAATCGTTGTAATTTATAGCCTATATGTTAATCTGATGCATAAACAATATTCGTGTAAAGTTTCACTAAAATCTGTTCAGTAGTTTTTGCGTGAAAAGGGAACAAACATCCATCCATCTATCCATCCAAACAAACTTTCGCGTTTATAATATTAGTGGGATGGGATATATATATATATATATATATACAATAATAAGTATTACGTACAAGATACATTCTTTTGAACAGGGCGTGAAGAGCAGTCTTAGGTCCCGTTCTCATGACGAGCGTTCATTGCGCGTTTTGACAGCATTGAAGCTAGCTCGGTGGCTCAATTGGCAACATTTTATTGTATTTAAGTATACACTTACTTGTAGTACTTTCGTTGTTCTGATACCCATAACACAAGTGCAAGGAGCAATATATGTGGTGTAGACTGATATTTATTTATTAGTACAAGTATAAGCATAGTACAAGCTTCGGCTTGGGTTGATGCTAGACGGCGATGTGTGGCCCAGTGTAACATATCTTGAGTTATTTATTACTAGCTGTGCTCGCGACTTCGTCCGCGTGGAATAGTTATATTTTCCCCGTTTTTTTTACATTTTCCATTATTTCTTCGCTCCTAAAAGTTGCAGCGTGATGTTATATAGCCTAAAGCCTTCCTCGATAAATGGTCTATTCAATACAAAATTTTTTTCAATTCGGACCAGTAGTTCCTGAGATTAGCGCGTTCAAACAAACAAACAAACTCTTCAGCTTTATAATATTAGTTATTAAGATGCTGTGCTACTATTAAAATAAAAATAATGAAGTAACGAAGTCTTATCGCTATGAACGATTTAGAAAGAGAATTACCAAGATAGTATTTGTACTTCTTCTTATTTATATCCCTAATGTGTTATACATAGGAAGTCTATTAAACGGACCTATTAATTCACTATCGAACAAGATACAACGGGTTACTTTGCACTTTAGAGAAGACGCGAGCATGTAATATGGGGTAAGGGAAAATACTTTCCTGAAAGGGTCTTTGGGCAACAACTAGGCTACAAGTTGATTGATGGAACGAATGTGTTAAACTTGTAAACGATCATCGATCACTAAACTTAAACGGTTTATAGGTAGGTATAGTTCCGTTATTAGCAACTTTACTATTTTTTGACGTTATTAATAATACCTACTTAATAGTTGTCGCAATCATCATCCTCTTAGCGTTATTCCGGTTTGTGCCTCTAGGCCCAGGGTCCGCTTTGACCATGATCCTAGATTTAGCGAGTCTGGTTATTACAGTGAAGCGACTGCCATCTGACCTTCGTAACCCTTAGAAAGGGGAACCAGACAAGTTTGGATCATGGTTACACATTCAGAATTAAACTGGATGTGCAGGTTTCCTCACGATGTTTTCCTTTACCGCTAAGCTAGTGGTATAATTCCGCACATAGATTTTTGCAAATCCAGGGGTGCGTGCCCCGCGCGGATTCGAACCGACGACTTCACGTGTGTGAAGCGACGATCTTACCACCAGGCTACCACGGCTCTTATGGCGGCTATTATAATATACCTATTAAAATATTAAGTATTAGAAGTATTCACTTATACAGTAAATTGTTAATACCTGCTGTAGTCAAAGATTGTGGCTCATATTGGCTGATATTATCGCCCAACTTCGTACAGAATACTATTTCATATTTATACAATAACTTGCAAAATTCTTTCTTAATCACTTTATCTATTAAAAAAATAAAAAAAAAGTTTTAAAGATCTAAGCATACCTACATAGGAATAGACAGACAAAGCGACTTCGCTTAATATGACTACGTAGTGATATAATCTTCATAAATTAAAATTCCTATGAAACTAACAGTTACACACTACAGTTTTTGTTACCTACAGCATGAACATACCAAAGATGAAACTTCCTACTGAATTCAGATAGAGATTTGTATGAATCCTCTTACCTGTAAACAAAAGAAAAAGTGTTATTAAAGAGCTAAAAGAAAACACTACCTGCTATTCAAAGACTTGCCAAAAATAATTTTGTGTTTATGTGTGTTCTATTTTAGTTTTAGTTCACTCATCTTTTATATTTTCGATGTAGATAACTAATGATACACCTACACTAAATTGACAAAAAAAACATAATCAAGACTCGTTAAATACAAAAAAAAACATAACTATTAAAATAAAAAATGATCAAATAAAGTATAATGTTTTTTTTTTTTTATAAAAAGAGCATTCAGGATGATCTCACTCCACCTGATGGTAAGCGGCCGTGAGGTCCAAATGTTAGGTCGACAGGCACAATAGGGCATACCCACCGCGCCTGATGTACCCACTGTATGTATGTTATGTACTATTTAAATACAAACTTAAAACCAGTATTAAAACTGCAAACCTGGTTATTAAATATTTTATAAACGAAACGTTTCACTGGCCGAATTCATTACTTTAATTAACATCACGGGGCTGATTAATGAGTACATTAATTAGACAGTAATTTTAAATGACACTCAAACAGGCAAACAAAATCCTTTTGTTATTATTTTAATCTGAATACAATAGGTACCTTAAGCGATGCATTTTCAGCTTACCTCAATATTAATTAAAACTTTATTGGTGAGACAGCTAATTAACAGGTAAATCACACCCGTACGGTAAAGAAAATATATTTATTTCACAACAGACAGAGTACATATTGTTGAGATCTCAGGTTAGAAATTCAATTGTCTATTTAGCTTAGCTTATTTCGCAGGCATATAAAAAATAAATAAATAATAATAATTTATTAAGCAACCATAACATAAACTACGTACATATTACACAGTAAAAATTACATCTAGGATACAGCGATCAAGTTAAAGTTGCAGCAGACGTTGCCTTTAACAAATACATATATATTTGCTATGATTCCTACACTAGGCTAGGCCTGTCACGTAGGTAATCTATATGAAATATAAAAATAAATGTTATTAAATTTTATGAAAGCATGCATACTAAACTAAGTTATACTTATCTATATATATAAAAGGAGAAACTGACTGACTGACTGACATATCAACGCACAGCCCAAACGGCTAAACGTAGGCACTTGAAATTTGGAAGGGACGTAGCTTAGGTACCGTAGGGGTGCACTAAGAAAGGAATTCCCGAAATTCCCACGGGAACGGGAATTAGCGGGAAAATCCTTTTGTATGAAAAATCTAAACCGCTTAAGTTAGACGCTTGAAATTTGGCATGCAGGTACCTTAGTAATCTATATATATAAAAGGAGAAACTGACTGACTGACTGACATATCAACGCACAGCCCAAACGGCTAAACGTAGGCACTTGAAATTTGGAAGGGACGTAGCTTAGGTACCGTAGGGGTGCACTAAGAAAGGAATTCCCGAAATTCCCACGGGAACGGGAATTAGCGGGAAAATCCTTTTGTATGAAAAATCTAAACCGCTTAAGTTAGACGCTTGAAATTTGGCATGCAGGTACCTTAGTAAATATAAAGTTTAGTTATGGCTGTATTTTGAGAAATTCCCACGGGAACGGGAGTTAGCGGGAAAAAACTTTTGTATGTATAAATTTAAACACGCGGACGAAGTCGCGGGCAAAAGCTAGTAATGTATAATATCTGTGACGTATGAATTATACAAAACACCGACCCATCTCTTATTTTAACATGTACACACACATGCTATCAATTCAACAAGTTTAAAACATGCGTGTTTTCAACAAAACAATTAACTTAGACTGTAGTGCATTATTTGATACAATTTCAAATACCAACTTTTCGCAATTTAAATTCACAGCTGGCACTCTTGATACTAGATGTTTTAAAGTTATACTTTGCAACATATTTGCTCGCAGGTGACGTATTTTTCAAACATTATACTTCAGTTCAGAGTAGAATAACATCATATGAAATCGTAGCTAAATCTAATCTAATACTATTTCTACTAACTCATCAAATACTATACAATGAGTCTGTTTACCCAAAATTTAAGTAAACTTTAATCTACTTAGCAAAACAATATAAGCAGCTTTAACAGGCATATAGTCAGCATGTCATGTATGCCTTTGTATCACAGGTAATAAGGCACCCTCCCGTATCTTAAGTAAAGCTTTAGTCTTTAGGGTACTGTGTAGGGAGTAATAAGATCAGCCACTCGGAAACTTGGTTACTAGGTCTGACTCACGCGTCACCGCTTCGCTTGTTTCAGCCATAATGAAATCCCATTTTTATTGAAGACAATGTGGGCTTTTACGTCTTTATATCTGCAAGTGATCATTTCAGTGCTATTGCTTGACTTCATATTATGTAGTATCATAACTTGGTTCAATTGGAAAGTGAGCCAGCAAGTTTTTTAAAGGCGAGCAACGTTCTGGCAACTCCCCTGGTGTTGCAGTCTCTATGGGCTGGAGTGTTCACTTACTATCAGGTGACATTCAGGCCCGTTTGCCCCCTCTGTTATAATATAAAAAAGATACTTTATAGACGATACCTTTCCCATTAGAGCGATAAGGGCAAAATGGTAATAAACTAGCCTTCATTAAGTTGTTCATATTCTTTGGGAGATATTGTAGATAAATATTCTCAATTCGGCAAAAGACAATTTAACATTCCACCATAACAACATGGCATTCTTTAAGAGAGGTAGGGCAAAGCTAATCTTCGCTCGAATTGAGCCACTCGTCCGGGGAAGGACCTCCACCCTTTAGAATACCGCGGCCTAATGACCTCCGGGTCGTGTTTCTGCCGGTGAGTAGGTTTTCTGGAGGTTGTGGGGGATTAGGGTGGGTTTGCCGGCATGGCGGTGGTAACTGACAGGTAACTTACTGACCAGATAAAAAAAGTAGTTTTAAGAGAGCTGTGTCCTCATTATAGCGGTATGGCTGTGCAACCAACAATGTTTAACATCAGACAGGCCGCTTGCTTGTCTATCAACAATAACAATGAAACAGCAACATAATATCGTTTGGTTGAAATCTAGATTTACTTTGACTAGGATACGAATAAAATGTGTTTGTGTTCATCAATACCTAGATTGTAGTATAAAAATATTGTTATCAGAGACAGCAATCTTTTGTATTTAAGGTCAGATTCTGACCTTTGAACCAGTAAGCACAACAACCCATATTGTTTTAGCAACAAAGCTCAAGCACTTTTCTTAAATTAATTCGAAACAAGCTTAGAACAATTCTAATCAAAAATAGATAAATAGTTTATTTGTACAACCAGAACCAGACACACTCCACACAGAATACATATTATACAAATACATGGATTTCTGACTATTAACATAAATTTGGTCATTTATTTGAAATGAAATGAAATAATTTTTATTTGGAACATAAAACATATAACATTTGTCGCTATATTTTGGATGTAAGGTGCCTTGTGTATTTTTCAGTACTCTAATTTATGTCTATATGAAATTTTATGTTTATAAATTCAGTAGCTTTTTTGTTTTGGAGCATGTATTTCATGTCTTAGATTATACGTTATTATTCCAAGCATGTTGTGTATATTACACACTATTTAGACAGATGCGTGTGGGTGGATGTGTGAGCGTGTGTACTTTTGTTTGTTGTTTATCGTTTGTACATACATACATACAATACATAAAATACAGTCAAGCAATTGGATACAATATTAATATTGGTATTTTTTTAACGTTGTGTTGTAATTGTTTGTGGGTTGCCAATAAATGCTATTGTTTGTTTCTTTCTTTCATTAAGTAAAGCGTGAAGAAATATGTAACAAACAAAAATTGCTGTCAGATTTTCTTAGAACTGAATAGTTAGTATCTTCATAAGCTTGTTGGTTGATTCTATAAATCTAAATCGGCTAGAAAAAGGGGTAAAACGAAATACATATTGAGTTCGATGACCCGCACTATATACACAATTTATAAAATGTGTGGCTTCGCAGTTGTTAGTACCTACACAGACAAGATATTATGATATATATGGGATTTAACGCGCATATACATTTTACGACGAAAAAAGGTACGTGTGCGTTAAATCTTGACTGAACGTGAAAGTTCAAAAGTTATTTAACCTACACAGACTGTTTTTCATGACGTTACCCCTCTCTCAAGTAAAATAAGTGCCCCAGATTTTTTCAACCTGTATATTATCTGAAAGAGAAAGATAAAGTGATAAGACTTAATCTACACTATATCTACACTAATATTATAAAGAGGAAAACTTTGTTTGTTTGGTTGTAATGAATAGGCTCAAAAACTACTGGACCGTTTTTAAAAATTCTTTCACCATTCGAAAGCTACATTATCCACGAGTAACATAGGCACAATTTTATTTTGGAAAAAAAAACTTTACGCGGACGAAGTCGCGGGCGGAAAGCTAGTTGTTACATAAAGTCTGTCAGGGCCGTCTCTACCAGGGGATGCAAGGGGTGCTGCGCACCCGGGAGCAGGGCGCCCAGGGGCGCCTGCCGGGCGCTGCCGGGGCGGCGCGGCGCAGGTCCCCGGGGGACGCCCCCTTCCCACGAGGGCGCAGGTCCGGCACCCCGGCGCCGAATATACTTAAGACGTCCCTGAAGTCTGTGGTGTCATTGTTATAACGAAGATCTGTCCAGACACAGAAAAAGCACATAATGTTCAATATATTATTATTTCTCGGGGCAACTCTTTTCTCGACGAGATCGTTCCTGATCAATTTGATCGATTCTAGCTGATTAAGATTATTAAAATCGACCAACAAGCTTACGAAGATACCGACTATTCAATTCTAAGAAAATCTGACGGCAATTTTGTAAATCCCATATCTTAATAGACCAAAATCTTGTGGTCCTATGTAGCGGTAATCTTTCTGAGCCTTCTTAGGCTGACGAAAAATATCTGCTACCCAAATACGTATTATAAATTAAGGTACCTCTGTTACATTAATTGTGTATTTCATTTTATTCGCGTTAGTTCAAATTGAAATCTCTACTTTATTACTATAATAGAAACGTGAGTTTGTGTTTGTTACTTACTCTTAACGCTTTACCTACTGAAAGTAAGAAAAACATTTATTCGCAACTCACAAACAACACTTATCTTCTGTGACATGAACGCGGGCGAAGCCGCGGGTACAGCTAGTATAATAAATTTTCATTGTGATTAACGGCTTGGATTCTATCAAACGAATTAAAAAAATATATATTAGAACAACAACATAACAAACAAATGAACGAAACAAAAACGTAGACATTGTCAGTTGCACAATAACTGTGAAAAGTTTCACCATTCTGGGCGAAAATTTTAAAACAATACTCGCGTGTTTGCGGGACGTATTACTTACTACCGGGGAGGAACTTGGACTTTGTTTTTTTTTTTTCTTTACACGAGTAGTACTTCCTAAATGGAAAGGGAAAGAGAAACCTAAGTCCTATTGGAGGCCCAAGGCATATTATTGGCTTATGATAGCTTTGACAGAATATTGTTTTGTAAGATCAGACCTGTCAGAGTTCCTAAACTAGTAGAGAGTTTGATCTGAGGCCCCCATTCCACCCTATTAATCGCGGGGCCCCCACATGCCCGCTAGGAAAGAGGGATTTGCGCTAGAAGTGATCATTTCCACACAACCATTAGGTAGGCCAATGCCTAGATAAGAAGTGCTATACATACTTCCATCAACATTATATTTACATATCAGAATATTAATACCTATTCAAATCACTCTTCAGACAAAGGCTTTACTAGATTTTGTGTGTACGGAAAGAAAATATTTACATTAAGCTTGCTCATATTATTAAAAAGGATTCTGAGTGCTTAGAAGGCATAACATAATATGCTCGTCTGCTACGAATTTCTATTCCATCATAATTCCGAAACTTAAGTTTGGGGTTTCATCAAAGCCTCAATAAAAGTTATAGCTTTTATAAGTTTGTAAATGTAGTAACTAATGGAATAAATTTAACTCCAGTTTTGTATACATTAGCTGATTAATCACATGATCGCTAAAGAGTTAATAAAAAAGTTTAAATAAGCACTTACGTAAAGCTTTTCAAAATTGTATAGCCTTTGTTTTTGGTATATAACAGATGGTAACTAAGAATATCAAAATATAGGCTTTGTTTTCTGTATGTGACAGCTAGTAACTTTTGTATAAACAATAATAATTTTTTTTTTCCATTTGCAATACAAAAGAGATTAAGCTCTATTTTTAATCATTTGATAAAGACGCAGACAAAACAGAGTGATAAAAGTAAAAGTAGCTTATAGGACGTCGTCGCTTAGACTTCTCACTGAATACATCATGACTTTTGCAATCAGTAATCTTATCTTTTATGTAATTTAACACGAACTGACATATATCTGCTCGATTGGGTGGACCTGGCTCAAGACCGAAAAAGGTGGCGCGCTTTGATGTCGGAGGCCAAGATCCACTTCGGAACGCTGAGCCAGCGAAGAAGAAGAAGACATATATCTGCGGTTTTAGGAGGATGTCAATGTTGTACATTGTTAGAATCATTTAGTACGTATGCTAAATGTTTGTTGAAGGAAATTGTTGAGGTTTACCCAATGAGTACACCTCAACAAAAAAAGGAATTTCATACTACGAGCCCCAATTTAGTACTAGCCAAACTATTTTACTTTAGGACGAAGATTTTTCTAACTTAACTATTTTTTGTGCTCTATTATATCCTATGATATATATATCGCTATGATCGATAAGAGCCAATCTCTTAAATTATACAACTACTGCATACTTTGTCTAGTACTAAGTCAGTTTTTTGGTGTGCAAGAGTATCCATCAATCTATCTACATATTTTTAAGCAAGTATGTGAATATCGTTTTGCTTACTATCTCTTCCCGGTCGTGCCTTTCGCAATTTACTCCCCTAACTTAATGCTCCACACACAGCACTCAAACTAAAAGGGAACTAGTTATGTATGAGACACTGGTTAAGATATCACGATGGAAGGCGTAGCTAAAAACCACAGGCCGATAACAGGCAAAACGTCCAGCAGTGGACTGCGATAGGATAATGATGATGACAAAATCGGAACTAACGCCCACGTACAAAATGCCAAATGACCTTCGGGTGGGGTTCCTGCTGGCCGGCATAACGGTGGCACCTGACAGGTAACTGACCAGTTACTTGCCCGTTATCACAGTGACTTGGGCCTCTCTTTCGCTTTCCATTTGTCGTAGGGAAGCTATTATGTCAATCAAGCTACTATAAAAAAGAAATGTCACTTTAGCGACGATTTTTGACATTTCTGTTACATACAGTAACGCCATAATGTCAATGCCAAAACATCCTAGTCGGTCTATATTTACATTTTATTCCATATAAGTCTTATCATAAAGAGGTTAAAGCTTTTCTTTTATCCAATCTATCAAGTCTACTAAAATTTAACATGTAATATAAATACGTGTAAAATATTACTGTTACCCTAAACCCTAAACACTCAATAAGTTAACCCTTAGGCCTGTAAATCAATTTCTTAGTCGAATTTATTGTTGACTGTGATAGATTGCCTACCTTATATTGAACTTTTGTCCGAACCATTCCATTTTCTCCAAAACAAATTTTTGGAACTGAAACTCATTTATTTTCCAGGTTAAGCAGTATAACATTTCAACACTAATGATCAATATGACTTGCTAAACGTTATTTGGAATTGACGTGACTAGAATTTACATTGTATCATTGTAACTTAATTAACACAATTATTTTGAATGAATCATTGCAACGTTATAAGGAGTTACTTGACAGCCTTTAGTGGTTGCTTAAGGCTGTTATTCAGTGCTTTGTAGAGTAAGTAACTTGAATTAATGCTTTGATACAAGATAATTATAATCTATTTTGATATGCATGAAAGTCTCGTTGACAGTGTCAAATTCTCCTTCACTCAAGCAGGTTTAATAACTTTTACTCGTAATTTCGTATAACAACGAAGGTAGTTACTATGGGTGCACTGTATCTACATCAATCTTATAATGAAAAAGTCCAACAATAATAATAAGGGTTTAAAAATACTTCTTTTTATTGAGAGTACCTACATTGCGCGGAAGCTGAGTTAACATTACATTTTTTTAAATGAACCTTCCAAGTTTTTTTTATCTAATGGCAGATGATATATAAATTAATATATTTAATTCTAATGCATTGGGACTTAGTTTCATTGAAGGCCATAACAGTGATAAAAAGTAAACTTAAATATTTTCAATTTATTGTCTACATATAAAGTTTTTAAATGATAACATTGCAGACAAAGCAAGACTGTCTACGAAAAAACACAATGACAATTCGTTCGACGAATGAACACTGTTGAAGTAAAGACCATTCAGTTGAATTTAAATGAATCACTCCGCTATTTCTCCCCATTTACATGACATTAATTCTGCACAAAACTTAGTTGATTACACACGGCACTGCGCACCGCCGCGGTAGGAGAGAAGCTAATTTCACGTGTGACTACGAGAGGTCGAGGTCTAGCAGTGATCTCTCTGTTTGTTAGGGTACGTTTTTATTAGTATGGAGCTGCGTATGCCACGAAGTTGTACGAAGCAGACAATGATTGACCAGTGATATTGATCCACTAAAATGCGGAGATGGCGGAGATGACATGTGTGATTTGAGTAATCATTGGTCAAAATTTGTTAGCGTCTGCTTAGCTACAGTTAGTCCCATTAACACCGAAACGCCCCTAGGGCACGATAGGGTTGCATAGAGATCAATGCTACACGATATCCGTTTCACCACCAACCGCGGCGTTGCGCGGTTCAGTGTGTTCATCGCTTTAACGATCGTTGTAGGCAGCAATATTGTTCATTGTCTTTTCCTTTCACAGTTGGTGATTTCTGCAGTCATCGTGTTAAAAGGTTTTAACAATCAGTGTTACCATTAGTCTCTAATTTTGCAAGCACCCAAAACTGAGAAGCCCATTTTAGCTGATACGGCACTCGAGTGATCTCTTTTGTAAATTTATTAAAATTTATGATTATCACCTTTTATACGACTGTAGTTTAGTGTCGTCTCTTTACCCGTAAAATACAATTACTATTTGAGAGTATCTTCTTGTTCGTACATCACGTCATACTATCCAACTTCTAACTCATCAACAATAAAAACTCATAATATACACAGGACAGGTCAGAATCTAGGTTCGGTGGGGTGGGGATATGCCGAACCTAGATTCTGTCCCTAGTTTACTAGTGTGAAAAGGTCATAAACTGCAATGCAAGTGTGGCTTGGCCAATTTTACACCTTTAAATTCTCTGACAAGTGCGCAGTTTTCCTCTGGATGATTTCTTTTGAAATAAAAATACATTGATACATAGCGGAGCTCAAACTGCCTCCATATTTGTTATTAACGATTGTAAGCACTAGTATTGTAAAAGAATTCTTTGAGCCTTTTTTAAACAAGTGATTTTTGCATGACTCGAGACTTGATAGTCTTGGGACATGAGTATTTTTAGTCCCTTAACTTATTTCAGTCTTGTGAGACATTTACTTCTTTCAGTTTCTTGAGTCTTTTAGTCCTTTTGGGTCATGGTATATGTGATTTGGTACGAATAACTTGGGGAACTGGAGTCTTGGGTTCTCTTGTAGAGACTTAATTGCGAGTTCTCGGAGACTTGAGCCTAAAGTCTTAAAAAATATCTCCAATACGAACTTAAATTTCATATTAATAGAAATTTCGGCCTAAAGTCTCTTACAACATTGTTAACGACCAAGCCCTAGAAGATCAATTCAACTTTTGATACTTTTAGTCTATGCCAATGAAACGAAATTTATACTTGATACAATACAAATACTATCTTGGCTTAGTATTTCAGTGTCGGGAGTTGCTCTGTTTGAAAATATTACGTTATTATTTCTCCGTATATTATTTCTCCTTTTCGAAATAAACTCACCAACAAAATCTGCTGTATCTACGATCGTGGTAAATTGTTTGGCGGTCCAGAAACATAATAGTCTCATAAGCTCGTACTGTCCCTAGATATCTACAGATACATTGTGAATTTCATATTGCATAATAGGAAAGTGAAAAAAAACAGCCTCCTCTAGCCAGCCTCTAGGTACCTAACGTAGACTGTTGTTGTACGACGAGCGCGGCCGGCAAACAGGACAATATATTTATTTGTTTGGCACCGACTTCAAAAATAAGTGATAATTGTAATATTTAAATAATTATGTATTAAGGATAGAATTACTTACGTTATTTATCGCTTTTTAGTTTTGGTCGTTTGTGTTTTTTTCGAAGTCGGTTTAATTTTTTTTAAAAAATAATTTTATTTCTCTATTTTTAGTTGCGTTATTGTGCTGTGAACTTGCCCTTGCCCTGCATAAGTACATACCACTACCACCTAGTTTCTATCGACCAATGGCAGTACTGTCCCCTAACTCCTAACCGTTAAGGAGTTCTGTGGCTTCATCATCAGCACCAGATGTTGACGCCCGGAAGCATATACCTGAGTAAAATATAATTACGTAACAAAAACACCATATGAGCATACAATTTTCGGTTGTTGCCCTAAATATCTCCAGGATCCCATCATCAGATCCTGACTTGGTGAAAATGGGACCACCTTGGAAGTGTCCTCTGTCGAACAAAGAAAAAATTTTTGAAATCCATCCATAATTGACGGAAATATCGGTGAACATACATAAAAAAAAATATTATACATAGAGACGAATTGAGAAACTCCTCCTTTTTCGAAGTCGGTTAAAAATTGATACTTTATATGGAGTTTGAGTTCCTTAAAATACGAGTTTTTTTTGTTTTTCGTATCGTGCTGACGTTTTGAGTAAGACGTAAACCATATAGTTTGATATTAGTTTAATTTGCAGTCGGATCTATCTAAAATAGAAGTTTTATAAACTTTTATTACTCACCCGCATAACGCATCAGCGTAGATTTTTTTCAGGCTGATGATGATGCTCTTTTAATGTTTAATGTTATTAACCTTGCAGCACACTACCTACATTTTTATTTCTGCTTAGCCCAATAGTTGACTGGTAGAAAATGCCTATGCGGCATTAAGTCCGCCTTTTGTACACTGTTATAATTGTGCAATAAAGATTAGATAAATAAATAAATTCTGCGTTATAAGATATATCAATAGACACATTATGGCGCAAGAAAACTTTCTATCTACTATTACCAGCTCGAATAAACACAACGGTTTGTTCGCATCGTTTCTTATACATTCGATTACAAACGTTTCTTCCTAACGTCTTGTTACAGGAACGTTGCAACCGTATTGCAACACTTTACAAACAGTACAAGGGTCCAATTCTGACACAAGTCTGCATAACTTCACAAAGTAAACAATCGTGCCGACCTAGCGTTTGTTCTCTAGTACTATTTATTTAGAGTACTTGTTCAATTTCCGTCCAATTTCCGTTGCTGAGGACAATGGGGTGACTTTGAAATCCTGAGTTAGTTTTGATTGTATGTCGAGTTTATAAAGTTAAGTTTGATAAGTTTAACCAAACAGATAGTCGAAGTATAATGGTGTTACAGCTGAAAGAAAAAATTAGGAAAAGTTTTTTTTTTTTTTATAATAGCTCGACATAATGGCTTCCCTACGCCTGATGGAAAGCGAAAGAGAAGCCCAAATCGCTGTGACAACTGGCAAGTAACTGGTTAGTAACCTGTCAGTTGCCACTGCCATGCCGGCCCAACCCTACCCCCCACGAGCACGAAGTTAAAGCAATTAAACCTATTTAACATTTTAAAAAACATGCATTGTTATTTGGAGTCCTACATATATTTTCTTATTATGTACCAACTTTGTAGGACATAAACACATCATCATCATCATCAGTTTTCACCTCTGCCTCCCAAAAGGCCAATTTATCATTTGGGGGGATTATTCTTTGAAGGCGGGTTTGTAACCGCAATAGGTATTCAGGTAAACGTTGCTGCCCATCTTCTGATAGCCCTTGGTCTTTTTCTAAGACACACAAGGGATGAGATTGGGTGGTCCTGTTCTAAAAGCACACGGACAAAGAAAGAACATTTCCAAAAACATTGAACAGGTATTAATTGAAGTCTTAAAGTTTTACATGTATTTTCCTATTAAATCTATACTTATAATAAATCTGTAGAGAGGTCAATTCTGTACATAAAATATTTTTTCAAAATAACTATCAGGGGGTGATAAGTGATCGATACTGATACCAAAAATGCAATCAGTAAAATTTTTGTCTGTCTGTCTGTCTGTCTGTATGTTCGTTATAGAAAAAAAAACTACTGAACAGATTTTGACGAAACTTGGTACAATTATTCTTCATACTCCTGGGCAGGTTATAGGATACTTTTCATCACGCTACAATCAATAGGAGCGGAGCAGTGACGGGAAGTGTTGGGAAAACGCGAGAAATTTAAACCTGTATGTTTGAACGCGCATTACGCGAAAACTACTGCATAGAATTGAATGCGGTTTTCACCAATGTATTGCTAGAGGTCTAACTTAAAACTTAGGCACAAGGTATAGATGGGTATTATATGGAAGTCCGTTATTTTTGAAACCCGATATCCACGCGAGCGACGCCGCTGGCACAGCTAGTATTTAATAATTATTTAGCACATATACTAAAACCAACCTCTAACTTCTATCTATCTATTTTTTTACAATGTTGATGATTAAAAAATCATACATTTTTTATAAAAGTAACAATACAATTGGGTGTTAATATCTCTTTCTTGGTTTCCTTGATCATCAGGGACTCATCCCGAAGTTGTATCAGTGACAGTTGCATTTGTCATTTTACTGACTGAAATTAATAATTCAACTGGTAAATATTGCCTATGTGACAATAAATCCGTCCTTTGTACAATAAACTTGTTTTTTATGCAAGAGGCGGCAGACAAGCAAGTGAGATGCCTGATGGTAAGCAGTCGACACCGCCCATGGATACCCATTTGTATCGACTTTTGAGCTGCACTATAATATTACTTGTTTCAAAGGAGTCAGGTGATAATTAACGTCTATATTTAGATTCCAGGGTAAAGTGACATAATTTATATTAAGCATTATACTTGTAGTCAGAAACTTATTGGAAGTCGTAAGCTGTAATTAAAAGATATTAATAATGAAAATAAGACAATTAATTAAGATTACTTCTTGATTAATTAAAACTCACGACTTATGATTTACGTAGGTGTATCCTTAAGTTATCAACGTAAGAAAAGGAACGATTATTAGAACGACAATAGATTAAAATAAATACATTAGTATAGATAAAGAATGGTCCGTTAATATAATCGAAAGGAGGAAAATCGACACAGAGACAGGATACAGTTCCGGTGAAAACCTGATGTAGAGATAGATTTTCTGAAAGTGATTATTTAAGAGAGGTAGGGCATAGCGAATCTTCGCTCGAATTGAGCCGCCCGTCCGGGGTAGAACCTTCACCCTATAGAATACCGCAGCCAAATGACCTCCCGGTTGTGTTTCTGCCGGTGAGTAGGGTTTCCGAAGCTCTTGGGGGGTTAGGGGTGGGCCGTCATGGCGGTGACATCTAACAGGTTACTGACCAGTTACTTGCCCGTTATCACAACGACTTGGGCTCTTCGCTTTCCATCAGGCGTAGGGAAGCCATTATGTTCTACTACTATAAAAAAAACTGGGGCCTAGTGGGAGCTAAGAATAAAATGAAGAGAAAATCCCACCTCAGATCTGTACGTCAAACATAAAATTTGTAGGTTAGAAAAATAAAATATGAGCTCACGAAACGTGCAGCGTTACATAACAACCCATTCAAACTAGCAACGTTACGTTTACGACGCCAAAAGATGACGCGCTCTATGTAATATTGTTTTGCTTGGCGGATAAAAACAATAACAAAACGCGGAAATTGAATGAGCAGTCCTAAACTTTTATTCCCATGAACCCTCGTCGCCACGACAAAACCTCAAGTACAAAATATCATTTCAGCACGTTCTTACTAACTTTTCTCGCACGTGTTCTAGATATGACTGTGGTGAAAAAGCTGCCAAGCGCGTTTTAGGCCACGCGTTACATAAGGTTATGTAGTCATCCATGATAGCTCACAATGATACTTGATACTTCGTTTTTTTGTACGCAGTTTTCAAGTAATAGTATCGCCAATACAAGTTAGGCCTCTTTAAGTGTAAATCTTAAAATAACAAAGTTACCTAAGTCCATAGAGTTTCCTATAACATAAATACCTATTGTGCAATTATGTGGGATCGCCAACACATGTGCGCAGCGTAGCGATTAAAGGTAAAGCTTTCAGTGGTTGTTTGCCCAAAGTTAAAAAAAAACTTTATTCTTTAACAAACCTTTCAATTACATAATAATATTTTGTAGTGATGTACTTAGTACATTCTAATTCTGAATGTATTTTCTAAACCTCGTTTCAAAGAGAATACGCAGTCTTAAAGCATAATACAGAATTGTCTACTAGCTCTGTACTGAGCTTTGTAGGTTGAAACTTGTGAATTATGTCAAGAGACGCCTGTGCTATCTTGCTCACGTCCAGGTTGGTGCAGAAAGTAATTAATAAATGTTATCTTTGAACCCTTGTTGCTACTGTGATTTATGAATGTAAACGGGTTAACTTACAATTCAACGTAGGTATAATAACATTTTACTAAGCTCAAAAGCAACTAATAGCATGAGATGGAATGCTTTATAAAGAGATGTACTGAATCAGTAGCAGCCGACCATGTCAACCCAAATATCAGCAATAGGAAACCTTATAAGGAATTGTGCTCAATTACTATGAACAAATATCGGATGACATAATTTTTTTAATTTTGGGTCTATACTGATGCATCACTCAATCATAGAAATACTGCTAGGCAATCTCTTCTGTGAACAGTTCAAATTAACAATCTATACTGTTTAACTTTTATTAAAAGTTTTGGTAAAGGTGGCGTGTACTCGTATTACAGGTACAAAGTGTTATTGTTTCGCGGCGGAATTCGACTTTTAATAGGTACTACACTTGCACACGATATCATTACTGTAAATTATCAAATTTGCATACCTATTCAAGATTGTATTTATGTTTCTCAACACTCCCAGAATCTTGCTTAAATATTTATACTCGTGGCTACAAATATGAATTTAACCTTGTAACCCAATTAAGTAATACGGATCCATTCAATGTAATGATGCAATAAATACATGCTACATTTATTACACTGTAATTTTGTAATAATCAATTACGACCAACTGCGTACAAAGTTTAAAGGAACATTATTGCAAATGGTTAGCTGATATTGATAACAAGGCAAACCCCAAGGGTAACCTATTTGCTCTCGTCGCTAATCTTAGGGGAGTTACTATGAATTATGTTGAAGCTAGCGTTATACAAGTATTATGTACCTACACCATAACTGTTCGTATAATTAATGATAGCTTGGTAACTTTGCACTTTGGAACAGTTTCGGTGTAACTACCTGACTTAAAATAGTTTGCGTAGAGCAAGGAATTTGAGGCCGTCAACCGAAGCTAAAATAATTTTAGCTTATCATTAGTAGTTCATATAAAATAAACTAGCTCGGGATAAGCGAAAACTGTATTAAAACCTCGATGGTGCTCGGGCAGCGGTCTAGGCAACGCAACACAGTCTCGAGTCCAGCGTGGAACAAGGTTTCGCCATATAACACACGCCATGGAAATAATTGGGAGTGTAGGTATGACTACTCATGCTCTTGTTACATTACCTACGTAGTGTGTATTTAATATTCATCTTAACTAATATTATAAAGCTGAAGAGTTTGTTTGTTTGTTTGAACGCGCTAATCTCAGGAACTACTAATCCGAATTGAAAAATTCTTTTTGTGTTGAATAGATCATTTATTGAGGAAGGCTTTAGGCTATATAACATCACGCTGCAACTATTAGGAGCGAAGAAATAATGGGAAATGTAAAAAAAACGGGGAAAAAATAACTATTCCACGCGGACGAAGTCGCGAGCACAGCTAGTTAGTACATAAAGGGAAACCTGTAATTAGCTTTACCTACTTTAAAATGTAATCTACATTTAAGTTATTTCGCTACGCCGTTGGTTTTCTGAAATAAATAAATGTATCTGTTGCGGACAGAACGACCTTTTTCATATACGTTTTACTTTCTTAATAGTTTTATATTTGGAAGTATTTTTGTTGCTATGGTTTTTGTTATTGTTTTGAAGTTAGTTGTAAAAGTTATACAGTCCATCGCGGCTGGGCATTAATGTGCTTTGTAGTTTCCCGTATGTTGCTTTGATTCCACGCCCCAAAGGTCAGCTCCAGCCGCAACACTATCGTAATGTCTTCCCGCTCGACGCCCTGGGCGACCTGGAAGCAAGCTTCTTACACTAATTATGTACATAGATAAGTTTATTAGGAACCTTAAGTGCAAAGGAACTCTAAGTACTTATATTAGGAAGTTAGATTCCGTTCCTAATCATCATATATTTCTGTCTGAAGGATGCAAGTAAATTGATCTGAGTGGGCTTCAGGCATAGTTATCATTTTGCAGTACAAGAGAACGATGTTAGGTGTGGAAGACTTGATATGCATAGCTGGTATGCGTTATCTTCGTAGGGCATTAATTAATAATTTACCTATACTATTTATTTCTAACATTTCCGTTGCTTTAAATATGAAATACGAGTAATATAGGATACATACAAATATAGAAAAAGACCCAGCGCTATTGACTTGAGCTTGGTCGATTTTTAGTTTAATAAAATAGTGCATAGTATTTGAGCAGTTAATGATAAGCCTGTTATTAAAATCAATAAAACATATTGTTTAATTTACGTACTATTCATTTCTAAAGCATTTATGAGTACCTAATCTCATTTTCATCTCTAATTAATAGGCTCAAAATGCCAGAGTGTAAGTACCAATTATTCTCGTCTGATCACCAATTATGGGCCTATATTAGCGAACTATAATATAAAATCATATTTTATAATTGTATTTTATTAAATATTATTGACGATAAACTAATGAGGAGCTCGGTGGCGCCGCGGTCTTGTTCGCTTAACAATGATCGCAAAAGTTGTGCAACCATTGGCGCGGTCAATCCGATGATGGGTGACCAAAATTTGACACCGATTTCCTCCGTGCTTCGGAAGGCACGTTAAGCTGTTGGTCCCGGGTGCTATCTTTACCAACTCAGATAGCAGTCGTTACATCATATCAGAGATGATGATAACTCTGACGCCTAAACTGGGAATGGGTATAGCTTACCCTAAGTGTTGCGGAGGTCTGATGGCAGTCGCTCTGTGTAAAAGCTTAGCCCTCGCCAAATCTCTCAGTTTGGGAAGCCGACCCTGAGACAATCGGGAATAAGGCTAGGATGATGAATGATTGACGATAAACTAATTGTACATCGCTAATATCGCCTAATGTAAACATCTTAACTACTAGCAGCCCGCTCCTCGCTTCGCTTCGGATAAATCAATTATTTCAGCTAAACATTTCATACATTGTTGGTATTTTAGGAAGGACCTCTCATATTTTCTATCAATTAATATAACCTATACACACGCTTACAATGCTAAAATAATGGATGGTAAAACCAAAATGAAGATATATTCGATTCGAAGGCTGAGAAATCGGAACATAGTTTTTCATCTTAGTACATTAAATTACCTTGAAAATGATTTAGCGATAATGACGCCGACCAAAAAGCAATACTTACTTTAATAGCGCTATTTTCTTCCGACATGCGTAATTCAGCATCATCAGCCTATTATAGTCCACTACTGGACATAGATCTCCATAATCGCCACGTTGGGCAGGCGGGATGGCGATCGCAGGGCGTAGCTTCACGCTACGGTGACGCTGCTGCCCGTCATCATTTTTGAATTTACTAATCAAATCGGTCCAGTAGTTTCGGAGCCTATTCGTATCAATCAAACAAACAAACTAACAAACAAACAATCAAATCTTTCCTCTTTATAATATTAGTTTAGATGATCTGTAGGTTTTATTTCTACCCAGTTTAGGCGCTACTAATCACCAGAATATTCCAATGATTGCGATATTTCCCAGTGAGCTATATCTACGAGTACATTGTAGACAACGAGAATTTTATTCTTTGATCCATATACCGAGAAACATTTTGATTTCACTCTTTTCGAAGACCCTTTGTTGCCTGGTTCGCATAAAAAATCATAAATATACATAGCATATGTATTTTGATGAATTATGTCTACCAAAAACTGAAGTAGGCATTATTAACCAACCATTGTCTCGAGGACTCTTGTCGTGAAAACTCTTGGTATAGGAGTCGTTGAGTCGATATGTTAAAAGCAAGATTTGTCGACCAACAATTGGTATTTTTTATATATATGTTTAGGAGTCGTAGAAATGTTCTTATAAGTGTAGCACCTTCTCCTCAAAATTATCAATTACTTAAGTACTAAACACATTATTTATTATATATTTCTTATTTCTTATAATATTTGCTTAAGGTTCACCTAAGTCCGTACATTAAACTTAGTTGGCCCTCTCTTCTTCAACCATAGTCTAGACTAGATAGAAGATACCTTTACGATTAGTAGTTCTACACCGGCAGTGCGTACGTCTAAAATGTCAGTTAGTAGGAACTTCTTTTTAAATTAGCATGATTACACTCAATATGTTTCACTGTGTTTACCATTTGCATATCGGAATTTACCACTTATGTAAACAATATGACACAATCCCAATAACCATTGAAGCTTATTTTGCACACAAAACTTTGAAAATAAATTCATATTGCTTTCTTTCACTTCAAGAAAAAGGAATAACCACTTGGCAGATGTCCTGAGGCGTTAGGAAAGAAATATTTTTCTAGGATGACTCGATTCTACTATTTTTTACACGCTTGGTTGGAGACACTACTGAAATTTAACGAGTGATTCATTTAAGGACAAAAAATCGTTTGGACATTTAACATCGTATCATTAGGTAATAAATAAAATTTCTTACTATAGATACGATGTTATTATGTTATTAATATTACACATCAGATTTCTTGTTATGCATATTTTAGCACTTTTTTATTGCAGTGCTTGTTTTAATAGATAAAAGAGTTGGAAGTCATTCACCAATACACCAGGGCCCTCAGTATGGGACACCTGGTTTATGTGGGACTCATTCCTATAAAGGATAAGAGTGGTCGGCTACGAGCGCTCATTTGAAGAGGGTCGGGATTCGTCTCAACCCTTCCTCAGCTCAGTAGCACTGCACCGCCTGAAAGAATGGCAGTACACCACAGATCGATGACGGGCAGCAGCGTCACCGGAGCGAGAAGCTACGCCCTGCGATCGCCAACCCGCCTGCCCAGCGTGGCGATTATGGGTATATCCTCCAGACGTTTGCCCTAAGTGGCGAACAACTGGAGAGGCTTATGTCCAGCAGTGGACTGCAATAGGCTGATGATGATGATGAACACCTCGGGAGGACGTGATGGTACCCTCCTGGTACGACGTGTTCAGACACGTGTGTCCGAAGACACGTGTCATCGTCTTCGGAGCGCAAGCGATACCCCGGTAGTATTCTTACGCCCCATACCGCAGCATCGATCATGGTGGCGAACATTAGGAGAGGCCTATGTCCAGCAGTGGACTGACACGGGCTGATGATGATGATGATTATACCGCAGCATGCATTCCCGCCACCCAGGGGAGTGACGGGGTATGTGGGACTCACACCGCCCTCGGTAAGGGGAGGGTGAAACTCTGCCTTGAGATGGAGATGAAACAGGGACTACCCACTAAAAACCCTGGCCCTCTGTCACGCGCTAGTAGGTTGGTATCAAGGGGCCCGGAGTAGACCTTAGGAACTGCCGTAGAAGTGTACCACCTCCTACTACGTATCTCCGGAACAAATACTGAGTATAAGATCTATATGCAAAAAGGCTCTTTTATATATGTGTATGTAAGTGTGAACAGAGTTTTACGTTGTTTGTCTGTTTGCTGAAAGCTCAAGCCACGACCTTCACATCTATTTCAGATGATTTATTATATAAACGCGCCCTGTGTATGCTTCTCAGGCTAGTGTAAACAACACAACCTAGATATAGTCTAGATTACCTTTGTGCGGTGTCTGTTCTCTAGATTTTATTTGTTTACTAAGAAAACTTAAATTAAATTCAGGCGCTCTTTTGTTTCCTTCGTGGCGAGGATAAAATGCCAAGTTCGTCATTCAGTAGTTTAGGTTTAACAATTAATAATTAAATTATCTTTGATAGAAGTTTAAAGCGTTCATAAGCTAAGAGCGTCGGTGGTGGTATAATGGTTATTGTGTTCAAATTTAAAATTCATAATAATATGTTTGTTGGAAAGATTACGATGAAGGAAAAATCGTGAGAAAACCTTCACACCTGTAAAGAAATTCTAAAGTTGCATGAGGTCTATAAATCTGCACTTGGCTGCAAAGCGTTATTGATGAATGCCTTACAGCCCTCATTTGGATAGGGTCAAGCCCCTCGGTGAGGACATAGAACTACGAGTATAATGTGAGCTGTTAATTAGAGAGATGATCTGTTTATTTATCTATGAATAAATTGCATTTCAAATCAGCACGATAAAGAAGAAAATAAAGGCACCATTCATTCAGAAAAATATTTAATTTCATCAATCGATTTTTTTTTTATTTACTTAAATGAATATGAATACAACTTTTAGTAACCATTAGTTCGGCCGCTTCCATTAGTTTCATTTATTCACAATGACTGGAGGTTTGACCATAATGCGGTCTATGTATATTGATGATCTTAGATTCCGTACAAATAATTCATAAAATTTACTTCTTAGTAACTTATACTATATCATTAGAAAACAAGCTCTCTCATTCTCTTAAGCAACTTTATAACGTCCTCTGACATGTTACAAAACACAAACGTGTTCTCTCCACAAAGCTGGCAAGTTTTCGTTTACAAATAGGTATACTGTACACACCACCTACCCATTTTCGGCTCCACCCGCCCTTGTTAGATGAAACTGCGCGAATGTTTGTCTATTGTTACTCTAATGTTGCGTATTTGGACAAATATTTCCTGGCTAGTTGTGTGAATAAAAACTTTTTGTTAGATTAGCAAGAATGCCTTGTAGAGTACTAAATCACTATGTAAATCGGGCGATAAAATTCAAGTGCAGTTATTTAACTGCTCTAGCTCATTTGATTAGAGTCTGTAAAGCTTATAGCCGAGTTTAGGTACCTTTATTATTTAAAATAGTGTATTTTTATAATAGTACAGAACAGTGGCATCCTGTCGCCTGATGAAAAAGAAAAGAGAGACCAAGTCACTGATGGCAACAGATGTAAGTGAATTCATGAAGTTTGAAATCAATTAATGCTTGAGTGAAGTTTGATACTATTTAATGTATGGCAATTTATTGACCACAGAACGGTATCAAAGATAGAAAGGCCTTGTATAAGATCTATCTTGTACTAGGGTGCAAGATTGTACAACGTATCAATCAATCAATGTAAGTTGTTCGTATGCAATAGACGTATTTATTTTCTAACTTTTGTTTGAATATCAGAACACTTAATTTAATTGAAGTTGAGCAAAATCACACACATTATTCATGCGGCGTTATTTCGATCAAGTGACTCACTGTAAATCTTTGAAAAAAGACGCGATCACTGTTCCAGCTAAATTTATTTCTGTGTTACCGACACTGTCGCGTCAGGTATTCAGATTCGCCCGAATGGATAGAATGCGATGTAACGAACTGTTAATCTACCAAACATTACGATAAACGTTTACTAAGTAAATATTTATGTGTGTATTTGGATTATGCAGTCGTAGCATTAAAATACAACTTATCATTTTACAAAATTATACACACAGAATGTCTAAAATACAATTTATGTTAAAAAAATAATTTTTTTTTTTTAAAAAGAAACCGTCTTAAATATTTGAGTCAACTAGGAAATAAAACCTTTCAAACAAAAAAAGAATTATCCAAATTGGTTCCCAATTCTTGGAGATATCCGGTAACGTACCGTACGTAGATACAAGAAAAAGAAACAGTCGAGACCTTCTTCTTTTTTGAACTCGGTTAAAAAATACATCCAATATGAAAAGTAAGCACTCATAAATCAATCACCTGCCATATTTCGTATGAAAAAATATTATTTACTTCGACTTTCAGAGTAAGTTTAGTCGTTTGTCTATTTGTTGTCAATAACTTTCTAGTCGTCCTTGCTTCCTTTATCGTCTTGTTCGCAAGGGCGTTTTCGTTCAGCTATTTCTTTTATGAAGCAATATTATAAACTACTAGCTAACTCGGCGTACTTAGTATCGCCATGATTTTTAACTAAATTAATATTTGGCATTTTTATACAACAGGGAATGCTCCGAGGAGTTATCCCAACTAATCCTGACCTCTCTTTTACACTTAAAAACATCGCTGGACTGCGTTGCCATCCTCATATATTTTCAGACAATAATGGCACCCACCAAGAGGTGTAGTTTCTCGTTCCTGCCCCATAGGGCAGAGGAAGGAAACACATGAACTGACATGAATTGTCATGTGTTTCTTTCCTCTCACAATCCTGGGTACTTTAGGAGGGGCGAGGAACGGCATTTCAGTGGGCCTTCAGGGCTTTAATCCTGAAGGGTGACAGGCTTCTTCTTTTACGCCTATCAACCTAACTTTTGGACCTCACGACCGCCTACCATCAGGTGGAGTGATGATTATCCTGACATTCCTGAGGGACACATAAAACCAAGAATCATTTAATTTAGTCGTTGGAAAGTTATGGGCGTACATTTCGAAGGTCCATTTTTATTTATATAGATTTATATGATGCTTATTTAATACTATTGTTTTCTTCACAGCCAGTGACCGTACTCACGATAAATCAGATTTAAATTGAAAAATTGGTTGGTCATCAAGAGCAATGCCGTTATTTCATCACATCATTCATACTTGGTTGGGAATAATTCTATCACTATCTGAGTGTGGACGCTCGTTCCAAATAGCGTACATAAGTACCACATATAAATATAAATTTATGAAATATTGCGTCATAGTTATAGAGGTAGCCTATTAAGGTGGTCTAACTAAATTAGTAGGTCATTATGTACGATTCCGTATCTCTATGCGTAAAATAGACACAAAGGTATAGTGAGTTGAGAAAAAGTTTCCATGACCTTCAGTAATATAGATTTTAAGTATCACATTAAGTAAACAGAAGGATTTGAACCAGAAGAACTTGTTAGTGATGTGTAAAATATAACAGGTCCTCAGTAGAATATTGACGGACTATCGTTTAACAGAAAATGCGGGCGGAGTATAAGTTAAACTTTTAAATAATTAAATTAAATTAAAAAAAGTTCAGATTGGATGTTACTGTACCACTGATTTTCTTTGTATACTTGATGATAACGCATTGGAGTTCCCCCTAGAATGGATAAGAGATGTCTGTTTTTGTATAAGCTCCGCCTTAAATTTAAGAGATCTGATATAGGAAGGTTAACGGGTTAAGTCGTAAAATCGCTACAGAGATTTTTGGGACAGAAGATGTAACGAATCATAAAATTGCTACAGAAGCTTACAGATGCATCGTAAGTCAGATGGACAACGAATAATACTTAGCTATATAGTTGTCGGTGTCAGGCTTTGGGCTTATAAGTTAAGTCATAAAACTGTTACAGGGATTTTTGGACAGAGCATTTAATGAAACAACGGAAATCAGATCAATAGCGATAATACCTTCTTACTTGTCGGTCAGGCATTGGGTAATGGTATCAAACTGCTATTACATTGTACTACTCGTATTAGAGAAGACACAGAGATGCATGCATGCATGCATCTGTGTATGCATAACACAGACACGTGTGCACAATAAATCTCCTATAGGTACATATACAATTGGCTTTTATCCAGGACCAAGTTAACCCAAGACATGCCATCATCATCATGCATCTAGCCATCTAGTCCCAAAGTAAGCTAAAACTACGGGCCTAAGACCACTGATAAACTTACTTAGAACTTTTTTATATAAATAAATACATATTTTACATAGCAGTAGGTACGTAATACAAACAGACATGTATGCATCCAAATATTTGTAATGTCCGCGGAACCTACGAACACTGTGTCACAGTCAGCGTTTACTACCATTGAACCAAACTGTTTTTTTTATAAAAAAGTACATTCGGTATGACCACACTCCGCCTGATGGTAAGCGGTCGTGAGATCCAAATGTTAGGTCGACAGATACATTAGGGCGAACCCACCGCGCCCTTCGCCCTCACTCTGAAGGCCCACTGAGATGCCGTTTCACGCCCCGTCTAAAGAACCCAGGATTGTAGAGAAAATACATGAGCTGGAAGGTCACGGGGCAGGAACGAGACACTAAACCTCTTGGTGCGCGCCACTATTGTCTGAATGGTATGCGGATGACGACGCTGTTCAGCACGCGTTGTTCTGGAGAGGAAAGACGAGAATGGGATTAGATTATCAAAATTAACATAGAAAATAACCTAATTGTAAGCGAATACTCACGTGAGTGCGCATGTGCGGATGACATGGTAATCACAAACCAATACGAGGTAGTGGTAAACAGTATTTAGATATGTAAATTAACAAAGTTATCTTAAACGGTGTGTCGTTTGTAGTAGCGCTTGTGACGCAACGTAGCAGCTTTGTTTTGCATACAAAATTAGTCTACCCACAATTTCTGGTAACTATTAAACTAGTTTAATAATAGTTTAAGAAAAAAAAACGAAAACGTGGCACGCTGGGATACAGACAGCTAGTCCCAAAGAAAAAGCAAGTCTTCTACTATGAGTGCTAGACCACCTGATAAGCTAATTACGTTACTTTTTTTTTGTAAAGAAGACATATAGCAAACCTCCAGACCAATACAAACAGACATGTTCATGCACACAACCGTCCGTATCGTACGGAGTGGTCAAACAATCTCTTGACCGATTTTTTTTCACAGCGGCCAATCTTAATCTAATTTAATTAAAATCTTAATAAAGGTACGACATAGCGAATCTTCGGTCGAATGGAGCCGCCCATCCGAGGAAGGACCTCCACTCTACAGAATACCGCAGCCAAATGACCTCCGGGACGTGTTTCTGCCAGTGAGTAGGGTTTCCGGAGCTCGTGGGGGGTTAGGGTGGCCGTGGCAACTGACAGGCAACTGACCAGTTACTTTCCCGTAGTCTCAGCGACTTGAGCTTTTCTTTCGCTTTCCATAAAACGTAGGGAAGCCATTATGTCGTACTACTAAAATAAATTTAAAAAATGTAGATTTCTGTCATTTTTTTCACAGTAGCCCTTGTGCCAATGTCATCCTCGTGACAAAACATTCTTGTTTATAATTTCTTGACAGAAAGTTAGAAAATAGTTTTGATTGGAGAACAAATTTTGGGATTGAAGCCAGATTCAAGTCAAACTCATAATAATTGCTTTCTTGTAAAGTAATGTCCCAAATGAACAGAGAAAACAATAAATTGTTTACTTAATTATTATGCTTTTAGGCACAGGGGCCACTTCAAGTTACACAATCTGTCAAACATAGATTGTGTAACTTGACGGTTAAGGCTTAACTTCACCTTTTTATACATAATACATATTTTGAAAAAAAAAAAACACTAAATCTTCTAACAACTAAAAAGTAACTAACTGCTCTTTCATATTAAATTAAATTTTAATCTTTCCTTCTTTTTGTACTCAAAATCCAGGTCACATACGGTGACATGTTTAACTATCAGGAGTAAAACAAAAAGTAAAAATGTTGTTAAATAATGATCGTGATTCAAATAAAGTGACAAAAACATAAAATAATTACTATAAGCTAGTTACTAAAGAGGATTAATAAAGAAAGTATCACGGAAGTCATTGACCTCGGTGTCTGCAAAGACGAAGACGACATAAATATTTATTGTAAAAAAGTGACTGAAAGATCTTTGAACAGTTGCCTGTCAATGAAATTTCAATAAAGTAGAGAAAAGTACATTGTATATTCGCTATTCATATTAAATTCGTTATATCTTTCCTTACCATTGGATAAGTAACTTCTGACCGAGAGATTGTCAAAGCTTTTAAAGATAAGAAGTTTATAAGAAATTTCATATCCGAAATCTTTTTAAAATATGATTTTTTTGTCGACCAAAATGCTCCATAGCTTTGTGAATTAAATTCTAAGAAGACATGAAATAGATAGGCTTTTTGTATCACTCATACCTTGGATACAAAATAAAATACGGGTATAATAGAATTTTATCCACTCAAGGCGCTTTGAAGTCACGAACCCCAAATCCATGGTATAATGAAATGAGATAAATACTTTATAGATTCGGATTTTGTTTTTACGTTGACGAAGTTCATTCTTAATTTACGACGATTTTTAAAAGTACAAGTAACTTTCTTCGAAATTGTTTGAGTTTTTCGAGGTTGTTACCGTCTTTTCTAGCAAAGTGATCAAAATATTCTAGCGCGCTGGGTCTCGCAGATGTCAGACATTTTAAGGTATCGCAGTATGGAGACGTTGGTCCGAAATAACCCAAGACAAACCACGCTGGGCGACACATCACCATCTAGCCCCAAACTAAACCGAAGCTTGTCAATACTATGGTTACTAGACACTTTTCGAGTTGGTTCTCTACAAATAGAATAGAATTGAATTTTTTTTTTTTTTAAAGTCTTTTTTTTTATCAGAAAACATCACATACATTGCTCCGATCCCAATTTAAGTAGTTTAAGCACTTGTGTTATGGGTATCAGAAAAACGAAGGTACCACAAATAAATACTTAAATACAAATATAAACACCCAGACACGGAACAAACACAAGTATTTATCACACGAATGTTTGTCCCGTGTGGGAATCGAACCCACGACCCTTGGTTCAGAAGGCAGGGGTCACTACCAATTGAGCCACCGAGCCTGTCGTGCCTGTTACTTGGTACATACAAAAAAATATATTATAATTTAATGATAATTAAAAAATATTAAAGAGATGCATATGTGGAGTGACTAGAATAGATAAGATAAGGAATTAGTACATTAGAGGATGTATGAAAGAGGATGGAAAGAATATGGATGGATTGCGTAAATGATGATATGGCTGAGAAAGGAGTGAAAGGGACCATGACGGCTGATAGGGATGAATGGAAGTAATAAACATAATATTGTACCGACCCCAGATAATGGGAACAGGGCAGGCAAATGAATGTTATTTAAAAAAATAATCTCATTATTCTAAGTATACATAGTCTACTTATAAGTGTGACCGGTAATGGGAAAAAGGAATGACCTTAATCGAACTGGTTTACGTGTGTGTTCGTTCGGGATAATTCAGAAAACGATTTTTCTAAATTGGCTTGGGTCTGAATGTTCAGTGAATCGCTCTGAGCAATCGTTATCTGGTATTGAGAGTATAAGGAAGTTTTACAAATACTGGTGTATTTTGCTATGTCTCAGTAAATTTGAATTATCCCCTATTTTTTTTAGACTAGGTACTTTCTGTAGGAAAGTCATTCGAATTCAGAAAAATTCAGAAAACAAGCTTAATTCTTTTAACAAAATTTTATCTGAATGTTTTATACTAATATTTTTATTGCACTAAACATGTAACCGACTGGTGGCGGAATAACCACCAAAATTAAAGACTTAGCTAAATATCACAAGCCAATGACAAGCAGCAACGTCACAGGAGCATGGATGTACGCCCTGCGATCGCCAACCCACCTGCCTGGCAAACAACTGGAGAGGCATATCTAGCAGTGGACTACGATAGGCTTATGATGGTATGATGGTATATTTAAGGTATTGAGTTATGATAAAACTCGTAGAAGAAATGTTGTTACTTAGTTAGACAATGGAATTTGTTGATGTTTTACAAATATTAATGTACTAGCTGCTGCCCGCGGCCCTGCCCGCGTGATATTCGTATAATACATAGTCTATGTGTTAATCTGATGTACAAACTATATTCCTGTAAAGTTTCATTGAAATCCGTTCAGTAGTTTTTGCGTGAAAGAGGAACAAACATATGGATGTTTGGATACATGGGTATCTATCCAAACAAACTTTCGCGTTTATAATATTAGTAGGATAGGATGTAGAATATTAATGTTGTATTTGAATTTTCACGAAATTGGTTACTTATATCAGATGTCTTCCTTCGTCATTTTTTGGGTTGGAAATCCAGATTAACCAAGAAGTTGACCCATCAGCCTGCCAGTGACTGTTTCCTTTATTTAAACAGGCACCGGTCATTCGAGGTCGGTCAGTGCTACCAATTGAGTAAATGGTAGTAAACCGGACAAAAAAAAATGGAATTTATTGTTGCTAGTGAAGGTCATGACTCCGTTTCCTTAGAGTAAACTCTATTCAGTTCACTCAAGCAAATATTGTTGTTGGCAATTGATTCAATGAATAGCATAGATAACAAATCTTAGTATAATATACCTAATCATAAATCTGATCTTTAAAATCACTGCTTTTTAGTGCTCAAAAAAGTGCTCGTGTGATTTATATGTCCTTTAAAATCATCAAATCATTATGGTTTATGTAACTTCTGAAGTAAATTGCTATTTATCGCTTAACTTTTATTCTAAAACGTTTTTTTAATTGAAAATTCTAAAACAATATTGATCTTATTTAAGGTATTTTTTGTACTACGTATATAATTTTGGAGTGTCCTCTAAGCTATAAACTGCGTGCTAATTTGGGAAATTCGGGAAATAAGAGAAAAAGAGAGGTAGGACATAGCGAATCTTCGCTCTAATGGAGCCGCCCGTCCGGGGAAAGATCTCTGCCCTATAAAATACCGCTGACAATGACCCGGGTCGTGTTTCTGCCGGTGAGTAGGGTTTCCGGAGTTCGTGGGGGGTTAGAGTTGGGCCGGGCATGGCTGTGGCAACTGACAGTTAACTGACCAGTTACTTGCCCGTTGTCACAGCGACATGGGCTGCTCTTTCGCGATCCATTAGGCGTAAGGAAGCCATTATATCGAACTGCTAAAAAAATGGTGTCCTTGAATTTCTGTCCAGCATTTTTTTTATACCACTAGTGTGGCAAATGGCTACCGACCCGCCTGATGGTAAGCATAACACATCATGGAGTCAGAAAGTATTTTAATAATACACCTATGCATTGGAAAGAAATTTAAACTATTGGTCCACTGCTTGATCGCTATTCAGCGCGTCGAACTATTGGAGTTGAGTTATCATAAAACTCTTAGAACAAAATGTTGTTGCTTATGTAGTCCCATTGGGTCAAGAGGGTGAATGATATTTTCACTCTCTTGATCCACTGATCTCCTTCGGAGGAGTGCCACATCGGCCATATCTCAGTATATTTCTGAAAATGGTAGGCACCAACAGAATAGGCCAAAAAATAACTTAAGCAATGTCCCCAGTTTATTAGAAATATATCAATTATGTATTTGTATATACTTGCGTAATGGCCAAATGAACACAATTTCGTTAATTTGATCACTTTATTTTCGTAAATGATTTCGAAATTTCTTTATCTCCGTATTCTTTAAATGTAAAAGGCATTTGAAAAATACGGTTTATTGTTATACTACCTACGGCTTCGTCACATCTTTTCAAATTGATTCAAGGAATCACAATACAACAAATTAATAAAACATTGCGCAATAGGAAACCTTTTGAAATTCAATTATCAATACCAATGATACAGTATCTAATTTTGTAAATCTTCAAACAAGATATTATTATTAATATCTAGGGCTAAATGCGTCTATGAGGTCTTGTCAATTGTGTCTAGAATATTGAATTTGAAGTGCTACAAGTACTATTTTATCTAATAAAGTGAGCTTGCATTATTGTATTAATCGACTTATCAATAAATTATCTCTGACAAGCCACATAGAAAAAATGTGTACCTACTAGATTTGAGGTCCGCGGTTAGCTTATCGAAGTGAATAAAAATTACGTTTATCAGACGGTCTCGATGGAACAATAGCTAGAGCGTTACACGAAAACTATCCGAAGGTTCTGGATATGATTCTCGGTGAGGTCAATTTAGGAAATGAATTTTACCAAAATATGAGTAAAGTAGCTTGTTGCAACATAATCGAAATCTTATACAAATATTATCATTCATATAGACTTAGGATAGTACTCAGGCAAACCTGAGTACGACTCTTACGTCGTCAGGTACAAATAAAAATGACTACCGCCGCATTCATGGCAAACTTATAAATATGATAATAAAAGGCAATTCAAGTAGAAAATGTAAGTAGAAAGGATTCGTTACGGTTCATGGAGCGTATATAATAAAATACCTATAATAAGATATAAACTTTCCGTGGGGTATATTGAACGGTTCTCAGATTTGTGCTCGCGTCGATCCCAATACAACTTATTTACGAAAGTGGAAGTGTTTCTCCTCTTTCATAATCTAACATTAATATTATTATTTATTTTCAATACATATAATGAAAAGGGCGCATATAACTCTTTAGTTTATCATCATCAGTCTATCGCAGTCCACAGCTGGACATGGCCTCTCCAGTTGATCGCCACTTTGGACAAACATCTGAAGGCTTTATCGCTACATTAGGCAGGCTGGTTGGCGATCGCAAGGCGTAGCTTCTAGCTCTGGTAACGCTGGTGCCCGTCACGGGATTGTGATATTTAGCTACGCCTTCAATCGTAATGGTTATATCGCCACCAGTCGGTTGCCAGAGCCTCGGACTCTGTTAATAGTAACAAAGTAAGAATCCGAAAAAAACTCGCCTATGTTTTTCATGTGAAAAATGACAAAGAAACATTATTGGTGGTTAATACAAAACCGCAAATAATAAACAACTTTCACAGTGGTCAAGGACAGCAAAGTGCTTTACGATTTAAAAGCTAGCTGGGTCCTTTTAATAGCACACAGACGTTTTATTAGCGCAGATATTTTTAGGGTTCTGTTGTTCAGGTCATATTCGTCTGACGTTTGGAAGGCAAGCTTCTAAATTTTCGAAATATGATACTTCGCATGAGTTTGTTTACCTACCCCGTCCCGAAGTGCATATATAGCGAGATATTTAAGTTTATAGCGCGTTTTTTCGTAAACAAAATATCTTCATTATTTTCCATTAAACAAAATAATTAATAAACATGTAGAGTATCCTGTATCCTTCCTAGTAATATTATACATGCGAAAGTTTGTTGTAGTTTCTCAAATGTTTGATCAAACGTTTTCATAGGTTTCTTGAAAATCAACTTCTGCTTCCCAGTCGGTTAACGACATACTCGTACGGACCTATTTGGATTGGCCTAAAGGACAAAAGGTTGTGTTTCATTTTCACTAGGGTCAACTTAGGACATAGAAACATTGCTAAAATTACTTGGGCCTGTGTACTCAAGGGGATATCATAATAATAGTTATAATACAGTATTCAAGTTTACAGAAAACTTTGAGACCAAATAATCAAATTGACAAGTTTGTTTTGAATAGTGCATTCAATACATATTTACTTTATTTCTATTTAAATCTTAAGATTTTAGTTGAATATTTACTGAGTTTAGTTACTGAGAGAATTATAAATGTATTAAACTGTTTTCAAATTATTTAGAGTTCTTAAATTATAAAGTAGCATTAAAACTTTTATTTATTTATATTTATGTGCAAAGGCTTAAGTATTATTTTTATTTCATTTATTGTATTTCAATAAGCGTAAATAACTCTCTCCTTCAAATGCCGTCCGATTGGATCCATAATCATTCATATTACTTCAATAGCTCCGAAAGTATGGAAGAAAGATATTCCAAGAAACTTTAGATTTCTGCAAATATTTGATAATGAAGGGCTATTTTAACCCGTGAACTCGAGAAAGCAATTCAACGTGAGCATACGATAAATTTCCCAGCCGGTAAATAAGATTGATTTGGTCGATTTGACAGTCTATTAAAGTCGAGATGGAATATTTTAATCCGGACAGAATAAGTGATGGATTTGAAATTATGAATACAGTAATATTTGAATATACCAAAGTGCTTATAAGTAATTATCAGCATAACAAAAGGTGCTTTTTGCTGTTGCAAAGCAGTTTTGATTGGAGATTTTGTGTAGTTATGTTTTCAGAGCCCTTTTTATTTAGGTACCATCCTCCATGAAAAGATCCAAGAATCAATTTTATTTGCTATTCATAGCTTCCAATTGCTTGTGACTATGTTGTGACTACTAAGCTGATTTATATGAATAAATGTTCCGGTTATAGAATAGGACCTATCCCCGTCTACTACGGGACACTTATCACCTAGTCAAAAACTTTTCGAAAAAAAAAGTAGGTTGATGTATAAGTAAGTGGTATGTAAAAAAAGTTTCACAGCAATATATACAGTTCTACCAACATACACTCAGGTAAGTATTACGCACAATGCGCACATATTATCCAGTTCATATAAGTAGGAGATATCATTTATCACGTCCAGTGGTCAGCCACTCGTGTTAAAATTTGCAAATTTTCTGAATAAATAATCGCCATTTCAACTCAAATTCAGGATTCCTAAAAGGAAAAAGAGAACCCTTGCAGGCTTTCGTAATTGTCCATCTATCAAGTCCCTTTTTGGGGATTGGATAAAGGGTTTTGGTAAAAATGATAATCTTTAATATTTGGGATAACGTATCTGCATACGTATGAAAAATATGGACTTTTCTATAGTACGAGTAGCACGACATAAAATGGAATCACATTTCGAGATAAAATTATTATGACAAGGTACAGAGCTATTCATGAGTTTGATAAACAGTCGCTTCCAAATTCTTTTACTTTAATATTTATCTAGTTTCCTTTGAGATTGACCGTCATCATCATCAGCCTATTGCAGTCGTTTTTTTCAACACAGGATCTGATCCGGTGGTCCTATAAATACGGAACTTACATAAATCAATATAGTACATTTCTTTTATAACACACCACCCCAATAAAAATTAAGAAGAGGCCAGTTCAGCTTTACAGTCATTGTTAGGAAGTCTATAGGTGGCATAATTACGCTGAGCTTCCTTATTATATTAAAGGATCACTACATAACAAACAAAGTCCATTATTATTGTATGCTTAGATTTTCAAAACTACGCTAAACATTTTTAATTCCTTTTTTAAATAGTTGGAGGAATTCATGAGGAAGGCTTATGTGTAGGTATATGCATATTTAGTAGAGAAATCCGAAATACCCGAATTGAAGCGAGGGTTGGTCGCTATACCTAAGTATATACCTAAATAAACTTCTTATCAAATAATGGATGCCTTATAAATAATGTTCGAGGAATGTTTTGAAATTAATCAGCGCGTATAATTTAAATTCAAATGAACTTTCCGTTCTGAGTACAGAGTTCTTTAGAGATAATTTCGGTTCAGTATGAATGATTGATATCGTTTATTGAGTAATTGAAATTTACGAATGTAATGAATTGTGCATGGCTGAAGTTTTAAAATGGTTAGTGCATTAAGCGTGAGTTGTCTATTTAGTGAACTTTATGCAAGCATAATTTTTCATGCACACTATACGCGGAAATCTTAATTTCTCGTTTAAGCATTTTATTTATTTTAACTTTATTGCAGAAAATGATACAAAAGACTAATTTAATGCTAGGAACATTCTCTACTAATCATCCTTTACGTCATGCAGGGAGCAGATTTATATGCGGTGACAAAGAAAATAATTATAGTATTTAAGCATTAGTTAAATAATGTTACGTACTATAATAAGTATACATATGTATTTAATGTATAATATATCTAAATATATAAAACTCAAAGGTGACTGACTGACTGACTGACTGACATAGTGATCTATCAACGCACAGCCCAAACTACTGGACCGATCGGGTTGAAATTTGGCATACAGGTAGATGTTATGGCGTAGGCACTCGCTAAGAAAGGATTTTGATCAATTCTACCCCCAAGGGGATAAAATAGGGGATGAAAGTATGTATGAATTTTTTTCAATTTTAAACAGTTCGTGCTAAGACTTTGCATTCATAAAGCTATACTATGACGTAGGTATTATTGTTAAGAAAGCGTTTCGATAAATTCCACTCCGAAAAAGATAAAACTTCAAATATTTACTAAATCAACCCTTTACGGGATTCAATAGGAAAAAACTTGAAAGGCCGAGAAATAAACTCACAGCCCAAAACTACTGATTTCTATCAATAAATGGCCTTACTGGTAAAATTAAATCTAAATAGACTGACTTACTGACTGACATTTATATGCCTAAACGGCTAAACGTAGGTACTAGAAATGTAGAAGAGACGTTGCTTAGATACCGTAGGGGTGCACTAAGAAAGGCATTCCCAAATTCCCACGGGAACGGGAATTAGCTGGAAAATCCTTTTGTATGAAAATCTAAACCGTTTCAAGCGTCTAGCTTGAAATTTAGCATGTAGGTACCTTAGTAAACTAAAAGCTTAGTTGCAACAGGATATTGCAAAATTCCCACGGGAACGGTAGTTAGCGGGCAAAACTTTTGTATGAAAAAATCTAAACCGCGTAAGATAGATGACGAAAATTTGGCATGCAGGTAACCAAATGAACGCAAAGCTTACTTACAACGCGATATTGCAAAATTCCTACGGGAACGGGAGTTATTGGGAAAAAACATTTGTATGTAAAAATCTAAACACGCGGACGAAGTCGCGGGCAAAAGCTAGTGTAGATTAAAATAGTTTAACATTTTTCTACGTAGTTGAACTTGTATATTCTCATCGACTATTAAGATTGAAGGTGATATCGAAATAATGATTCTTTGTACGTATTTATTTTTTATGATTTCGATAAAAAATATTTTAAAAGAAAAAATGGTTTTATTAGTGCAAAACAATACATGCCAGATTTAAAATAAACGGAGTAATATAAGGGTAAAACATAGGTATAGGCACATCTAACACAATAACGTACACTTCGTTGGGGCGTCGGGGCGTCTTTTGGAACTAACGAGAATTATAGTGCCCTATGGCAATGCACCTAAAGGGTAATCACTCAGGATTAGCCATGGTACCGTTAATAATAAAAAAGAGGTAGTGTAAAAAATATACTGCGCTTATGCACGCAGATTCAGCGCATATAAGCGCAGTAGAGGCGCGTTTCACGATCGCCCCGTGTGCTTAGGTTACTAGGTTGCGTTCGAATTGCGTTTGAAGCGCGTATACGCGCGTCATCTGCGCATATATCTATCTGCTCCTTTGTACGCGCGTTTGTATCGCTTCGAACGCGAGTATACGCGCTTCATGCGCGCGCTTGTTTCATCAATGTAAACGCAACAAGCAGCGTCCACGGCGCCGAAGACGTGCGTTCCTGAAACGCGCGTCGCCGGCGCGTTTAAAATACGCCGTGTACTATGGGCCTTAGTGTACAAATTACAACAGCGTGTCTGGCCTGACAAAAGATAGCTCACAGTATCATCGAAAGTCCATGTTCAGTCACCGAATATAATTGAATTCCATACGCGGCGAGCTCAAAGCCGGTAATAAATCACTCAAACCAAAATATTGGAAGTCTTAAAAATATTTGCAAAGCCGGCCAACGAAGGCAAGTAAATTTTATTTACTAGTACTGGATACGGTCAACGTTAAACATTGAGGTGAAAACCATAAAGTTGGTTCATAAAGTGCAGTTCATAAACAGTCGATAAACACACGTCACTCTCGACCTTGTGTGGGTTCTTTTAAGAAATATTATTGCGTGAGCTCTTCCGTAAATGCGTTAGTCGTGAAATATAGAGTTCAAGGTCATACATTCTATACAATCACTATATGATTATGTACTTTTTCTTTTTATTATTACTTCCATTACCAGAGAGGCTACGCTTAGCCTATATAGTAGCCTATGGTGAGACATAGTCGGCGCAAAGTAGAGCAGATTTTCTGAAAAAAGAGTCTTATGCATAGTGAATTTTAGCTCTATGATTTCAGTTTTCAATAACAGTACATACTAAGTATTTGTTATCTGTAGAATTTGCGTCAGTAGGTACCTAAAAGTCCTTACAGTAAAGCTTAATACTAATCCGTTAAGTGTAATATAATTTATGCTCTGCAATGTATATGTACTGGTATGGTCTCATTTACACAATTTCATAATAATAAATTTAAAAAAATATTTATCTGATTGGGCCCTAGATATAAAAAAACGGTTTTAATTAAAATGCTTCTCATTTTGTCACCGTGTTGCCTCTGGACTCGATAAAATTAAAAAATAACAAAGAAAACTGACGGCATTTAATACGATTCCCTAAGAATTTTTCCTGGTATTAAAACAATAGGGCGATATACAAATTAGGCTTACTTGATTCTTTAAAATATCTATGCCAGGAGATTGACAATGGATGAGATTTAAAATAAATCCATTTTACAATTTAGGCGGAGGAATTTATAGATAGAAGCCTGAAACTCTTTTTAGGCTTTGTTTTGCTTATTAATACTTATAAATAATCAAAACATTTTTCCACGCAAAGTCGAGAACAGAGATACCTATAATTCATATTATTGAACACTGATTGTTTGTCTGAAGGTAACAGGCTCACTAAAATATCTCTAAGGCCGTGGCGTTATGTGACGGGTCGTAACATTCCCTTCAATATGGTTCAGTGAAGTGATTATATTACTAGTATATGCGTCATGCTTGTGAACAGGTGCCCCGTACCGGCATATTCCGCTTTGCCTCGTTTTTGTTAATTAATTATATTATTAAAGCAGTCGATATAATGTAAAGACGCTGTCTTTAATTTAAATTTAATTAACCAAAGAGCAACTATACTATTCTCGTGTCGGTGTACCAGGCACCAAAGATTAAGATTTAGCAAATAAAATATTTTGATTTTTACATTTTACATCATTACATTTACTTGTCTGCCGACTCTTGCATAAGAAAAAAACAATTGGCTAAATTCTCTAAATTTATATGTGAAGTAAGTTACATTTATATTTATGAAATCGTATTTTGTTAAAGGAATAATGAAAATGAAACGTTCAATTATCCTCCGAAAATATTGGGCGGGTTATTGTTTTTCCCATTATGAAAACAAATATTGAACAAAGCAGGGTAACGTTCAAAGGGGAATGATTATTTAATTACACGTATCAATTTCTTTTATAAGTCTTATTATTGTGTCAAAAATGTAAACAGATTGATTTTTTTTAACATACAAAAATTACTAAAAGCAAAAATATTTTAATTTCCTTTTACTGCCCATTGGACTAATGAACCGAGAGCTGTTGGAAGCACGGGTCGCGCCAAAAATGGATTCTGGGTTTTCCTGTCAAGAAATTACTCGGCACCAGCTTTAGAATCAGGAAGATGGGGACGACACTCTGATTTCACGGGAATTTACCTCTGATCTCTGCCCAAACTTGTCATGGTACACCCAACTACGTTTCTGATTAAAGGTCACCAATGAGCAGTCTCTACAGAGAGAGCAGAGAAAAGTACCTACTTACTTAGAAATTAAGTTGTCAACTCGTCTTATATTACCTGCGCCACTTGTTACCCAAGGCTGATTCAAGTTCGAACTTCACTTACAGGTAAATTCATTTCATCCTGTCATTATCTACTGCAATGGGACAATACGATAAGTTTGATGAAATTATATCAACTACAAGTTTTGGACTACTTCCGTGTAATTTCTGAACTAAAAACCGCTGCGAAAATGTTTGGTCAAATCTTGGATATGAGGTTATACGTAATAGGATAGGTCAGCACAAAGTATTACGTGCATTCATTATCTGGCGATTGCATCAACAAAACAGTTGTGAATAATACAATTCTATGGCAGTCACCATTAAAATTCACAGTGAAAGATAAACCGCACAGTATAACATAAAAACACCTATTATTCTAAATTGTTGCCAAAAAGGATAATGCCATGCAAATGGGCACTTTGTATCTATCTGTTAGAATGAAGATCTACAAGTTTATTTATTTGTTACTGCTTTAAAGGTTGGAATAAAAAGAAGTTTGTACAATGTTTGCACTTAATTGTCTCTTTTGTAGATTTAAGTTATGTTGGAATGAAAAGATTGGCCCTGTGTCTTACTTCGTAATTCATAACCCAGCCTTCTGGACCAAGGGTTGGGTTACACCTCTTCCAGAACAAACAACCCTGTAAAAAACATTTTGTGTCTAGGTGGTTTAAGTATAAAATTTACAAAGATTGATCAAAGTAGCGAAAAATTGGACAGACCTATGTCCAGTGCCTGTTGATAATGATGTTACATTTGTGGTACCCTCGTTGACTTTTTTTCCATAATACAAGTGCTTAAGCTTCTTACTTAGGATCGGATCAGTGTACGTACCTATGTAATATTGTCCCATGTAGATACCTATTATTAATAAAAAAAAGATTTGATAGCTATCAAAGCTACATTGATCAAAAAATACCTACCACCTACGAAAAGTTAGATAGATAGATATTCTTTATTGCACAAAATACAAACATTTAAAGACAAGGTATTACAGACAACAAGTGGTACAATTTAGGCGGTCTTATCGCTAGTAAGCGATCTCTTCCAGACAACCTTCAGGTAGTGACAAAAGAACTGAATGAAAATATTTTGGAATGCACCCAGGTTTTCATGCAGGCCAAAGTAATCGCTCTATTTTTATATAATAAATTAAGATGCGGTCTGTTGACTAATAGACGCAAATAGCATAAAAGAAAACAAACACATTTTTGTTCATACGCCCGTTTGGCATGAAGCCCGCTACATAAATGTACATAATTGACTGGCTCGGTGGCTCAATTGGTAGTGACCCCTGCCTTTTGATCCAAGGGTCGTGGGTTCACACACCAATGTTTGTCGGGTGGGAACCCGGGACCAACATTGGTGTGATGACCACTTGTGTTTGTTCCGTGTCTGGGTGTTTTAATTTGTATTTAAGTATTTATTTATGGTATCTTCGTTGTTCTGATACCCATAAGTGCTTTTGGGGACAGAGCAATGCATGTGATGTTGTCTGATATTTATTTTTAAAAAATGTACATGTATTATGTTTTTTAATTGACAAAATAAATAGAAAACATTACTCGAGTCGAGAGTACTACACTCTTTGGGGTAATACAATTTTGGGAAACACATTTCTCGAGTAGGACTAAATAAGCTTCATTCAAGCGAATACACCAGGATGAATTTCTAAGTAATTTGTGAGCAGTCTGTAGGTAAACAATTTTGACGGTGTATTTAATTTTTTTTTGAAGGTGGCGCAATGGTTGGGGTGTGAAGCGTTCACTTACCATCAGTTGACCTTCAGACTTGTTTGCCCGGTCACAAAAAAAAATCCTATATTACTGGGCTTCCCTACTCAAAACCACTCCAGCAGTTCTTTTAAGCTCATAGCTAGACAAAATCAAAATCGCTTATTTTCAATATCTTACAGTAAGTATGAATGAAAATAATGATATACTAGTAGAAAAAACTTCATTTTATTATCTTAGAGTATGAATGAAATGATATACTGCATAGTAGGAAAAAAAAAAGTTAGACGTGCAAGAGTATTATTCATGAATCTATTTGCAGAAATAAATTAATTATTAATAAATTTTTTATCACGTTTGCTGCTTAACCTCCTATAATACGCACCACACTTCTCCCCACGTATTTTCTAACTGGTTAAAATTATAGGTTACTCTTAAGTGTTATATAAATAAAAACAAATCTAATCCATAAATTAAGTACAACTTTCTCTTTCACTCTATGGACGTACCTATATCGTTAAATTCTTTTTGGTTGATTATTTTCAGACTTCAAACATAGAGTCTATGAAGCTCTATTGAGTATAATAGGATTAACTAAGCTGGAAAACGTTTTGGATGAAAATTTTACGGTTCTGACCTACTCGGGGTTGTTATAAATTAAAGTACAAAACGTGATCGTATTTAGTAAAGTTTGGATACATTATTTTGTTTTGGTAGAATCACAATCATACTCGTTTGTATTTCTTCTTCTTGAAGCGCCATCTCCTACCGGAGGTTGGCTTTCATTAGGGCCATTCTGACTTTTGACACAGCAGCACGGAACAAGGATCTCGTACTCAGATTGAACCATGCCCGGAGATTCTTGAGCCATGAGGTACGTCTTCTTCCTGGTGGTCGCTTTCCCTGGATTTTCCCTGCATTATGAGCTGGAGCAGATCGTATGTATTTGGGAATGATTAATACACTCTCTATGTATTCAATTGTTACAATTCTTTAACTCTTTACAGAGACCGTGAACTAATTTGTCTCATCAAATTGTTCTTACAAGTTGATAAGGAAACATGAATAGACGCCATAAATGTGTTCACTAGAACTTGTAACAAAACAACCTTGAATTGAATAATAATCAAAACAGTGTAATTAAATTATCTAAAACAGGGTGTTTACATCAAATTAGCTATCTATTTGACGCTTGGTTACAATGCAAATTGTCAAGGCCAGTGGCATACTACATATTATTATGGTAAACACCAACCTAAATTGTAGCTAAAACACATGAAGTAAAACGTTTAAAGGAACATCTTACGATTTATATTTTATAAAGATATCAATTATTCTCGTTAAAATGTCTCATTCCTTGTGATCCGTTTTTTAAGCATTATTAGGATATTTTGTCATACACATCGAATTAATTTAGTAATAATGAAAGAATGCTCTAAAGAAGACGAGGTTTTAACACAAATTATTATTAGAATGAGCGTATTATAGTCGCTGGTTGTCATAACAGGTATTCAGGTAACAGGTATACAGTTTCCCTATTACTGCTTCTTTGTTTCCCAAATTTCTTATGGTAAAAAAACGAAAGGTTTTTTTTTGCCACACATCGCCATCTAGCCCCAAACTAAGCTGAAGCTTGTACTATGGGTATTATACTAGACAACTGATAAACTTACTTAGATACTTTTTTTTTGTACATAAATACATTATATTTAGTAAACACCCAGACCAATACAAACAGACATGTTCATGAACACAAAATGTTTGTTCAGTGCGGGAATCGAACCCACGACCCCTGCTTCAGAAGGCAGAAGTCACTACCAAATGAGCCATCAAACCAGTCAAAAGGTTGGTCAATCTATGGCGTATATTGATTGATATAGTACGCCATATCGATTGGATTGGTTCATTATGGGTAAATCCTCTAGGTATTTACCCAAAGTGGCGAACAGCTAGAGAGGCCTATCTCCAGCAGTGGACTGCACCAGCCTAATGATGACCTATGACGTTACGGTACCTTTGATATTCAAAGTGCTTGTTACGGACTTAAACTAAATAACCTAATTAATTTTCATATTATTTATAATAAAAAATCTTAGCGCCTGTTCATACTAGCGTTTATTTTCGTTCACACTAGCGGTTGATCCGCCCGGCGGCGACCGCAAATCGACCGCCGATCAACCGCAAAACGGTCGAGGTGTTCACACTAGCGGTCGCGGTTTTGCGGTTCGGCAGCTGGTAGTGTTGTAGATTGATGGTCGGCTATAGGTAAGTAATTGTTGATTCTTTAGTGAGAATAAATCGATTCAAGTACCAAATGATTTACAATCTAAACATCGATAATCGCTTTAAAGATAATTTATGTGTGGCTTTAGTTACTCTGTTTTTGGGAATAGGATACACGACTGTTTACTGTTTTATATTACTTTCTGGTCACCTTAAGAAGAAGTACAATTTAACTTATTTGAGAGCCATGAGTACTAAATTGATTGCAAATGCGAAGTTTATTGATGACTACAAACTTCAAATATTATTACAAAAGTTAAGTTTTGATTATATTATAATATTATCGTATTTTTATCTATAATAACATCTTCATTTAAGAAATAAATTTCATAAACTCACATTTAATACAGTTGTCACAATTGTCTAAAGCGAACAGCAAATTATAAACGATTCCTAGTGATCGTTTAACTTTCTGGTGTCCAATGCTGATTACAATTTGTACTATTTACATATCGATTAATCATTATGATCCATTAGCGTAACGATTAAATTGTTACAACACTAAAAATAAAACAATTACGTATCTACTAACAGAACGTAACCATTTTTGAAGCGCGTTGCGAAAATAAAGAATTATTGTATTTACTTACTTCATACTAAAATTATGTTGTATTATGTTGTTCTACTACTGTTTTTACGGTAGATCTAATGGGAGTTTTCGTTGCCACAATAGGTACTTAAAGAAATTCTTATCAAATATTACAATGCTTCTTGTTTAGAAATTGAATAATTTAAACTTCCTATGTGATATGCACTCCTGGTACTTTCAATTAGAGAAGCACACATCAGTCATGTCGGTGCTATCGTCGACACGCACACAAACAAATCTCACAGGGTCGATACCGGTTCAATTGGGGATTTTCGCTAACAAATAAGTTTATGAGAACACAATAAAAGATGTGTAATAAGAAACACAGTTTGAATATGATACCACATAAGTACCGTATAAGTATTCATGAATTAATCATGTGCAGATTTCCATTATTTCGTATTTCATAGAAAATAATGTTTGATTTTTGGTATAGAAAAATGCTAACTAAAAATGTATCAATAGTTTAATAACCATTTCTAAATAATTAGTGTGGCCTCATTGTGTACTTATATTTTCCACCATAATTTATAAATTCAAATAAATTTGTTTCATATTTTATTTTAACCGCGTAAAGTTACGTTCTATAAAACAGAAGAAGAAATGTCACTAGCTAGTGATGGAGGTATAGTGCTATTAAAGTTTCGATAATATCTAAATATAATAAGCTGAAAAGTAAAATAATTTTAAATGGAAATGGATAGTTTCTTGAGAAAATATTTCGACAAAGAGTAAAGAAAGGTAATTTTTTTTATAGTGCAAACGGGCCATTATTATCACTTAGGAAATAGTTAAATAACTTTCTCCTTAGCTGTTGTGTAATGGTCGTCGTGGCCTCTCTCATCCTTTCTTTCCTATTCTATATTACCTTCGAGTACTGTTTTATGTAATGGGATTTGAAGGCACTGGCGGAGTTCAGGGAGTGGTGGATATTGCTCACCCGACAAGAGCAAAACCTCTTTAGAATTAATGAATATGAAATTTTGCGACATTGACTTGTGGTAGAGTATATCTTCTAGCTAAAAATATTTAGTAGTTGAAAATTTTACCCAAAATATGGATAGTATTGCTGCCCACCAATTGTGAACCATTAATTACGAGAGTACCTACACTAAAGAACTTACGTCGGCACTAAGTTATTTTCCTAGTGACACTACGTAGTGCAGATACGCTTACTTTGCATATGTAAGATTCGCGATGGGCATTTGTCTTCTACTTTCATCGATATTCACAATTTGACTATAGAGCAGCCCTAGCCCGCCGATGTCAAAACGCGGCCGCCGCCGCCAATAGTGTGCGGATCAACCGCCAAACCGCAGTTTGAACGCCGCGCCCCGCCGCGTTCGTAGTGTGAACAGGGGTAGCGGTTTGACGGCGGTTTGATGGCGGTTAAACGTCAATCTGAAGGAAGCCATAGGATTAGGGTATATAGTTCCAGGAAGAAATCTTTCTAAGATTAATACCCGTCGAATGACTAAAAGACTAACAGCTGACTAAAAGATAATACAATTCCATTTAAACTAAAACTAAATGTTAAAGTTGTTGATAAACATCATTGTTGTTTCGAGACATTGCGGTGTAACAAAACCGTACTCAAATGGATAAAGTTTATTCCCAAGCGTAACATAGCTTCAGAGAGCTGGTGGCTGATTGGAATAAGAACTTAGCTTTTAACCTGGAGACTGATGTTGAGGGCCCCAGTAGTGACAACCATTCGTCAAATTATACTTATCTGTCATATCTTCAAAAGAAAATTTACACGGATGATGCATTAAACACTTTCGAAAATTATTTGGGAAATTAAAATTTAGCCTATCAAAAGGGGCAGCCCCTTTATGTACCGTCATTTGTACTTCTGGGTAATATCGACGATAAGTAAAATTATAGATATACCTACCTATACCAGCTGTTCTCATATTATAATATCTTATGATTCAAAAGATTTCAATAAGAAGTACCTACTCAAATTCGTGACTTAACTTAACACGACCAATTATGTGAGCCAAAAAAAAATATCTAAAGCAATAACAATTATCTGCATAAAATGTGATAATTGTTATTATGACAATTATATAAAACTTGTTTACGTGTAACAAACAACAGAAAAAAACGTGTTGCAGTGCTTGTATTAAACTTGTGGTGGTTGATTTATTTACATTTTCGGTAAGGCAAGGTTTGGTCGATAAGGTATACCTATTTCCTCACGATTCCACGCTGGATTGGTCTGGGTCAAGATTCACTATTCATTCATTAGTTTGTAAAGTTAATGTAGTATTCATCATCAGCCTACCGCAGTCCACTGCTGGACATAGGCCTCTCCAGCTGTTCACCACTTAAGGCAAACGTCAGGAGGATATACTCATAATCGCCACGCTGGGCAGAGGTGGGTTTGTGATCGAAAGGCGTAGTTTCTCGCTCCGGTGACGCTGCTGCCCATATTCGTTCTGTGGTATTTGGCTGCGTGATGGTTATCCCGCCACTGCACCGGCCGTTTGCCAGCGCCAGGTTATTCGGCTGGATGCACCACGGGCACGTGAGGTTGGCTTGGAGCGAATTGATGATGGGCCGCTCCCATACGTCCCATATATTCCGTTATCCGTAGTTTAACCCCGGTATTTTACTGATTGTTTTTTTAATAAGTAGCCGAATAGGATTAAGATACTCAATTTTTGTAACACATGAGTTATTATGTATTTATGTGTAATTAAATAATTTCGTATTTGAATTTATACGGTGAGATGTTTTTAAGTAAACCGCGATGTGTGAACGCAGTTTTAGATAGATATATTTTTTAAATAAACAATTAAATAATTATGTTATTATACATATCACATATCGAAATCCATACAGACAAGTCGTACATACATAAATAAAAAATAACATGAAATACAAATACCTTTATTCACATAGACTTAAAATAATTGTACTTATGAATCGTCAAGTTAAATGTAAGCAACAAGCAATGTAAAAATGTGAATAAAAGTAATGTAAAATAATATGTTACCGCCGTGTTCGGAGCGTAGAAGTACATGTTGTAAGGATCACACATGTTTTTTTATTGTCTACTTTTGACACTTGAGTTTGGAGGTGATAGTTTATTTAGGTATATTCAAACAAGTCGTAAGTGTTTGTTCCGAAAATTAAAATTAAATTTATCAATTTCTATTAGAAATTGACTTAGCATACTTCATGTCTTCGACAAAATTTGCTAATATCTTTATCTAAAGATTAAATCATTCGCCCAAGTTAACTTTTTCACGGCAGAACAAACAATTTACAATAATATTGGAATGGGTAAATGTAGACACAGATGGAACCTATTTGAAATTCAGTCTACGAATTCTAGAATTAATAACACTTATCCTTCTTAGTGATATGCCAAATCTGTTTGGTTTTGTATTTGTACTAATCTCTATCAAATGTAATATCTGCAAACACATTGATTTGAATATATGGTATTCCATTTTCTTCGTGAATTTCACTCGTCACTCTAAAATGAAAAGGCTCGAATTCAGAATTAAACTACAGTCGTGGTGTAATTTTTAACAAACTGCAAAACTTATTTATTGATCCCAATTGCATATTTTTAAATCTAAACTTTCTATTACAAAAATAACTCATACAAAAAACTTATAAATATAAATATCAGCTGACATCTCATACAATGCTTCGATTGCATAGTAGCTTTTGTAGAAGTAATTAGCAGTTTTGATATGAGTTTCAGAAAAACAAACAAACCACAAATATGTACCTGCTTGAAGACACGGAAAAGGGGTGAGAGCCTTCCGCTCCCCCAACAGGCCGGTGATGATGACAAGGCCACCCTGGCCATCATCGTAGTCATTTAGAAAAAAAAAAAACAAAAAAAAAGACACGGATAAGACAAAAATGTTCAATACAGAAATATTTTTCCCGGGTGGGAATCGTCGGAACAGACCCTTGGTTCAGAAGGCAGGGGTCACCACTGGACTCTTAAAGTCTATAAAAAATCATACTAAGTTAGATATAATTTGTTATTTATAATCTTGAATAAGTATACTTCTTTATCATCACAAAGCAAATCAGCTGTATTTACCGGCAAAGCGGCATCCCGCTATGCTGTTTTACTATAAAAAATATGCACTGTAACAAAAATAGAGTAGAATAAACATATAATAATAATATAACGTCACGAGAGAAGTAGGCAGAGACCATGTCCTTCCATTTGCTACGATCTTTTGCTTAGTTCACATTCATCAATCTCTCCATACATTTTACGGTTTAGGTTACTTAGTACTCGTATTTTACCTTTTCTAGGTCTTCCCCTTCTAACAGATCCATTCACGCTCTCGCTATATATTTTCTTGGTTAATCTACTTTCATCCATCTCCATCCAAAAAATCTAAGCATATGTAGGAACAGACTTGTCCCTACGAAAGACTTCCGCCGAGCTAGGTGATCGTGCTCGGGGACCGCGGTCCGATGGACCATCTTGGTTTTTCGTATATATAGCGAGTCGTGATGAAAACTTCGTATGCGCATTGTAGGTTTTCTATACAATTTTTGATTTCACATCGCCATCTGTTGTTAGCTGGCGGAACTTGTGGAGATAGGTGTCGCTACGTGTCGCTACACATACCTTCCCAATCCTAGCCACTAAGAGTAAGAATTCATTATCCTACTATCAAACAACATACAATTCGTAAAGTATACCTCAATACCCAATAAACTTTTAGGTTCAATATCCTATTAGTATCCACAGGAAACATGTCACTTATTCGTGCGATATTTCTTACTAATAATCATAATATCTCGCTAATGGTGTGATTTCTTCGACAATCCTAAAAATAGATCGCGTAACATACGAGATTCGTTTGTCAAAAATGTAAACGGGCTTCTATAGGTCGTAAAAGGAATGCATTGAAAGTGCAAAATATCTTGTTATGGTTTTGATTCTCGGTCTATAAACACATATCGTAACGGGATGTAAGGGAGCGGCCTACCATCTTTTCGCTCCAAGCCAACCTCACCTGCCTGTGGTGCATCCTGCCGAACAACAAACGAGGCGTTGGCAACCGACTGATGGCGGTATAACCATCATAATTGAAGGCGTAGCTAAATACCACAGGCCGATGACGGGCAGCAGCGTCATCGGAGCGTGAAGCTACGCCCTGCGATCGCCAACCCGCCTGTCGAGCGTGGCGATAATGGGTATATCCTCCAGATGTTTGGCCTGAGTGGCGAGCAACTGGAGAGGCTTATGTCCAGCAGTGGACTGCAATAGGCTGGTGATGATGATGATGATGGAACATATATCATCATCCTCATCAGCCTGCAAACGTCCAATGCTGGACATAGGACGCACACAATGGCTATATTGTCATCTGGGGGCAATTGCGTTAAGATCACAAATAAAACCTACTGCAGTCTCTAATTCGTCTGCTAATCTTAGTCACGGCACATGTATCAACTAAGGAATCGTCAACTTTTCGCTTTTTGTATCGTGAATCGTGTGCGTTACGATTCCGATTAGTGTGCTTTTCAGTAGGGAGTTTCATACAAAGAATATTTAAATGGCTCGAGTTGATACGGCTACGATCCGTTTCAGAGTTGATATGTATGCTTTGACTAAGATTGACAGACGGATTTGAGCCTGCAGTAGGTTTTATTTGTACCCTGGTAAACGCTGCTGCCGGTTTTCTAATATTTACTTAGTCTTCTATGACATCCAGGGGATGAGATGGCGTGGTCCTTTTCTAAATCCGAAAAATATTTAGGCAACTATACATATAGCAAATAGCCAAGTGGCTAGTCTCTTAATATTATTATACTGACCGCCGTCACAGGAAATCGGTCAAGAGAGCATTATGATTAAATAAGTAACCATGTATTTTGGTCGGTGGGTTACGTAGCGGATGCTACCTGTATGAAGCACTGTTTAACATGTTCCCAAAACGGATGCCAGTAATAAGTGTCACAGATAAACTGTCAGTGGAGTAATATCGCACCCCCCGGCGAATAAAGCGGTTATTGCAGAATTGCTATTTTTCAGGAGAAGCAAAAAACCGAAATCGGTGAATATCTCTGAAACTATAACTTTCAAATAAATGCTTTTAACTTTAATTGAAAGTAGATTTTTGATTGTATATAATATTTAAAAACTAAATTAATTTAATGGGAAATTCATAGATAAAACCTCAAAAATATGTAATACCGCATAACAATATTATTGTTTTTGTCGTAGGGTGACATTACCACTTTATTCGCGGCAGCCTTCTATCAAAACTGCCCGCGCAGCGAGGCATAGCGACAGTATTCGTTAGTTTTTCGTGTCTATTCTATTGTAAGTAATAACTTCTTACCACTTTATTCGTGTGAAATTAAAAATAGGTTTATATTGTAAGCGTTGAATTCGCGGATCATTCTACGTAAACCATTACTGTAACAAGTGAATGCAACAACATTAAAAATATAGTTGTTATTGCTACATTTGTGTTTTTTTTTTATTTTATTATTAAATTAACATAAAAAAATATGAATTACAACTAAATTAACTCTCCTTAAGTCTAATTCCTATCAAAATCAGGTTTTTAAGCTATGCTTAGACCACAGCACATCGAAATACTTTACGGAATTTGGGTCATTTTGGAGTCGTTTTAAATTTTGGTGGCCACTGACGGAAGTTATAATGTTCGAAAGAGGAATTCTATCGGATTTTAACGATACTTTGTACAAATATTCTTCATACTCCTGGGCAGGTTATAGTATACTTTTCATCACGCTACAATCAATAGGAGCAGAGCAGTAAAGGGAAGTGTTGGGAAAAAGGGGGAAATTTTTACCTGTATGTTTGAATGCACATCACGCTAAAACTACTGCATAGAAATAAATGCGGTTTTTACCAATGTATTGCTAGGGGTCTAACTTAAAATTTAAGTACCATTTTATGAAGTCTATTATTTTTAAAACGCGATATCCACGCGTGCGACGCCGCTGGCACAGCTAGTCATTAATAAAAACTACAATTAAGTTGTTTCTGGTTAAATAAGATAAATATAACCACCCAGTCTTGTCTTACCAATGCTTCAAAACCCTGAAAAAGTAATCATCATCATGAGTCCACAGCTGGACATAGGGCTCTCCAAATGTTGGTTACTTTGATCGATCCTCGGCGTCTCGCACCCAGCCAGCGCACTTGCCAGCCGGCCTGCGCAAATCGTCACTCCACCTGGCCTGAGGGCGTCCTACACTACGTTTGCTGAAACGCGGTCTCACTCCAGAACTCGTTTACCTCAACGGTTATTGATTCTGCGGCTGATGTGCCAGCTCACCGATTTAAAAAATTGAAGGGGCATCCTTTAATTTTTTAAATCGGTGAGCTGTGGATAACTTCGGTTCTCTGCCAGTTCACCACATTTCGAATAAGACAGCCTTTCCATATGATTGCTGAACGATCTTTAGCTTGTAGACTAGCCGTACCGTAAGTTTCCACATTTTAGCTCCGTATGTCATAACCGGTAGAACGCACTGACCACCTGAAGCCTGACTATTCCTAATTACCTCGTCCTCAAAGCTGGTTCCACCTAACTGCAATGTCTGCCCGAGGTATACCTACATATTTTTGAACAACTTTGAGTTCCGGTAGAGCATGTTCATTGAACATGACCTTGGTTTTGTCCAAGTTTATCCCTACGCCGATGAGCGCAAAGGAGTCAGTCAGTTCATTCAGTATTTCTTGTAGGTCCTGCAGCGATTCTGCCATTATGACTATGCTGTTTATGTTGATGACAGGTCCTTTCTAGTTCAGCGTTTTGAACACATCCTCCATTACATTAGTAAACAACTTTGGAGAAATCACATCCCCTTATCCCATTCCTAGATGCAACGGTATAGGCCTTGTATACTAATTCTGTAATTGGATGCACATAGTGGCGGCTTCATAGATCACTGTTACTGTCTCATCACTGCTTGTATGGATGCCAATCTATGTGGCATCGCTGCAGGGACTCCAGAATAGACCAGATTTCAACCGAAGTCAAAGGCTTTCTCATAATCCACGAATGCAAGATACCTACAGGACTGATTATACTCTTCTGTCTTCTGTACAGCACTGTGTGGATGTGGTCTATGGTGTCGTATCCACTCCGAAACCCAGCATGTTTCGGCGGTTGGAATTCATCAAGTATTTGCACAAAACGGTTTGTGATCACATTTGAAAACAGCTTATAGACAAGGCTTAGAAGGGAAATAGGTCTGTTTCGTCTCCCTCTTTGAAGAACAGGACAAGCACACTCCTTAGCCACGCGTCCGGAGTTCTCCATTCAAGCGTTAAAAAGTTTTGGAGCTCCCTCAGTACGGGTTTATCTTCTGCTTTTACAAGCTTTGTTGTGACGCCATCCTCTCCAGGGGCTTTTCCATCTTTAAGCTGCCCAAGAGCGATCTCGATTTTGTCGATGCTGAATTCTGGCAAGTCTTTGGTAAAATGGCGTGCTAATGTGGCCATAGTATCCTCATTTTCGGGTCAGATTTATGCGAAGCTTATAACCAGCCGTAGAAGTCTTCCACCTCCAAAAGAACTACCGGCTTGGAAAAAAAGTAATAAGTAATGTAGTCAATCAACAGCCTTGCTTCATCCATTATTGAACGTAGGCCTCCTATAATTCGCGCCACAATTCTTTATCCCGGGCGTGTTTCTGTTCAGCCAATGCCAGCAGTTCTTTTAAGGTTATCCATGGATTGCGGGGCGTCCTAAATCGTCTGCTCCACCTATTGTTGGTTTTACGGCAGATATGGCCAGCCCACTGCCACGTATTATGTTCGTTTCGTTTCCTATTTATTTATTTGCAAACATTTTTTAAGCTAACAGAAATTCTCCAAAGCGCAATAAGTTTCAAAGGCAATTACATATCAATTAGTTAGTATACAATTAGGTAATGCAATAAATTATTGGAACAATAAAATTTTAAATAGGTAGGTAGGTACATCATACGAGAAAATCTATTTTGCTTAAATCATGGTCAAGTCAAAAGTTAGTACATAAAATAAATAATAATAATCCATCATAATTAACAATAATTAATACAGAACATGTTACTCTATTAAAATAAAATAAAATGTCAAATAATGTCATATCAAATGAAATAAATGTCAATCCGTTGCATTCTCATTCAAAATAATCCAAAATTTATAAAAGAGATGTTGTAAAGTGTCAGCAAATAAATCGACCTTATAGTGCCAATCTTTCAACAGGATAAGCATTGGTCTTTCCACAGCGCGTTGAGGGACTAAAAAACTTCTGGAATAGTCTTCGCGTAAGTGTCCACATTTCGGAACGTATGTTAAGGTGACTTTTGATCCTTATAATGATCCTTTCAAATTAAAATAAAACCCTATGTTTTTCCAGAATTGAGCACATTCGATTCCTGAGTGTGGCAAACGAATTTTCGAAAATAATTTACATAATGCAGTTATTTTTCTTTTTAAAAAAGAAATATTTTTTTTTGTCACAAATGCTCTAGCTCAAATATTAAGAGTACTTTTCCTTCATGCGTTGTCCTAAAATTGAAATGCCATTATCTTCGCTCCAATATTACTTACAGAAAATCTTAATTCATTAATATGTTAGTTAAGGATAGTGCTACACAATATAAAAATGAATGATGGCGGCTAAAAAAACGACGCCAATGTCCATACAAAATGACCCAAACTCCTTCGGACATTGAAATAAATTTTTTGCTAGATAGTGTTAAAGAAGTGTATGGGAATGTATGGGAGCGACCCATCATCTTTTCGCTCCAAGCCAAGCTCACATGCCCGTGGTGCATCCTGCCGAATGACGAACGAGGCGCTGGCAACCGACTGGTGGCGGTATAACCATCACAATTGAAGGGGTAGCTAAATGCTACGGCCCGATGACGGGTGGCAGCGTCACCGGAGCGAGAAGCTACGCCCTGCGATCGTCAACCCGCCTGCCCAGCGTGGCGATTATGGGTATATCCTCCAGATGTTGGCCCTGAGTGGCGAACCACTGGAGATGCCTATGTCCAGCAGTGGACTGCGATAGGCTGATGATGATGATGAGTGTATGGCTATGTGTATGAAAGTAAAACGTAATGTTTTTTTTTTGCAATAAAAAACGTATACGTACAAATAACGTATTAATTTTCGAACGCAATATTTTAATACAGCATTATGAAATTGAATTTAATGCAGTAATATATTATTACGACTCTATAATCATTATTTTATAACAAGAAGAATAGCATAACTTCAATTTACGATTCACCCGTTTACAAACCTGAGTAGTAACAACCTATTACAGCGTACGCGTCGTAAATTTTTCACCCGAATAAAGTGGTAAAATCGAATACTGATTTTGCGCTTGGGAGGACTATCCCGAATAATGTCGCATTGAATCAATGCGGACTAGACTAGTGAAGTTTTGTACGGTAATATTTGATTTCTACTTTATTCTCGTCTAATATCTTCACATTATGTTTCGTAGAAAAAAGTGGTTGTGTAGTATAATTCTAATAATATTGCATTTAAAAATATGAAAAAAATTCAGGCGATGGCTTAGGTCACGTAGAGGCCAAAAATCAAAAAACATTAAAAAAGTGGTAATCGTCGATAACCGCTTTATTCGCCGGGGGGTGCGATATGTGTTGTCAGTTGAAGTTGGTACTTTCTATGTAACAGTAGCATCAAGGCAGGAAAGTATAGCCCCTGTTTACCGGCTAACTGAGTTTTGACGTGTCTCTCTAAACACTTGATATTGGCGAATTATCCGCGTCAACATATTATACGCGTGATAGAGTCCATATACAAAAAAAAAAGAAGTTAGCACAGTTGGCAGCAAAAAGCCTTACGGCGTTTGATTAGAAATCACATTTTTTTTCAATTGAATGGATCCTATAAGTAGTATATGGTACAATTGATTGGTATGAGCCGTCGTTTGAGACCAATATACATACCTATTTACTTATTGTATTTCACCCAAAAACCAAAACAATTAAAAAAAAATGTTTAGAAATGGTTAATATCAATGGACTATCGAAAGTTATTGTAAACACACCTGCACTCCATACAACACACATCCTTATCATCATCACACATGCACACACATACACATATCCTTATATACACGGTGTGTTTTTGTCTGTAGTAGTGTATATAGACACTGAACACCGTATATAATTAGAACTGAGATAAATTGGCAACAAGGTTCTTATGCAAAGTACTGTTTTATCATATTTTTTATATAAATAACTGTTTTAATTTAGAGAAAAAAAAACAAATCAACAGTGTAGTGTTTTATTTTTGTCGCGATGAATCACTCTCCTCTTGAACCAAGAGTTCGATTTCCACCAGTAACAAACATTCATGAGTTCCTGAATTGTTCTGATATTCATAACACAAGTGCTCAAGCTACTTACTTTGGGATCAGAGCAAAGTAAATTATGTTGGTTAATATTTTATTTTACGTCTAAATCTTTAACGAAAATGTTCGTTGAAATTATAATAATAACCCTTCCCTTTACCTACTTTGTATGATACATTTTCATAGAAATAATTAATTGATTGCAACTAACCAGTTAGTGTTTACTACAAAATATAGTTGCCTAACTACGCCACAAGCGCAAGCTAAAAATCAACATGCTAAAAAGTGTATTATTTTTATTTTTAACCGCGATATTTCGCCGAGCTTGAAACACCAGAGGCGGAAAAATTAATAACTTTAATTCTGTACAAGAGAGAATACTCTATGTAATCATGAAAAGCTGCTCTTTTTTCTTCATCCTAGATTTCTTCGCTTTTTTATGGCAGCCTCTCTTCGTCTGGTGGAAAACGAAAAAGAAGCCATGGTAACAGACTAGATATGTCCCCGTTGTTGTTCCGAGCGTACGGAATTCGAACGTTCGAAAAAGTGAGTCGCTGTGATTCTTTGGAAACAAGACGCAATCGCCGTTCTATGTAGATTTATTGCTATGGTTGGACTTTATTACTTGCCTCTAAAAATGACTTGGGATGTTGTTCAAGTTGCATAATCTGCTTTGATAGTCGTGAATATGTATGATTAGTTTACGCCCGTAGCTTTGCCTGCTGCTAACAGTTCATTGCTGTCGACAGTTTCCCGGATGTACTGCGCAAGAAAGCAGGACATTGCTTCGGCAAATACCTAGATAGAATTAAAATTAAACTAGTTATTACTAAGAGTACATAAATAGTAATCTTTTTCAATTAGCCTTGAGAGCTCAGATATATTTTTTTCCTATCTATCAACCCTTATTAAAATTGGGAAAAGGCTCAAATAATCCCAGGAGATGAATTTGTAAAATTATAAAAAACACAAGTTCTATAATTTATGTTAAAAAGCTCGGATCAAATATAATTTTTTTGCAAATCAAAGCAGAATATAGACTAAACCTTTATTTCCAAACAAATTTTCAAACTCCTGTTTTACCTCCTTTAGGGTTAACATTTTTTCTTTCTTAGTAATGGACCGCATACACACGTATAGAATTAAGGGATGTAAACCGCGTCCGTGGTGCATAATACCGAATGACAAACTTGGAACACGTAGCTAAATACCACAGGCCAACGACAGGCAGCATCGTCAATGGAGCGAGGAGCTACACCCACCCAGCGATCGCCAATCCGCCTGCCCAGCGTGGCGATTATGAGTAGTAATGCCTCGAGAAGTTTGCCCAAAGTGGCAAACAAGTGGAAAGGCAAATGCATGTCTAACAGCGGACTGCAATAGGCTGATGTGAGATCATAAATATTATATTATATGTTTGGGTATATAATAATTATACTCGTAATTTCACGATAAATATGGTCCAAGTTTCATTATTTATCTTTAAGCGCAGTCGTTTCAATGTTTGGATGAAAGGAGAAATGTACTAACTGATAGTTCCTGTTAGCACAAAGCCACAGATATATTGTCTATCTACGTGCCTGGAGAGAGCAAATAGTCGGTGTTTGTACAGGATCACCTAAGGGGTCCTTGGTGAAATGTTTGCTTGCGAATTTATTTTTAGTGTTATAAATAGAGAGTCATTTTATTTTATGATAAACACATTGTTATTTTTTGTCGTTAAATTCGTGTATGAAAGTATAAATATTCTATGGGTAATACCTTTATTTTCGTCTCGCAATTTTCATTCAGGAAACGTTTTTTTTTAAGAATTTAATAATAACCGGTACGAATATATTTGTACCGAAATTCCAAAAAAAAATGTGTTCTCTTATAAATTGATTTATACTTAAGTGTATTTTAGATAAAACTTTAATCTTATTTTAAATTTAAAGTTAATTCTTATAACCACAACTGTAATCAAGTAGCTAACGCTTCTTATAAAAAGTAAAATTCCTTCTTAGAAATATTATCGAATTATAATACAGTTACCAGTAATTATCTACTCTATTATGTTTTTATATTTTTAAAACATGCAGTTTTACTTGATAGCAAATTTTGTATAAATGCAATTTAAAAGATATAATCTCAAAAAAAGAAACGTAAATAACATGTACTTACCAAATTTTAAACTTCCACACACAAAATACCAATTACCGATAACTTAGACTAACACTTTGATCTCGTAAAGTTTTAAACAGTTCCCCACTTTATTCGAAATTGGTTCACAGAATCCTTTAATTAAACCTTGCAAAGGTTTTGTCCATAGTACGTTATAAACTGAAATAAACTTTTCATCTCGACTCGGATATCGTGAGCATGCGTATCAGTCTATGCGCCTCACGCGTCAGACCAGTGCCGATTCGCTGTGCAGACTGACTCATTTCAACCTGTCCTTAACTCGCGCTTCCATGCTGAAATTTTCACACCACAACCCACTACAGAACAAACCAAATCATTATTCTCTATACAAGTACATATAAAGTCTAAAATACAGCCACAATTCAACGCATTGTTAATGTTTTCTCAGCTGTTGTATTGGTTAAGAATTTTCAACCGGCTTGAATAAAATTAACGAAATGTAACAAGGCGCGCAATAATTACTTGGCAGCTAGATCACACACGTAATGTCTCTATTTTTCAGATATTATTTTGCGTTGACAACGTTTATTTTCTGATGACTGTTGAACTACCATGAAGGCTTAATAATAATAAAATCTAGCAATTCTAAGCTTTGCAGCGTGGTTAAAATATGGAACTAATTGCCTGTACATGTGTTTCGTCCTTTCCCTTGTTATGGGATCCTTTAAACAGGCATGTAGAAGATTTTTACGTGTCGGCATGGCAACTGACAGGTCGGTTACCTGCCCGTTGCCACAGCGCTTCCTTTTTCCTTTCCATTAAGCGCAGGGAAGCCAATAAACCGTACTACTATTTAAAAAGATACTAACTAAGTAATATGACATGAAACATGGATCTTGTTACCTGTCAGTTGCCACCGCCATGCCGGCCCAACCCTAACCCCCCCACGAGCTCCAGAAACCCTACTCACCGGCAGAAACACGACCCAGAGGTCATTTGACTGCGGTATTCTATAGGGTGGAGGTCCTTCCCCGGACGGGCGGCTCAATTCGAGCGAAGATTCGCTATGCCCTACCTCTCTAAACTTTTACTCACCAATATTTTTAATTAGGCTATCATTATGGCTATCAACATCTTCCCACAATCGTGGAACAAGGCTTTAGTCATAGGTGGAGGTAAAGTAGTAAACTAACTTTGTAGGGGATTTCGAGGACCAGCGTAAAGTTGATACCTCAATACTGAAGTTACCCTGTACACTGGCTGCCATAACTTACAAGTATCAGGTACTTACGTGCCCTCAATGTGTACGGAGATTCGCAACGAAGTTTAAATTTATTATTTATAAATGTCTATCCATCTATCTTTCCGAATACGGTGGTGAATTTTATTATTGTTTGTACCGGAATTATTTGACCATTCATAAGTGCTTGGGCCCTACTGAAAACGAAAACGATCGTTGGTTGAACGTTCACCGCTTTGGGAAACATCTGGAGGTTTTACCCACAATACCACACAGGGCAGGCGGGTTGGCGATCGCAGGACATAGCTCTTTGCTCCGGTGACGCTGCTGCCCGTCATCGGCCTGTGATATTTAGCTACCTTCAATCGTGCTGGTTATACCGGCACCTATCGGTTGCCAGAGCCACGAGGCTCTTAACGGACGACCGTTATCCAGCAGGATGCAAGCGGGTGAGAGTGACTTGGAGGGAAAAGATGATGGCTCGCTCCCTTACATCTCAAAACGAGTGCCGAAGTAGAACCACAACTTCTTTGTTGATATTTTTTATATAAACTGACTTGACCGTATTGACATTCTATTCATCATCATATTAGCTATTGTTATAGTCTATTCTTAGTTTATTAGCGTCGTAAAACGCAATCGTGTTAATGAGCTACCTTTTATGCATTTTAAATTAAACGTTTAATCAGTCTCACGTGTGTGTGATAAATACTTCGTTAACATACTATCACAAGTCTGTACTGAAAAGTTAGCGGGTACGATAGCGCTATATCAAGTTAAATAGTATGAACCTTGCCAGTATTGAGTCTAGCTGCATATAATACCTATATACTAGTTTCCATAATTGCTAGATGTGTGAATAGTAGGTACAATGTTTGCATTATTACGCATTAGAAAGAAAGAAAGAAAGAAAGAAAAAACGTTTATTTAGTGCAAGACAACACATGTACACCAATTTACAAATAGACGGAGTAACTTATAGGTAAAACGTAGGTATAGGCACATGTAACTTAATAACGTACACTATAGAACAATGCACCAAAAGGGTAACCACTCAGCATTAGCCGTGACGCAAGCGCCGCGGCGCTGATTTTCAGTGGTACCGTTTATTAATAATAATAAAAAATAAAAAATATAGAAAACACAGAAGTATAAAAATAAATAGTAGAGTGAAGGTGACGGTGTAAAAACTTGGTATGGCGAATTAGCCGACGATAAACATGACATTTGAGAAAGTAGGTAATAAGTAACAAGTGTATACGTTTATGATAATAGTATTATGGTTCAGATGGAGTACTGTTTTGCTGAGACGGCAGCTACGCAGAAGATTGTAGATTTAAGAGGAACTTTTTTAATTTAAGCTTAAAAGAATGAATAGTTTGTGAATTACGAATCGGCGGTGGCAAATCATTCCAACATTTTGAGGCGGCAAATCGAAAGCTGCCTCGAAAAGCGGCTGTCCTGTGTATTAGCGTACATCATTACATACTCGTATATTAAGTTTAAGATATTTAAGGTACCATTGGTACACACGGAAACACGTTAAATTTCCCCAATGTAAAGGTTTAAATTTATACATTGTTAATGAAATAAGCGCAATGCATCACGAGCAGGTGAGATTGGGTTGGAGCGAAATGTTGGTGGGCATCATCATGATCATGATGCACTCAGATCAGATTACAGACGAGGCCCTGGCAAACGACTGGTGTTAGTGTAACCATCGCGAATAAAGGCGTAGCTAAATGCCACTGGCTGATGACGGGCAGCAGCGTCACTGGAGCGAGAAGGTACGCCCTGCGATCGCCAACTCGCGCGCCCAGAGTGGCGATTAAGGGTAAATCCTCCTGGTGTTTGGATGAGGTGGTGAACAACTGTAGAGGCCTATGTTCAGTAGTAGACTGCAATAGGCTGACGGTTAATTTCGTAATTAGACAGAAAAACCTAGCATTACTTTTAAACTGGATTCGAACCCGATACTTTTGGTCCTCAGACGGCAATCACTTCCACTAGACCGACAAGGCAGTGAAAAACTATAATAATCAGCTAACAAGACTGTAAAATTTAATGTTTTAATAAATATCTTCTAAACAAATTTTCCTTTTCATATTTCTTGTAGTTTATGTTGAAAATTTTACAGCAAAAACCGCATAGACTTCTCAACGCCCGATTTAATTATCGTAATAAAATTTGTTTATGCGTTTAAAGTAGCATTATAAATAATAAAATTGAAGCTCTTTTTAAAATCGATTACATCTTTCTAGTCGAAGCAGGATGAGAACATTCACAACGTATGAATTTATTCACAAAGTATGATTAGTTAGAAAACTCATTGCGTAAAAACTTCATTAACATCATCAGTCTGTAAACGCCCACTGCTGGACACAGGCCTCCTTCAATGACAACTTAGGGACTTCATCTTAGCCATCACTTAGAAGGCGGGTTGGTGACCACATCAGGTTTTATTTGTACCAAGATAATACTTCCTTAGTCGTTTTCTACGACACCCACGAGATGAAATGGGATTCTTCCTATGCTAAATTCGGAAAACACACGGATAACTAAAATAAGAAGAAGACAACAAGTACAGTACCACTCACTACTGAATAAAAGAAATATTTTTACTATCAAGTGTTTATAACACGATTGAAAAGAGAATCAGTCATCATATGTTTCATAGGTAAGTAATTGTTATTATATATATTACACAATTATGATTAACTGTGTCGGAATGTACGTATTGACTTACATTTCGATACGCTAACATCATCGTTAATTTATACAATTCTTTGCTAAATACATTTACATACAATGTATTATGGTCATTAAGGCTGCCTGTCCGGTACGGAGCGAGGCTAGAATCCACCAATAGAATCGTGGAACGCGATTAAAAGCGGAGATTTCAAGCAACAGGAATGTTTCCAGGGTAAAAGTAATTACATTATATTTAGTCCGTATTTTAGATTATAAAAATATATTGGACACGTATTTTTCCTTTTTTTGATTTAAACAAAAATAATAAAGATTCAGGGCATCAACATTTAGGAGCAGGGGTCTTTCACGTCACTCTGTGCGAGAAAACTCCCACTCTTTGACGTTACGCGTAATTTTAACGGACTATATATAGATATATATAGTCCGTTAAAAATTACAAAATTTTTGGTCTAATTTCCAAATAAAAAATACGTGTCTTTTATTTTTGAACAATCTAAAAGACGGACTAATTATATTTTTTACGGCAACAAGCCTATTCTATTAGTTGATTTAATTTTTATCTCGCTCACTGCTTCGTAACCTCGCTTTGCTACCGTGGAGAGGCAACCTAACTCTTTTAACGCCACGGCTGACAATGATCGACAAATGATAGTTTTTCTATTGTCTCGTTTTTTGGCATTTGAAATCTTAAAGGGCCAAGTGAGCTCAAAAGACATAGATGACAGACAAACAATAGCTTTTATGTACCTAGTGTATTTTTAGATGTATTGTGTTTTTTCTTTCAAAGTCTTTACTTCTTGATAGCAGGCTTTTAATTATCAACTAGTAATAGATTCACTTTGACGATTTATATAGATAGAGTGTGTTTTTGGAATATTATAGGTATATCTACTCTAATCTTACAAAAAGTAATTGTACACAAAGTTATAGGATACAGGTAAAGTTGTAACCCTATGGCCAGAACTTCATCAAACTGAACCTGGAATTTATCGGCTGTTATGTGTGACATGGGACCACTAAACTAATGAGGCAGTCTGACTAGTGGTAATAAGTCGTTCAACCGAATACCTAACACAAATACTCAATACTGAAGAGCGCTTGGGGGAACGATACGGCGACAAAAACATACTCGTAATTCATTCGTTTCATAACAGGTAAAATATGATTTTGATACAATTTCCAATCCATTATTCATAAATATCAAAGGGATTTCACATATATTGTGCGTGTTACATGCAAATATACATAAGCAATGAAAAAGAGATTTGTAAATGTGATACATTTCAGATGAAGAATTATCGAAAAATTTTGGGTACGTACATTAATTTTGCTGTAAATTTGCTCGTTTTGTCTACATTTGCTGAGATAGGTTTATGATTCATATTTTTATCTATGCCATAACTAAATGTGACGTGATTTGACAAACGCAATTCTTATCTGTTTCCGTAATACCAAACCGCAGGAAAGATATCTCAATTACAATATTTATATTACTTACGTCGAATCAAACACTATTATATACGCTTCCCATCTATCAGATGCCATATTCTACTGCATACATTTATTTATAGCCAATTTTCTATCTTCTACGACCAAAACAGGATTAATACATAAAAATACGCATCTGACACTATCAATAAACCCTCGTCAAAATGATATATTATGAATCCTATTTCGTCGGATTTATTAATAACCACTTGACAGAGTTTTTAAAACTATCTTAGTATAGTTTAAGTGTGTATAATGTCGATACAGCTTCTCTGCAGACGTAATGTAGGACAACCTCAAGCCAGGACGTGGAGTGACGGTATGCGCAAGATGGCTGGCAAGTCCTTGATGCGAGAAGTTCGGGATCGAGCAAACTGGCGAACAATTGGAGAGGATTATATCGAGCAGTAGACTTTGAAAGGCTTATGATGATGATGTGCTTGTAATAAGCTCTACAACAAAAACGGATCAAATTGTAGATTGTGGTTGATTCCATTAATAAAAATAAGTCACAAGTCAAAAATAAAATAAAAGGTCATTAAGTCCTAAAGTAAATAACTTGTTTTATAACTTCGAGTAGGTACTTGTATTCCGGCCATAATAAATAATAATGTTATTTCGTGTCCAAATTCGGTTAGTAGTAGACTGATTAAACGCTTGAGTTCATTAATACTAGTAAAACGATTAATATCGAAATTCAATCACTAATAGAAATTCAAAACTCTAGGTACTAATACCTAAATAAATCGGTATGAAATTATTTCTCTCATTAATATTCGATAGGTGCACAAGGTTAATATCAGTCGTCTATAACAAGCGTCTCTATGGCACACATGAATGAAAATACTTTAATTATTCATTAATAATGTGGCCTTGATATGTGAAATGCGTTTTAATAATAGCGAAAAATTATTATTACAATATTTATATATATATAGGGTAGTTATATAGGTACAATTTAGTAGGTTAGACTCGGATGTTGCGACGTTAAAAAAGTACCTCATTCAGTATTTCTCCAAACATTTTTAACTGAATGTCCTTAAATGCCCTCCATTATTCATCCAAGATTTTTTTTTATCCAGGATTTTGCTCAAATTTAGTTAACTCGGTGTGGCCTTACCTTACGTATTCAGATTTTGTGCTTAGTTTTGCGCAACAAACAATTTAATTCTTTACTTTATTAGGCCCACGCCTAACTAGTTTTTAGGTTGAGGATAAGGTACCTACTTTAACTTAGATACGTTACCTGGGGAATCAAAGGGTACTTTGTAGGTATCGAAGGGCTAAGAAAAAGTTGTACATTGGCGTTTTTTTTGTTCAAGATTTACGTATTTCATCGTAAATTGGCTTAGAGAATAAAATAAATTATTAAGAGTCGGAATCTACTAAAATTAGCGAGGTTATTTGGATCATATTCGGGATCGGGATTTATTCATTTTGTTTTTGTTAATATTATGTATTTTAGTTTCTGTTAAAACCCGTATTTACAAACAACACTTATTATCTATGAAAACTAACAACAATATGCGATGTAAGGCACTCAAGTTTTGTAGGTATACGAGTATGAATAGGTTTTTGGGTATTCTGCGTCCACGCGTCGCATAAATCGTGTTAATGTCACCGCAGTAGGTTCCTATATGACAGGGCCAAGTAGGAACAAGAATCCCTGTTTAAACTACCATAGTTAAAAAAAATTGATAGTTGTTCAACTGGAAGTGTGATCGATCTATTTTATTGCTTTCATTTTATCATATTGGATTTTTGTGTATGAACTTGGTGTTTCTTTTTGCTATAAAAATCATTGAAGTGATAAAGTTATAGAATAAATAATCTGTCAGTCTGATGCACATTTCAAGACGATGTTTACTTTTAATTACCGTACATAGTGGACTTTCTCAACAGTGAAAGATTTTTTCAAATCGATCTAGCAGTTTTAAAGCCTTCTTTCCTCTTTATATTAGTGTAGTTAAAGTTAAGTTAGGCGCTGGCAACCGATTGGTGGTGGTATAACCATCACAATTAAAGGCGTTGCTAAGTACTATTATATAGACCGATGACGGGCAGCAGTCCCACCGACGCTAGAAACTCCGCCCTGCGATTGCCGAACCGCCTGCCCAGCGTGGAGATTATGGGTATATCCTCCGGATGTTTGCCCTAAGTGGCGAACAACTGGAGAGGCCTGTGCCAAGCAGTGGACTGCAATAGGCTGATGATGATCATGACGAGATAAAGTTAATTCCAAGTGCTCATATTGTACCATGTAAAAAGGGTGAATGCTTTTTATAGCAACATAGCAAAGTGACCTCAAAACAAACAACCTATAGTATAATGTACTACGTCTACGTAACAACAATTACCTTACATGTTTTACACTTTTAAACCGACTGAGCTTATAAAGTCCTTTGATGAATGAAACGAACAAGTTTTAGCTGACTTTTCTTGTGTTTGTATTCAAGTTGGTCTCGGATTGTAATTTGAAACATTCACCGCTTAACCTCGTTACTTTTGAATGAGTTTTCGCCGAAAACTTGTAGCATTGTTCAAAAATTTTCATGCGAGAAAAGGCTAATATTGCGAGACTGATAAAAGTTTGTCGTTAGGTCAGATGGAACTTTAATAAAATTTATAATTGTGTACTTGGAATCGTTTACATGGCCTACAGAAATTCCTTCTTAATTAACTTTTTGATTGACTGCCTTGTTATTTTCTTTGGTAGTTATTCTTCCAAACGCCTTCTGATCTTTGGCAGATCAATTTTTTTTTTGTTTTTTACTAATTTTTTGCACTAACGTGTGTCGCGGTGGCCATTTCTGGGCCAACGCTAGCGAAATAATTGTTTCACCTCGTCCCAAACTAAACCGAAGCCTGTGCTATGACATTATAAATACGACGCTAGACCACTAATAAACTTAATTAGATACTTTTTCTTGTAAATAGATACATTGATACATATCAAACCCAGAATAATACAAACATAACACAAATATTGCAGCATATATCCTCTACCTGAAGGTTGTCTGGAAGAGATCGCTTTCGGCGATAAGGCCGCCTACATTGTACTGTACTACTATATCTGTAAAATGTCTTTTTCCTGTACCTACATGTTTTATTTTGGTGCATTAAAGAGTATCTATCTATCTATGTATATTGCAGTGCGGAGATCGAACCTGCGATCGTTGTGTCAGAGGCAGTCTTCACTGCCACTGAACCAAATTCATCAATCATTATCATTAGCAGCCTATTGCAGTCCACTGCTGGACATAGGTCTCTCCAGTTGTTCGCCACTTTGGGCAAACACCTGGAGGATTTTCCCATAATCACCACGCTGGGTAGGCGGGTTGGCGAACTTGGCGATCATCGATAGTCAATATAATACTGGGAATTGTAACCCAGCAAAGTGGGATCACGAAATCCAGGATCCAGCATAATTTTAGACCCTATCAATGTAATACCTACTTCACATAAAAATAATGAAAACATAAGAAGAGTGCTGAAGTGTTCTTACTTCTCAAATCTTCTTATCATTGTACACACGTCTGAATGTTCATCTACGCGTTCCAGCCTACCAAATTCATCTCTCTCACACGTTATTACCCTTGCGATCTTTCATGACAATTCACACATTTCTACATATTAAGTACATTCCTTCTTCAATCTTTTACATTTAGAGTAAAAGTTCCGTTTCAAACAAATAAATTGTATAGATATTTTATTTTCACAAGCAGTACATTTTTGTGGTAACCCCTTATCTAGTAGTAAAGAAAAAGGAATTACCAAAAACTTTGAAAGGTGTCGAAATGCTCGTGAATTATATTTCATACATATACGTATAATCTCAAAAGCTATACTCAAAAATTATTAAATGTAGTATTGTTTAAATTTATTTAATTAATTAATATTTTTTTGTTTATTTCTCTCACAATAGGTATGCACAGTCACATCCGTTATTTTCATCATTTTCAATTACAACACGATAGTTGTTTTTTTTAAATTTAATTATACCTCTGCTAATAATGCGTACGTTATATAATTATAAACAGTTAAAATCATAATTTTGAGCTCAGTTTATTTGCCACACGTAATAATATACAGCCATATTTTACAGCTGCCGAAATTGAAAATTAAATTTCAATTCAACAAAATACGTTCTACATAGTGACATTCTGCAAATAACAAAACATTTGTGGTAACCGAAACTATTTTCGGATTTCAAACGATTAAGATATCGCGTGAATCGATGAATAAATTTAAATCGTGACAAATGTACTGAACTGGAATTTGTTCAGTGATTAAAAACCAATCAATCACTGCGAGCGAAAAAGGACTAAAGATTAAATGTTCAACAGCCGACAATAATGTGTATAGTTTGCTACTATTTGTATGCTTTATTGAATTGTAATAGAGTTTATTTTGAAGTACCTCTGGATGCTAATTTAAGGTAAATAATAAAATACAGTTCTTTGTTTAAACACTGACGATCGCAAGTGAACCCTGTAAAATCTATATTAAGCACTTATTGTATGATTACTTAGTTACTCAAAAAGGGCGATTGAATTTGAACTTTTTTTTGATTTCATGTGCATGTTGCTCATTTTCATCAAATGTTTAACTGCAGTGAATCCAGATCTAATAAAAAGTATATTGTTTGTAGGTCACCTATCAGGGCAGTTAGCATGTTAACAGTGACATTTTAGTGAAAAAAGGTCTCAAAATTAGAGTGTATCCTAAATGCTACTCATTACTCTTAGTCGGCCGTTGGTATAATGGAAATATTAACAATCAAAGGAGATTTAACAATATATTTATAAACTTTACAGATCTTACTTCTTACACAATTGTATGTTCTAAAATTAAAGGTGCGTCGTGAATCGCCTTATAAACAAGGGTTGCTCAGAATATCTTCACTAAGCGGGGCCTGTCAAGTAGATAATCGAGGTAATGTTATTTTAGTTCTGACAAACGTAACGTTGACATTCGGAGAACAGCCTAATGTAATAGCGATTTGTCACATTTTATTGACACGTATCGCTCTATAATTTGTCACCACATACAGACAACCTTGGAAGACTTCAGGCTGGGCCCTGAAATTCCGCAAAGGACAATTCTAAAGTGTACCCGATCTTCGTATACCAAGTTCGTAACATATTGTAGTTAGGTAGTTTTCAGAATACCTAACCTGTCTCAAAACTCGTGTTGTCACTGCTGTTACCCTTCGTATGTTTTTTTGATCGCTTTGTTAATAACTAACTGCCAAGTTATTGTACATCTTATTTACTTAGCGGCTCATACGAGCTTCCCGATAGACAAGATATGCGATCACTTCCGCTTTTCTGTCAGTTATGATACTATCCGCCTAATTCAACAATCCACACATACATACATACTTGCACATACGAGTATAAGAAATCATGGCAACTTAGGTAACGTACAGAGTTTTTGAAACATTCTAGAAGTCTATATCTCGTAATATCTTGGGATCAATTGCTTGTCACATCAATTCAGAGGAATGCTAAATTTGCGCACAGGTCTTATTGTTTGAGATAAAACTTTTGCTTTTTGAATAATTGTTTCATTAGATCAGATAGATGATTTTTATAAAGTTTATATTTTGTATTATTTAAAATATCGTGGTCTAAAACAATACAAAAATATTCATTTCAATGTTTATTTGTGTAATTACAATTGGTGAATATGGATTAAACTATATTGAAGGTATTTTAACATTAAAATTATCTTATATTTATATTTATTTTCATCATCATTATTTTCAGCCTCTCAGTCCACTTTTGGACAAAAAAAATCTTATTGCTCGATTCTGAGTTACCCAGCAGTTACCCGTCATCTTGCACCTGGTCTGAGGGCGTCCTATAATACATTTGTCAATAACCCGCGTCTTAAGTACACTCCAGAATTTGTATATCCCAACGGTTATCAATTCTGCGGCTAAAATACCAATTCAGGGAGCTCTGACATTTATTTTGATCACTAAAACACTAGTTATTTGAAGTACTTATACGATAAAGTAATCAAATATTTGCTTTCTTCAGCTTACTCAGATTAACAGTTACTCCATAGTTTCTTATAAAGTACTTATTAGAAAAGTAGTACGTAATCTGCTTTATCTTTAATTTAGTTCGAATCACTTTGGCAATTGTTTTTTTTTACTATTTCATCATGTTCAACGATGTAGTAGTAATGTAAGTGTGTTCAAATGAAATAAGATTAATTGATGAGAAAAACAATTTATAGAATAAACACTTCAAATTGCCTAAAGCTGCAAAAAGCTTTCGAATGTGTTTTTATTTGCTCAAAGGTATAACATACCTCTGAGCTAACAAAACTTTGTTTCGTAGTCGTGATTAGATTGACTAATTGAATAGACATTTTCTATAGCCCAAAATTTTTGAAAACCTCTCGTTGAAAAGTTAAATGATTTTACTTTCACCTATTCATCCCAACAATACAGACAATTGTTTGAAATAATAGGTTTCCATAATATTATTCATTACTAGCTACAGCCTGCGGATTTTCCCGCACGAATATCGATAATAATATTATGTAACCAATGACCCGCTCTGGCTTCGAATGGGTGCAATACAATATGCATGGGTGCAATATATATCCCTTCGTCTTGAATGCCTCTACCTATCTTTAAAAGCGCCGAATCAAAATCCATTGCGTAGTTTTAAAGATTTAAGCGTACATAGGGACAAACAGACAACAAAAGCGACTCATATTATTCTAGGTATGTAGCGATTTCTATTTCAATGTTATTTGAGAATCACACGAAAAGTGTGTGTGTCAACCACAGAATTCACTTTCGCTTGAAGATTTAGAAAGTACTTTGAACATATAAAACTACAATGGAGAGATATCGCACGAAATATCTTGTTGATAAAATTAAAACCTATTTAACAAGTGTGATTTGAGAAAACATTTGCCTTAAAATAAAATTCTTCTACTGCATTTATAATTTAATTAGTTAATGTGAAGGTGTATGGCCCTGGGGGCGGACATTAAATATAATAAATAAATGCACCAGACAATTACCACAACCGCCTAGACACAAACAACAGGTTTTTCCTTGTACTATAAGTACCAGATAATGTCTCTCAGAACAATATTAATAGCCTAAGGCGGTCAGAACTCTAAATTAGGCTGGATTCCAACAAACGTAGCAGCAGCCGGCAGCAGGTTTTTGAGGCAAACTATTTTGAATCCTATCTGAGTAATTATATAGTTCTAATCTAATAATTGTTTAGTAATCATCATCATCAGTTTATCGCAGTCCACTGCTAGACATAGGCCTCTCCAGGTATTCGCCTCTTTGGTTTTGCCCATAATCGCCACGCTGGGCAGCCGGGTTGGCGCTTGCAGGGCGTAGCTCCCCGCTCCGGTGACGCTGCTGCCCGTCATCGGCCTGTAGTATAAAGCTGCGTCTTCAAACGTGATGTTCATACCGCCAGTCGGTTGCCAGAGCCTCGTTCGTTATTCAGCAGGATGCGCCACGGGAAGATGAGAGTGGCTTGGAGCGAAAAGATGATAAGTCGCTCCCTTACATCCCAGATGTTTTGTCGCTTCCTTACATGTTACTTTATTGGAATACAAAGTTTGAACTAAAAAAGTTATATTTATTGGAATGCAAAGGACACACTACACCAAGAGGCTGCACGAGCCTTCAAGCGCCCGCACTACCCCTAGTTCTATCATTTGATCTTACAGCCACTGCCGGCCGCAGCTCCTTCAGAAGGAACCGAGCCTAAGGCTCTGACAGAAAGACAAGTCTGTTTTAAGCAGACTTGTCTGATATGGCACTACTAACTGGAAAGCGTTAATGGCCGATGCTTCAGAACTTCGGTTCTCCCATCAATTGCCTCCTTAATTGATTTTCGGGAAAGTTTGAATTGGCATTATTTAAGTTGATTGGGTATAAATCAGAACCAATGTCAAATTGTTAATAACTACCGTGGAAGTCAAAGTTATACCCAAGCATGAAATGTGGTATCAATTTCGTTAGTTATAAACTTACCTTGGTAACTTAGTTACTGTTGAGTTTGTCCTGTTGCGTTTGTAAATCCCAATGGAGATCACCAAACTATAGGGAAGTTATTACAAGAGATTTATCAAGAGTACCTATATACCGGTACTGTGAATTGGCCCGATGGCTGTTTTAGTAGTGAACTCTGTCTTCTGCATTTAGGCTCGCAGTTTGATTTCCACCTGGGACTGATATTGGTGTGGCGAACATTTGTGCTTGTTCCGTGTGTTTGGTGTTTGTAGTTAAGTTGCGTATGCCCAATGGACTTTTCCCTTTTAAATATTAAGATTATAGATCCTACCACAATCTAAAGTTATGAGACGGATTGTGGTATAAAGATTTTATCCCAATAATTGTTAACATTGTTTCAATGTAACAGAATACGGATGATGACAAGGTATGAAAATGAAGAAAATAATTAGTCCGTCTCTTAGATAATAAAAAAATATAAGACCCGTATTTTTTGTTTTGTCGAAATAACAAGAAAATACTTAGATATAGCGCATTAAAGTTACGGAGTGGGGGCTGACTACGTCACGTTAGAGTATATTTTGTACTCTAACGTGACGTCATGTGACATTTAAAATCAATGTATCTTCGTAAGTTTTTGAACAAGAGGCAAAATAAAAAATACGTATCCAATATTTTTCATTAATCCATCTGATGGACATTAAATTATTTTTTAGTCATCATCCCAATTATCTACTTAAAAATTTTAAAAATTAAATGTATGTTTTTTTCCGATTATAATTGAATCCCTCAGCCATCACTTGGCTCAGGTGATAGGATTACCTAGTACTAAAAGGATCACTTCTACACCTACCATTAATGGTTATTAATAACACAATATTATCCTCTCTATTTAGCCGTGTCGAAACCTGTCAATTATTTTAACGTTTTGTTGCGATCGTCTTATTCGTGTCTTTTTTTTCCTTTTTTTTATTCTTCTTTTTTGTTAAACTTTTTTGTTAATTACACATATCTACATAATACATATAATATGTAGTAATGAAATGTTGTGATGTAATATGTTTTTTTCCCTAAGTAATGTGTGAGAGTGTCGAATAAACGAATTTCTTCCTTGTTTCTATAAACTCTTACACACCTAAAATAGATACCAGTGTTATTCACCTATAACAATACCCGTATTGATCGTATACTAAATATGATAATAATACAAGATCAAATTATTTGACTTACAAACTGTTTCCGTAGTATTCCAACGAGTTGCAAATGAAATTGAAATGCGGTCTTTGAAATGCAATTATCTGACTTGCGACCAGCGAGTCTGAATATTGTTCTTTGGTGCACTAACTAGGTAGTTTAAATAACGTATTGAAATGAATACAAAACCAGGATATCAATTTTTGATGCCGTTGTTCGACCAAGTAAAATAAATAACCCAAGACATTCCACGCTGGGCAACACAGCGCAATCTAGCCCCAAACTAAGCCGAAGCTTGTACTATGGGTACTAGACCACTGATAAACTTACTTAGATACTCTTTTTGTTTGTAAATAAATACATTTATACATAGAAAACACCCAGACTAATACAAACAGATGTCTTTGGGCATGTGTTCAAACACAAATGTTTGTAATGTGCGGGGTGCGGGTGCATCGAACCCACGACCCTTGGCTCAGAAGGCAGAGGTCACTACAAATTGAGCCACCACGCCAGTCAGTCGCATTTGAATGACTGTAGCAAATTCTCCTAGGAAGGAACTTAGGTTTGGCTCAAACACATTGCTTCTTCAGTACCTCGCAGTATCTACCTCATTTTCGCAATCCGAGGAAACGGGAGTCCAGTACAACTGGAGAGAGTTTGGATTAAATCAATGGTGTTCTATGTATGTGTCACTGGAAGTTTTCTGAATCCTGTTCGCTATTGAGTAACTTCTAAACCCAATATTACAACTTGAACCTACCTATCTCTGGCTCTAAAGTTTATCGGTGTAGATCCAATTTGGCAACGTAAAGTCTAAGACGGGATTTTGCATTCTGATTCTTTTCTGCACCACCATTTGCAGACCATGGCATATTTGCTGAATGCTGCATGCTGGCTGCGACTGGGGAGCACCATTTGATTGCAGATCATAGAATATTTGCTTATCTCACACCTGTGTCCCACTACGTGCACGATGGGTTACCTTTACAAGGCGACCGACAGTAGTATCCAGCTCACCAGATTTGTGGCCAGTTCTACATAAATATGAGGCAGAGTACCATTGCTTAGACAGGAAAAAGAAGACCCAAGCCTGAAAATAATATGGTAAAGCTACGATTCAAGTATTATTGTGTGTTTGTTAAAAAATGCTTGCTTTAAAGTTAAAAAGTTGCAATGGGCGTGATTTTATTGTTTTTATACGACTTTCTAAACAAACCCCGTTAATTTTATTTGTACAATGTAACAAGATTCATGTTACTTGTACAGTAAATTGACTAAGCCGTTAAAGAAAATTTCAACAAATAGCTTTTCCGTTTAGTGCTTTCTCACTCGTTACTGAACTTAAATTGTTATTGCTACCCCGGGCGTTCAATAAAGATAATAAATTAGGCTAACTGTGTTGTGTAATTACGGGGTAAATTAAGTAACAACTGTAATTTCGTGTGTAATACTTGAAGGGTATAGCCACCCTTAATTGGCGGAAAAAAACTTAAGTTCATTTAAAAATGTATTTTTTTTATATAGTAGATCGACATAGTGGCTTCCCTAAGCCTGACGGAAAGCGAAACAGAAGCCCAAGTCGCTGTGACAACTGGCAAGCAACAGGTTAGTGACCTGTCAGTTGCCACTGCCATGCCGGCCCAACCCTAACCCCCCACAAGCTCCGGAGACCCTACTCACCAGCAGAAACACGACCCGGAGGTCATTTGCCTGCGGTATTCTATAGGGCGGAGGTCCTTCCCCGGACGGGCAGCTCAATTCGAGCGAAGATTCGCTATGCCCTACCTCTCTTATACTTATCTCTCGTATACTATTTTCGTTATCACTATATAATTGTTCGATTCATTATCACAAAATAGTTAGTGACAAAGTATGCTCTGAGTATTTCAGGATAATCGGACCACATGAACTAAAGTAGCCGACTCAGCTCAAAGGATTAATAAGTTGAAGTGGTAACTAGGTTCGGGGAACTCGTATTTGATACAGGGTGCGGTTATCGGCAACCGATAGAAGACTCAATTGAAATCGCTTCGTCTGCATAACGTCTTATCTACAAAGTGTGTGTTATCAACTCTATTTCACATAAGTACGAGTGTGAATGTAGGGAATATACATGACTTTTTAAAAGATGTATTGAACTCGTGTATTTAAATTTTCTTTACAATAGATGTTTGAAGCAAATATGTCCCTCCCTCACACAAAAACAGGCTTTTCTATGGAGTTGTGTGGCGCGAATATAACCATCTTATGTTTGTCTTATCGTAAGTTACAAGTTATCGGATTTATAACAAAGAAAATAAACTTGTGACTCGTATAAAATAAAAGATACTTATAAAATCGATAATTGTGCGTGGTAAAATGCATGTTTAAATAAATAACTGTTCAAGAACTAAGGTTTTTCCTTATACTATGAGTGCTAGATAAAGGGGCGTCCCCTAAAATACCCAGACCAAAACCATCTATACAAGTTTATTTCCAATTTGATATTTCCGGGAGTCTAACAAAGAACCTTAAATGTTGTAGCTCCACTAAGGCTATCGGATGTTAGTATTTTAGTTTCGTTTCAGAATCAATAGCGTGACTCAAAAATTAGTCTAAATTCTATTGGAAACATAATGAAGAAACGGAAAATGAGTGACTATCTTAATAGGAGCTTTGAGTAAAGTAAAATACACTTTAGTTGTGTACTTTAACCGCTGTAGAGTCCCGTTGCCTGAAAAACAAATAGAATAAGGAAATTTACTGTTTATGGAACTTGGTTTACTTTATAAATTAATTTGTAATCTTAAGGAATTACCACCCATTACTTTGAAAAAAGGCTTTGCTACGGTTGTATAAAGATTTGTGAATAAAAAGGATTTTTATTTGTCGGTCCATTTTCCTAAGACGTTTTTTCAGTATCTAGGTACAAATGAGGGAAATAAAAGTTTCAGAAAAGAGCCTAAATACAAAATATTTATTCTGGAAATAGTCTCGTTAATGCCTTTTGACGTTTTGTGAAAATTGTAGTGTATTTTTTTTTTTTTATAGTGGCTCGACATAATGGCTTCCCTACACCTGATGGAAAGCGAAAGAGAAGCCCAAGTCGCTGTGACAACGGGCAAGTAACTGGTCAGTTACCTGTTAGTTGCCACCGCCATGCCGGCCCAACCCTAACCCCCCACGAGCTCCGGAACCCCTACTCACCGGCAGAAACACGACCCAGAGGTCATTTGACTGCGGTATTCTATAGGGTGGAGGTCCTTCCCCGGACGGGCGGCTCAATTCGAGCGAAGATTCGCTATGCCCTACCTCTCTATTTATTTTGTATTAATAAAATTTATATAATAGTAGGTACAATATAGCTATTCATTATGTACATTTATTCGACGAGATGTATTGTTAAAGAAAACATCACGAGAAAACCTTTAAATCTGTAAATAAATCTTCAAGTCATGTGAAATTAAGTTTTTCTTAGACAATTCACACCAGCCGGTGATAATTAATTTAAAAAGTTCTTTTTCTCCATTGAACTCACGAATCCCAGCCCAGTTTCAGCATTAGGTTAAACACTTTGGCGCTACTAAATTATGTAGAATTACCTATTACTGGTAATTGCACTGTTATGAGCAAACATGGCACATACTATTCCTAGGTAATTACATAATGTCAAACATATTGAACACCTGCATAGTAAATGATATAATATGTTGTCTTGTCGGAGTCCAAGATCCACTTGGGTTCGTTGAGTCAGCGAAATAAGTAAATATTGTTGTTTTAAAGTTTAGTCACTTGCGTAGATTTCGACTTCTTTACAAACTTGTAACTCGCTGTCCGATTAAGATCTAAAACATTACAAGCCAAGATTCATACGCGCCGATACATAAAAAACAATTAGAATACGATGTAGGTACAGCACAAAGAACCCGTATAACATAATTACGAAACAACATATATATCTCTGACAGCCTCCTTGCTACACATAAAAAAGATATCGTAATTTATAATCTCATAAAAAATATTTAACCAACATCGGTAGACATTAAATCCGCGCTCAACGCGTATAACGGAACCCATATCCTGTACGTTACAGTTTATGGTTACAAACAAGGACAACACCCATATTTCGAGAAAACTTTACCGTTGTTTTAAGTACTTTACCCGTTCAGACGATAAATATTATTCTTTCATAATAAAATACATTTTGGAATCGTTTTGTACAAAAAGCAAATTGTACTCATATTTCGATATAATATGTGACATTATCACGTTTTAATTAAAACTTTAGGGAATCAAATGGTTAGTTTTTAATAATGTTTTTAATTAGCGGCAACCACTTAACGACACGACGACCATTTCTGCTAATGTTGACTTAAAGTAGTAGTCACTATCCAGGGGAAAAATCCTTATCATCGACTGAGTAACGTAAAGCGATATTTTTCGTTTGCAGGAAAATAACAAACTACAAAATATTTTTCCAAATATAACTTAAGATAGTCCCAATAAGGATTAAGTAGAGTGCCGACTATCAAAAAATATTCTCCGTAAATAGAATATCACAAAATGGCAAAAATCTAAAAGCACAGCGAACGACGCCAAATCCCTTAAGACTCTCGGCATTTGGCAGTCCTTAATCCCCACTCATCTTCGAAGTCTGCCAAAACGACCTATCATACTTCTTAGTCGCTTAAGCCGACATAAATATATCTTAGCGTAGGTTCAACCGGACAGGAAATAATACATGATACCCTGTTTTACGCTCACCGTATGTGATGCTGGCTTTTGCTTGCGTAGTAAAGTCTTGGCAATATAAAATGCTATAGCTGTCTACAGTTTCATGACTGGCATTGCATTCGCTCAGTGCATATCCGTGCATAAAGTCTTGTATATATTTTATCCTTTCAGGGTTCAGAATCAGGATGTTGGCTGTGATACAAAACCATACATCTGAAAGTGGTTTCAGCAGTGGGTTAAGCAGTCGGTACTTGCGCTTGATCTTTCGCCGGTCGTGTCGAACAATTGTCATAGATTATGACAGTAGGAGGTAAGGTAACCGCCTATCATCTTTTCCCCCCAAGCCAAACTCCCCTGCCCGTGGTGCAGCGGGCCAAATAACAAACGAGGCGCTGACGGGCAGCAGCGTCACCGGAGTGAGAAGCTACGCCCTGCGATCGCCAATCCGCCTGCCCAGCGTGGCGATTATGGGTATATCCTCCATATGTTTGCCCTAATGCCTATGTCTAACAGTGGACTGCAATAGGCAGATGATGATGATGATGATTATGACAGTGAAGGAACAAAAACTGCATCCGTATTTGCGCACACACTTCTACACACTTCTATCTCCTAGTTGACATGACTAGTACAGGAAGAGTCCTTAAAGATTGGTCGCTCTGGCAAATCTCGGTTAATTAGTTAGTTTGTCTTAATCACGATCAGCCTGCTATTGTCCACTGCTGGACATTAGCCTCCCCTAATGAGAATTGTCATTTGGGAGGATTTACCTTAGTCACCAGGCAGGTGGGTTGATGACTGCAGTAGATTCTAGTTACACCAAGTTAAACGCTGCTGCCTGGTTCCTGATATTCCCTTTGTTGTCTTCTACGACACCAACGTGTACAGGTCCAGATCCAGAATAGGATATATCATCCCTAGCTCATTAATTAAATCTGATACATATTTTTTAAAACTTCAAAAAACTGTTAGGTCGATTTTTTTTATTTTTGTATTTATAGGTATGCAAGATATTCCACTTTAAAACACATGTTTTATTACCTAAATAAATAAGACCTTATAACTATTAAACAAACGAATGTCTAAGTATCAATCTCATATCATAACTTTAAAAAATAATCTCGCACAAAGTAATAGCTTCTGAGTTAGTAATTATAACTCCTTGGGTAACTTAACTGGAAAAGTTATAATTACTTATATTACAAGTCTTCCGATTAAGTAAACTTAGGTTTGTGAGATAAATTGCAATTTATCTGAGTGACGTAATGCATCGAGTTTCCAAGATGGTTTATATTATCTTTTTGGTATTTTTAGTAACTTTTTGACTTACAATGATTCGAAATCGATTTCATCTATCAACTGCTTATTGTTATTCCATCAGCATCCTCATTATGTAGAATTGCTTCAAGGCATTGTATTCGGTTTTGGGCTAAATGAGGGCAGTAACCTTGTTCGAAACCTTGAATGACTGTGTGTTTTTATAGTAGGAATACTACATGATAGCAAATAGTGCATATTGAACGTGGTCATTCAATGAACGTGCTAGCCATTCAATTAAACAAGAGATTCTACCAGATGACTGCGACAGATAATTATACTGCCAATCAGTCGCCCGCCTCGTTCGTTATTTAGTAGGATGCACGACAGGCAGGTGAGTATGGCTTGAAGCGAAAAGATCGCTCCCTTACAAGCCTAAAGTACGAACTATATGCTATGATAGTATTACATAGGTCTTGCTTTCATGATGAGCTACTATTACGACATATATTATGTTCCGCATAATAAATATCGGGCAGGAATCCCATTAATTTAACTTTTATGTAACGCTAAATACGGCTCTGAATTTTGATGACACTTATTCCAGTTATCACCTGGTACCTACTCATAGCACTTGTACTTATTATTATTCCCTCGGGGAAGCCTTGTTTCATACCAGGTAGTGGCTGAAAAAAAACGAACACAATTAAGCAATTCCGGCGGAGTTGCGAGTGGAATACAAAATGACAATTAATTACACCTATTTGCCAAATGCTAAAAATACTAATATAATTAAAAGCACTGTGAAACCTACTGCAAATTTATGTAATTATAGAACTTTGAACTCTTCCCAGGAGATATACACTTTAAACATGTCACGCCAACCTATTTTTTTTAACTATTTACGGCTATATCGTAAATAATATATTGTATGGAACTGTACGGGCAAGCCATCGTACATTCGCGTTTTGCTGACACCGCGCCCCATATTGGGCCGCGCGTGATTACTGTTTACTTTATAATATTTTTATTTACTAGTACGTCACCGACTGTCATAGCAGTTACTAATCAAGGAAAGATTGCCATATTGGTTACGTGTACTTAACTATATACAATATACTACTAAAAACCCCGGCGATCTTTCTCTTTGGCGTACTCACCACTACAACTACTTTACTACTACTCATGTACGGAGCTTCGTGGTCTACTAAGCGGAGCCCCCTACAGGAACACTATGATTTCACCTTCAAGCAGCGATTATTTCCAATGTACATATGACTTGTGATATACATTCGAAATAGTCGATATCTTCAAAGCGCGGGTCTGCATTTAAATCCAGGGCCAGCAACGCTATTGTGTCTCCCTTGGATTTGCGGTGGTGTCTATAGACTGAATTGTTTACTTTTGTTTTAGAGGGGAATGCTTTAGGCACCTCGTGCCGTCTCCGGGGGGAGGCGGCATGGTGTGTGGGACTCACACCTCCTAAAATGGGAGGGCATACCCACTAAACCCCCCTGTGTCGCCAGTGGGCAGCAAGTTGCAGGGACACGGGTAGCGCCGAAGCATACGGCCACATCCCTGCCTGCCATGGCCAGCAGCAGATGATAAGCGGCCGGCACTCCTGGTCCGGGGAGGGCAAATACCCCTGCTCCGGGAGGACCTCGTGCAACGGTGTGGCTGCACCCACCATACCGTTACGCCCTTATGAGTGGATCGCGCCCCCGCACTCACCACTCGGGGCACGAAAGAGAGGCTCGGAGGGCATACGATACCTCAGAGGGCATACGATGCGGCTGAATTGTTTACTGACCTAACTGTACTAACCCTTTTTTTATACCACTAAGGTGACAGACAAGCCTACGGCCCGCTTGATGTTAAGCGGTTACCGCACTTTATGAACGTCTTGTACAACACATTGATATTATCAGTGATCTGTATCGCACTTCAAGCGAATAATAATTAAAAGTCTCCTTCGCATGCGGTCTAGCTTATAAGTGTGAAGTTGACAGTAATAGTTTTACTTTTGCTACTGTTTAGCTAAAATGCAATAAGTGTGAGTACTGTGATCGTGCTAGCTTTAGTTAACTGATCTGTACCAGCGCGTTGCCCATCATAACCCCCGGCTGTCAATGCAGCACTCAATCCACGACCTCCGGAAACCGGCAGAAATATGATCCGGAGTTCATTTAGCTGCCTAAATACTAAAATGCCGCAAAAGTTAAATATAATTATTTCAGACGGAAACTGAAAAAGCAATTTAGACGTCTCATTTTTCACATAATAGAGGATGCCACGGCTTTATCTCGTACGTAATACTTTAGGTTTGAACAATGGACCTTCACTAACAAAACGGTTTTCAACATTCCTGCCACCTAAAATTTTACTATTACTCATTGTCTTATAACTTGGCAAAGACCGGACCATTCCCAAGCCATTCAAATGTTAGTTACTCAAATGAAATGTCTGGTATTTACTTTGCTACCAGAACGACCTATATATTTAGATGCCTCTAATTTAAATAAAATCATAGGCTACATAATAAGGCTCCTCCAGCTGTTCGCTACTTTGTTCATGAAAATATCTGGAGGCTTCCATAATCGCTACGCCGAGCAGGCGGGTTGGCGATTGCAGGGCGCAACTTATCTCTACACTAACTTCATTCGAAAATATAAATGGCTTTGAGTATACCGCGAAACCGACCCAAAGCCGGTAGTCCTTGTCGTCAAAACATTTCAACGGTTTAAGTTAACGAGCCTAACTATGGAACACCCTAAGCAACACTGCTTAACTTTTCCTAGGAGCTAGACCTATCCTAAGTCCGGCGATGAGAACAAGGTCGCGGAGGCTTCCTTCGAAGTCATTTATAAAATTAAGAAATACGAAAAATCTTTATTACGTTTCGACATCACAACATAACAATAATAAATGGGCACGTACATTTCAAACTAAAAAACAAAAATGAACAAAACAGAACAAAGATGACATAAAGTGAGTAAGACCGGACGCCGAGTGATGGCGTTCAATATGAAAAGGTCTCGCTCAGGATTAAGCCGTAGCCCGTGTAGCAAGTCACAACGCTGCTTTTCAGTGATTCCTATCGAGTGAATTTTGTTGATTTATTTATTTATCATAGGTAGGTAGGTAGGTACTGGGACACGTATGCACCACACGCATCAACACGATTTTCTTTTCACCGTCCAACGATTGATCTTTTTTTATACTAGCTCGGGATAATGGCTTCCCTACGCCTGATGGAAAGCAAGAAAGAAGACAAGGGTTACAAAGTCTGCTGTACACCATGGCTACTACGTCATCACAGAACCTTCCTCTAATAGGCTCACAAATACGTCGCTCTTTTACCTAAATCGCCCTGCGTGGGATGGCTCCCGATTCAGTGTAGTAGGCATACTAAATGCGCAGAAACGTAGCCGGCTTGAACTGGATATGACCCTGACGTGGGTGTTTGACGTATTCGTAGTTTAATGGGTGAAGTGGGCAACTGGAACTATAACTGAAAGCTAGAGACACTCTGTGTAAGTAAAATTTTAGTATATGGCCGTCTACTAAGACGGTAGGTAATATGTATTTGATTTTTGCATGTTATTTGATGGCTGCCCGAAAGAAAGATTAAAATTAGGTTTATGTGACAATCAATCAATCAATCGTCTTGGTCCTTCCACTGAACTTAGGCCTCCTTTAATTCGCGCCACATTACTTTCATTATGTGACAAATCAGATTTTTTTTAATGTTAGCACAATTATAGCTTCATAGTTGATTGAAGAACTATTTTCAAAGGTATAAAATTAAACAAAATATTTTGTTATGAATCTAATGACATAAACGCAGTAGGTATTTAATAAAACCATTTAATAATAAAGCTGTTTCATATTTTTTAATCGAAGTTAACAAATGAGTGCTTTTTATGTAAGTAGGTATTTCTTTGCGCCATTTGAAATCCTTATCTAATTAAATATAAAATGTGCCCATTACATATTTAGTGAAATCTTGCATACTATTTAGTAAAATAATAAGTATGTATCGTCTAGTCTATTGGAATGTTTGGAGTAACCTTCGATAAAAGTTACAAAACCAATTGTGTAAATACACAAACCACAAACAGTCTGGAATATTAAAATAATTGATGACGAATCGATGGCGTCGTAATAAGAATATTATATTGAAAGAACTAGTCAAGTGTGAATTGGAACCAATCCGCCAAAGGTCGTCTTATACTCGGATCCTATAGTACTAACAACTTCTTACTCGACTAAATGCAATCGATTTTCTATTAGAATCCATTTAGAATCACTAAGAGAGACCAGAGACGACATCTGCTCCAGACTTGACTTAAACTTAAAGCACTAAAGTGTCTAATAAGAATCTCAATTATGATAAAATTACTTACTAATATTGAGAAAAAAAATTGAGAGTGCCTTGATCGGCTAAGAAAAGAATCTTGGGAGGTTCAGGATCATTATTTTAATTAAAATTGCTCGCTTAATTAGATATTGTAACAAGGGCTTTTGAAATGTGACTTTTTTGGTAACTTTAAATCATTGATACACACATACTTGAGCACCTATTATGTACTAAAGTAATTGTTAGAAATTCACTTAACTAATTGTTTATGAATAATTACCGTAAATTCTATATTGAAACCAACAATACCATAAAGATACAAAAAACTCCGTTTTTATTTCTCCGTTTATTGGGTATTAAATAAATATCTTATTATGGTGGACTTAATGCCTTGTGCCATTCTCTATCAGTCAACCATTGGGCGAGCCAGAAAACTTTGTTGAGGGGCCATACCTAATAGCGATTCTAACAACTGCTACAATTATATCTATTAACATGTAATGCTCATACTTATATTATCATCAAGGAAGTCTTTTCATTTTGTATTATCCCGTTCCCATCTTATCATCTCGTGCCTAAGAATATCTTCAACAGTCGCCTTGGTTATAAAATGAAAATGATCAATGCCTATACGACTGAATTTATTATAATGGAGGAATAAAACATTTTATGATACTGAAGAAGCTACTGTTATTGCGTAATTGACACGGCAAAGTAATATTTTTTAGCAAAATCCCTCAATTCTTTCGATCTTCGATAAAAAATAAGTACTCATAATAACGAAGCGGCTTATGAAAGACTTATAAATTAATATTGAAATTTTCGGTGGGTTGGTATCGATAGAATATATCTCGGTTACCAACCAACCAATTAAAACCTGCAATTAAGAATACGTTTAAATGGGTAAATATTGTTATCATTAACGAGTTTCGCTTCATAACTTACAAAGTGAGAATTCACTAAGAGAACACATAAATAGATACTATGCGTGTTAGATGCCTAAAATGGCTAAAACGATTTCTAATTAGACTGTTAATTCACTGACAGTTTTCTTAGCTTAACTTCTTATAAAACTCCTACTTGTAAATGACGTCCTGTCATACCTACGAGTATCTAGCATTTTGTCCGTCCGTTGAACATGAAAAAATCATACTTGATTGTCTTAACAGTGAACAATCGGATGAAAGTTATCTCTGGCGTAGAATACAAGAAATATAATTTATTCACATGATCGTTAAGTATAATTAGACGACCTCTATACATCACTAGAAAATTAAACGTACGTACGCCATATTAACTATTTGTAGGTTTTGAAGTATTTCATTTCAAGGTCGTATCAGACCCCAGATTGTCCCGAGCCTTACCAAGAAGATGTTAATAATAATTTCTTAGCAAAGTATTCCACTCAAGGATGTATTAACCACTGGAGATTACTGCGACCAAGTATGAAATAATGTTCAACCAATTTTACGCTTTCTAGATAATAACCTTCATACGAAATTATTTTCGTATACATAATTTTTAAAGAAAACAGATTTTTTTTATGGTTTTTATCTATTATATTTATATAGCTGTTTAAAAGCTTTCAAACTTCCAGATACAATAGAAATTCGATAATGATGATTTAATTTTTGGCGTGTTACTAAATGTTAATATTCGTACATTTGCACCGTATTTTTCATTTCTACGATACACTTTTCCCTATTTTTCAAAGCTTGGATGAGAACATCGAGTGTAATGGGATAAGCATGTCCCAAAAAGAAAATAATGGGAAAACAACGCCTGATAGGAATTAATAGGATAAAGAAAATACACCGACCGCAACGATTAGTGAACAAAGCTGGTTATTGTTTACGTAATAGAGTAGTTTCCTTTTTATTTATTACAGGTACACATACAGGTTGCGTTCATATCATAGGCTTTACGTAGTTACTTTAAGAGAGAAAGGGCATAGCGAATCTTCGCTCGAATTGAGCCGCCCGTCCGGGAAGGACCTCCACTCTATAAAATACAGCAGCCAAATGACTTCCGGGTCGTGTTTCTGCCGGTGTGTAGGCTTCCAGGGCTCGTGGGGGGTTATGTTGGGCCGGCATGGCGGTGGCAACTAACAGGTTACCCGTTACTTGCCCGTTGTCACAGAGACTTGGGCTTCTATTTCGCTTTCCATCAGATGAAGAGATTAAGAGAGGTAGGGCATAGCGAATCTTCGCTCGAATTGAGCTGCCCGTCCGGGGAAGGACCTCCACCCTATAAAATACCGCAGCCAAATGACCTTCGGGTCGTGTTTCTGCTGGTGAGTAGGGTGTCCGGAGGAGGGAGGGAGGAGGGTTTTCGTTGAGCTAATATAAAAAAAAAACAAAAACACAGAATACACAAATGCAACCACTGATCTAACGGCCTCTTCCCAACGTCCTGATAAAAAAGGAGCACCCTAAATCACAAAAATTTCATACATAACTAATTCATTATCATCATCAGCCTAATAGCAGTCTACTGCTTCTGCCCGTCATCGGTCTGTGGTATTTAGCTCGCCTTCAATTGTGATACCGCCACCAGTCGGTTGCAAGCGCCTCGTTTGTTATTCGGCAGGATGCAGCACGGGCAGGTGAGGTTGGCTTGGAGCGAAAAGATAATTGGCCGCTCCCTTACATCCCACCTATTTTACATTATTAATTATAAGTAAAATGGTTATTTAATAACGTTATTTACGTATTTGAAACGTTTTACTATGTAATAAATTTTACCTTTGACGGCCTCATCAAGTCGCGCGAATTTGTGGGCTCACGAATTCGTTCACCTTGAGAAACGGTATTTAATTAAACTCGTATTACTTTGGTACTGAGAATTACTAATAACAGAATAATTATGAGCGATTAACTGCAATCACATACATACAATATCAGCGGAAAATTATAAAATACTTTGTGCCTATCCATGAATGAATATTATTTGTACCTATTGTAAATCGGTAGAAACAGAATGTAGGTATGTTACATTAATGTTGATATCTACAGCGTTAATTGTGCGATGTCATCATCATCAGCCTATTGCAGCCCACTGCTGGACATAGGCCTCTCCAGTTGTTTGCCACCTAGGGCAAACTTCTGGAGGATATACCCATAATCGCCACGCTGGGCAGGCGGGTTGGCGATCGTGCGAATTGTGCGATGTACTGATGGTCAATGAAAATATCGGTGAAATTATGTTTGTAAATTTTATTTGTTTTTTAAATAAAAATAAAAATAAATAAATAAATAACTCAAGACATGTCACGCTGGGCCACACAGCGCCACCTAGCCCCAAACTAAGCCGAAGCTTGTACTATGGGTGCTAGACAACTGATAAACTTACTTAGATATTATTTTTTTTTGTAAATAAATATGTACATATTATACATAGAAAACACCCAGACCAATACAAACAGACATGTTCATAAACACAAATGTTTGTACTGTGCGGGAATCGAACCCACGACCCTTGACTCAGAGGGCAGAGGTCACTACCAAATGAGCCACCGAGCCTGTCGAATAATATTAATCTAATGTACCTACAAGACATATGTATTTAAAAATAGCTGTGCCCGCGACTTTGCCCGCTAGGAATGGAGTCCATCCGCTATTTTATCACCTTGGGGGTAGAAATGATCAAAATCCTATCTTAGCGGATGCCTGCGTGCTAAATTTCTGCCCGATCCGTCTAGTGGTTTGGCCTGTGTATTGATAGATCATATATATATATATATATATATATATATATATATATATATATATATATATATATTGAATTCAATAATTGATTGATTTGAATATATATATATATATATATATTTAGATAAGCGGTCAATTATTAAAATACTTTATGCCTATCTTTAAATGAATATTGCTTGTATTGTAAATTAGTAGAAAAGAAATGTGGAAGGTACATTAATATTGATAATCAACAATAAATTAATGATTCCAGACTTATAGAAATTAAGCAACATACCGCTTAGCCAGCGTAAATATCGTAATGTAAAATGGACCTTAATTAACATAAAACATAAAAAAAAAACGTATTACAATATCCAAACAAACTGCTTTTGTATTATTTATAATAATTCTAATATAATTGGAATTAATTATCGAATCTTAATTGAAAAATACGCCCAATGTTAGCGTTCAATTGATTCAACCATTATTTTTCTAGACTAATTTATTGCAATTCAATGATCAAAAATTTAATAAATTTGAAATTGATGCAAACAGCTAAAATTAAAAATAAACATCTATACGAGTATTCAAGAACCACCATATTACAATAATCGTATACATAAGTAACCAATCAATATCTAGTAATCCGCAATCCACACTTCTAATAACAAAAAGTATGGAAAACCCTAACAACAATAGCAACATCAATTACTCTGTCCGCTGTGTTTATCAAACTGTCGCCATTAAACCTATTACGACATACTGTAATTATAGATTTAATTACACGTGATTGCACTTATTACTTATACGGATTCGTGCGTATCATTTCATCTAACTGTCTCGGTGGCTCAATTGGTAGTGACTCCTGCCTTCTGAACCAAGGGTCGTGGGTTCGTTCCCTACCCGGGTTAAACATTCGTGTGATGAACTTGTTTTTGTTCCGTGTCTGGGTGTTTATATTTGTATTTAAGTATATACGAGTATTTGTACCTTCGTTGTTTCGAAACCCATAACACAAGTTCTTAAGCTACTTACTTTGGGATCGGAGCAATGTATGTGATTGTCTCTTGTTCTTCCATCCCTATTCCCGTTATCTGGGGTCGGGTCTCCTCACTATTGTCTGATATTTATTTATTAACTAGTTGCGTGGTATTCTTTGTTTTATATGTATTATGTGCGTTTAAAAACAGACATCGCACGGCTGATGCGACGATATTAAGTGCGTGACAGTCAAGCGTCTGTAAGGCTAATACGGAGGTGGCGCAGATTAAATGTAAACAAAAAATATTAAACATCCAGACCAATACAAACAGACGTCATGTTCATGAACACAAATGTTTGTACTGTGTGGGAATCGTACCCACGACCCATGGCTCAGACCAAATGAGCCATCGAGACAGTCTATACAAACATAATATTATGTAATGTTGAGCATGCTAAACCAAATTTGAACAAAATAACCTAACCTTTTTTTGTCTAATGACAATTTGTATGTCTAATGTAATATTATGTGATTAAAATAAACTCAGGTGAAATCCAGACCAATCTCATTAGGGAAATGAAAGGGTGTGTCGTCTACGACATGGGCTATATTAATTGTGTCTTCAATCACAGGATAAGAACCACCTAGTCCACCAAAAATCACATAATTACGTTTACTCTACAGTAAGTATTTATCATTATTTCCCAGTTGAATTTCAACTTTATTGAAATAAATCAAAGATAAACTTCATTTTTGACAAGCTCGATGGCTCATTTGGTAGTGCCCTCTGCCTTCTGAGCCAAGAGTTTGTGGGTTCGATCCCCGCACAGTACAAACATTTGTGTGCATGAACATGTCTGTTTGTATTGGTCTGGGTGTTTTCTATGTATAATATGTATTTATTTACAAAAAAAAAAGTATATAAGTAAGTTTATCAGTTGTCTAGTACCCATAGTACAAGCTTCGGCTTAGTTTGGGGCTAGATGGCGATGTGTGGCCCAGCGTGGCATGTCTTGGGATATATTTATATTTATTTATTTATATTTTATTTTGTTAATTTTTGAAAATCTATGTAAAGCCCTTACGTTTCATAATGTCCTTATTAATTAGTGTGTAATATAGAAAAAAAAGTAAAATAGCCGCTTTTCAAAACGATTTCGTATTGTATTCAACTTAAACTTGCCAATAACGATAGCTTTTTTAAAATGAAATACTTACATTACGTATTTACCACGAATTGATAAATACCTTTGGGAACGTATTGAAAACGTAATTTCATTAAAAGTGCCTTCTAGGTGTAGCATGCACGAACATACAAACAGACACACACAGCTACACACACTGTCAAACATCTGACAGTGACATCTGACACTGACAACTGTCGTCTCGTTCCTACACTTCACGCAAGGTGCGGGGTGGGAGGACAGTCAGTCTGTGTCCCACCGCCGCCGAGTAAAGACGTGTTCGTGTGAGGATAGCGAGCCGATATCATTGGTACCATCACATTGTTCATTACTTTATTGTTCATGGTTATTTCATATGTGGATTAGTGTCTACTACATTTTGGCGACGACGGAAAAACTGTAAGTAATTTTACTGTTTAGCTGTTAGGAAAATTGTATTTAATTAAAAAAAAAAAAAAAGAAGGTAAAGTAATGGGTTTGGTTTTGTAAATGAAGAAACACATTCAATGCTAGATTTCTTAGATACGTAGCAATTTTTATTTATTTCAACTGTCAATAAAGTAAAATCAAACGAGTGCTCGGATAGGTAGTTAATTATTGTATCGTAGCTTTAAGCAAAAAAAAATACGTTTAAACTGTTTTATTTCAATCACTGTATGAACGTTTAATTGCATTGTTGAATATAATAAATAATTTTGCGTACCTACCCATCAGTTAACGAAATAATTATCCATGGTGGAAAAAGAACAATGTATCTTTGTTTTGATTACCTACTGCTTGCGTTAAACCAGTTGCACCGTCGACACGGGTACATATTTTGATTTGCATAATGCTGCAGTAATCTAAAAGATATGTGCAAAATTGCTTAGACAATGTAATTAAGCATACATACAAAAATAAAAGAAGCTAAATCATATTGTTTTCAGTACATTAGACTATTCGGTATTTGACCCGTTCAATAATCGCGGAATGGAACAAAGGTAGTAAAGTAATCGAGGTTGTAGGTAATTCACAATAAACCATATTTAATTATACAAGTACCTCGATTTCCGCGCATTATCAGAGCGTAATAAACTTTAAACTTATTATATAACTTGCCTAGTTAACCAAAGGTATGGTATTAGGACAGGCACATAACGCACAGCTGCTACTTTTGCGTAGGGATTGTTACTGTTAGTTAATGACGTTATGGGTAAAAATAAACCGAGATTAAGTTTTAACGTATAACGCTACGCGTGTAGGTATCTTAACAGTAGCAACAGCAGTATCGTTGTAAACAAAGCCACATCTTGGATATTGTATGTAACAATCAGGTAGGCTTGCCAGATTTATTTATTTAATAGGTTTACCAGCGTTTGTATACACCAAAGCTATACTATACTAGTACATGTTATCTTATGAACTAAGTGTAACAATATTTAAAGGTAAACACCGCATGCATATAAAGACAGATGGGTTGAAGGTCCTGGATTGTTCCGGAATTTTGCCTCTTGACCTGTGCCCAATAATTAGACTTAGTTTTCCCGAATTCCGAAATCATTTACTACTAAGCTCTTGGTCTTGATTTCATCTATAGAATAAAGGATAACTCTAGCAATGTAAATATGTCAACAAAGGGAAAGTCTGACCAGTTAAATACTATTCATCAAAAGTATTACAAGGCTTACCTGGCAAAGAACTTGAATTAGAATTATATTTACATGAAAATATACTACATGTGTATGTATGGCCGCACATTGGTTAGGATAATTTGAGTTATTGATTAGTAGGTATTGTTAATTACAAAGTCATTAGTTCGGTCACTAGGAGTGCTGCGATTAGGGGTAGGTCACCGATATTAGTTGAAATGGAAATAGTCTTTTATAATAATACTGGAATCAATGTTTGACTGTTCAGTTTTAATTGAAGCCTGTGTCTGGTGATACTTCAGCCAGGACACGCTTGAATCAGGCCTGTGAGCTTGGTGAAGCTTAGGCCAAAACAAGCTTAAGGCCTTTGAGTGGTGGAACTTCAACTGAAACAAGGTTAATTGTAGCCTCTCGAGATGCAGCCAGAACAAGGTTAGTTAGATTATATTAATTATTAAATTCTTAAATATTTACCCTTACGAATGAATACATTTATTTAAATTTGAATACTGCAGAGGCACCGTATGTGTTGGGCTAGTCTGTTTCACCTAGTATGACTAAGCATTCGGTAGAATTCCGCTTAGCGACCTTTTGTATGGTCTGGGCCACTGGAAGCTGGTGGAGGGGACTGGTATGGCGAAGCATCTGGTCAGATCCCGCTGGTGGTAATCACTTGCACTGGCAGCGGGTGAAGAGATGGCTTGGTACAACTGGGTATTTATTTATAACGTATTTATTTAGTATTTTGACTAAATTTAGTTCCTCTCCTCAGTTGTTCACTCTTAACAGAGTGGTCGTGGTCATAGGGAGTCGTCTGCTACTGTGGTTGCCGCTTTCGCGGTCAGTCCACCGGTCCCTGCAGGGTGCAGGAGAACATTCCACTACAGGTGTCCCGGTGACGGACTTGATGGTGTCTGTCCAGCGGGTAGGCGATCGACCCCGTGGTCTGTTACCTTCGACTCTGCCCTGAATCACCAACCACTTCATCGAATTGTTATTACGGGTAACGTGTCCAAAGAACCTGAGTATTCGTAATTGCTCAAGTGACGATTTCTTTGTAATTTTGTCTTTATTTTGTTCTAATCTAATTCAATCACGATAAAAAAAAAAAAAAAAAAAAAAAAAAAAAAAAAAAATTGATTATGAGCATGTAAAACTGTAATTCATCTAATAAGGCCAACCGCGTTCCGCAAGTCTAGGTCACTAGGATGGCGAGTGGAAGGGGCTCTGCACAACAAGGCATTTAACTAATTACAATGTAAACACACTGGTGATAACAAGATCAACATTTTTAGGGAGTCGCTATCAGTCAATAACCCTTTGAAAGCAAAATACTGGTCAGTATCGTAGTGATAGCGTTGCTTTAATTTCAGGATATCGCACATCGATTTGTCTATTCAATTATCCCGGGAAAAATAATTATTATATTATTCTTGATAGTTAATTGTAATTCATCTCTTGAATTATGTTATATTGAATAAATATCTAAAATGAATTTTACGAAATATAGAACTGGTCATTCTTGCTTTGTGCAGCCTAGCTCACTGTCTGAGCGAGTGAAGGCGGTTTGGCATAACTAAACATTTGACTCATGACAGTGTAAAAATAATTATTCGACTTACATACTTACTAAGATCCTACACTTAGTTAAATCTTTGGAAAAAAATATTTTTAACCAATTAGTATTTCACTTTAAGAAAAATAAGTTATTGCCTAAAAAGCAATTTGTTTTACAAAAGGTAGGTCCACTACTGATGCAGGAGTGGCTCTGATGAAACATAATATATTCGATGCTTGGGAAAGTAAGCAGGATACAGTGGGTGTTTTCTGTAATTTATCATAGGCATTTGATTGCGTTAATCATGAAATCTTACTTCTGAAGTTGCGGCATTATGGTGTCTCGAATGTTGCTTTAAGTTTGAAGTCCTATATTGACGGAAGTGAATCTTTTGGCGCCCTACTACGTACGGGAGTGCCCCAGGGCTCTATATTGGGACCATTGCTGTTTTCAATATATATTTAAATGACCTTCCGTATTTCGCTGAGGGCTTGAGTGAGAGGGTATTGTTGGCGGATGACACTTCTCTAATTATTGAAACTGACAAGTATCTGACGAAGTAAAAATGATCTCTAGCAGGTATTGGTTTGACACAAATAATTTGCTTTTAATTCTAATAATTAGTTTTATAGTCTATTAAATTCATGATGTCTAATGTGAAGCAAGTAAATAAATACTCGTACTAGTATATTTATATAAATGGGGAACACATTGAGCTTGTTGATTCTACGACCTTTTTAGGGATTGCTGTGGACCTCTAAGTTACAATAGACCCCTCATATAGGAGCACTGGTGGGGGGACTTAGTTCAGCTACATAAACAGTTAAAAAAAAAAAAAAAAAAAAAAAAAAAAAAAAAAAAAAAAAAAAAAAAAAAACTGGTTACTTACTGATCTCGTGAATCACTTAGGGAGTTAGCGTCCTGACTGTGGCATCACAGTACTTATTTGAATGCATATATGGTTGAACGTAAAAATATAAATTTACATAGTAAAGAACTCAGATCTTCGACGGTGCAATCCTGGAGGTAGGGCAGGCTTGCTGTTTCCAATATCAGGCTTCTTATGACTGGTAACTCATTCATAGGACAAAGTGAAAAAACAATAATTTTATTATGTTCAACAAAATTGACTGGGTTGAGGGCTCGTTTGGTGGTGGCCTCGGCCTTCTGGGCTAGGAGTCGTGGGTTCGGTTCCCGCGCGGTGCAGGCATTTGTGTTCGTGCATTCATAATTTTATTTTTATTGTATCTATATATAAAAAAAAAAAAAAAAAAAAAAAAGGCTAACTGTTGAGTTTGTTTCGGCACTTCTTCTCAGCAGGTTACATGTCGCAGTGCTAGCAGGAAAAAGTGCCACGTGCAAAGGTATTACGGGTGAATCTATTTGCAAGGGGAGACTGTTTTATCTTATTATTTTATTTATCCTAAAATTATAACTGGCGTTAATTACCTACTGAGTATGTACATAGCTATCTTATAAAAGTATGTGTTTGAGAATAAATATCAATTTCCTCTTTGAGTACAAATATTTTACTAGGGCTACCGCTCGACACTGTTGTCCTGGAGTTATCCCAGATTTAATCGAGTTCTATCGGGTAACCCTACTAACATGGCATTGAATTGCGAATAATAGAGTTATGGCTTTAAATTGCGAGGTTGTGGCATTGAATTGCGATGACTATGCATTGAATTGCGTTACCAATATTAATAATAGTGCATTGAATTGCGATCTAAGGAATAAAGAATTCAATTGCGGGCCGTTCAGTTAGTAATAACACGGGAATTCATGAAATGCATTAAATTGCGTAACACTATATGATATTAGATAGAGAAAAAAATATATTTGCAAAGGTACACATTTACACACACATTTACAGCAACGAATACAGAAAAAACACACAAATAGGGGAGACGTCAATGGGTGATTTTCCATGTTATTTGATGGTTGCCGGAAGGAACCATTAAAGTAGCGCTTATTTGAGAAATCACAACGAAGTTGTTTTGCGGATTGAGAGCGCAATAGGCCTTTAAGGTTCATCGGGAGAATCGGTTCCAGAAGTGTAAATTAATCATAAATCATTAATAACACTGTTTTAGGTACATTAAATTAAAACATATTTTGATATTAAATCCATAACATAAACGCATTATTCGAAATGGCCATCGAACAAGCTTCTTAAACGAGGCATACAAAACACCGCGCAATATCGGTTTGCATAAAGCGTTTTGGGCGAGTTGATATTTGTGATTTTGAAATTGTCATAGCTCGGGGACTTTTTATACAAGCGACGTAATTCTTTCACCAATGTTTCTATGGTTGGTTGATGCATTAATATTGATCCAAAACAAAAAATTAGTCATCATACCTATTATCTACAGGTAAACTACAATCGGTATTCATACTTGACAAATTCGAATGCGAAGGTGATATAAGGTCGGTCGCGGTCCGATGGGAGCGATAGAAGCGCGGGGTGTACACATCTACTTGGAAGTAGCGAGTATAGAAAAGAGCATGTTTACTTCATTTCGGTGGAGCTGATTTACACGAGGTATTCTACAATATATTAGGAGCGGACGCAAAGCCAAATATTATATACTGAAATTATAACTAATACTAATGATTTGGACATATATACAATATCTAAATAAAGTTGATTACAAATACATAAATAAGTATAATTAACTAAAAAAAAATAATAAAAAAAAAAATAAAATAAGGGAGAGATGTAGCATGCACGAACATACAAACAGACACACACAGCTACACACACTGTCAAACATCTGACAGTGACATCTGACACTGACAACTGTCGTCTCGTTCCTACACTTCACGCAAGGTGCGGGGTGGGAGGACAGTCAGTCTGTGTCCCACCGCCGCCGAGTAAAGACGTGTTCGTGTGAGGATAGCATTGGTACCATCACATTGTTCATTACTTTATTGTTCATGGTTATTTCATATGTGGATTAGTGTCTACTACACTAGGTATAAAGGTAAATTTAATATACGTTGACTAGTCCGGTGGCAGTGAACCGAGGGTCGCGGGTTCAATACCCACGAAGGACATTAATGGATACATTTGTGTTTGTTCTGTGTCTCGCTGTTATATTGTATTTAGGTATGAGTATATATACGAGTATAATAAATATTTGTGGTACCGTTGTTGATTCCGATTTCCTTATCACGAGTGCTTAAAAGTAGGTAATATAAAGTTATCTAAAAATAAGTAACTTTGGGAACGGTTCAAAGTATATTTTTTATTATTTTTCCCTTACCCGTCGTCCATTTTTGACATAGGCCGGTCCAAACTTAGAAACAGGACTTCGCAACTTGTCGGTCTATTATTAATGGACAAGCTTGAAGGAAATTTATCTAAATATATAAAACTCAACTAGCTTTCGCCGCACGCTCTTCGCGCGTGCGTGCTCAAGCTAGGTCTGCGACGCTGGACGCTCCGGGCTTCGCCCTACGCGGAGCTCGGCCTGCGGCCTCGCGATACGCAGCTCGGCCTGCGGCCTCGCGAAATTACTTTTCTGGGTTGTACCGTCCGCGTGGGCGGGCGCGGTGGGTTTTTTTGAGGTTTGTTGATTCGGTTTTGTGTGGGGGCTCCTTGGGGCGCCAGCCGCTCCGGGCTTCGCCCTCCGCGGCGTTGTTTTGGCGGCTTGGGTAGGCTCGCTCGGCCTGCGGCCTCGCAAACTATTTTTTTTTCATTATTGAATGAATAATCCTAGGGGCACTGCTCCGGGCTTCGCCCTGCGCAGGGCTCGACCTACGGTCTCGCATATTATAGTTAGTACGTACCATAAGAATGTTCGTCAGGTGGTGTGATGTATGTTAGTTAGTCAGGTATATATGACGAATGTTCGTCATTTGTATGGGAAACAGTGACATACCAGTCCAATTGACCGTCTCGCGTACCTACAAGTCTTTTTTCGGCGTTTTGAGCTATGACCTATTAATAGGCAACTGGAGAAGCTTATATCCAGCAGTGGACTGCGATAGGCTGATGACGATCATCTATACTATACTAATATTATAAAGCTGAAGAGTTTGTTTGTTTGTTTGTATGTTTGTTTGAACGCGCTAATCTCAGGAACTACTGGTCCGAATTGAAAAATTATTTTTGTGTTGAATAGACCATTTATCGAGGAAGGCTTTAGGCTATATAACATCACGCTGCAACTATTAGGAGCGAAGATATAATGGAAAATGTATGTTCGCGCGCAAGGTGAGCGCGGAGTGTTAGTCAACGCGGGGGGCGGGGGGAAGCGATCCGCGACCGGGATGCCCCGCGCTGCCCCGCAACGCCCCCTCTCAGCCGCCGGGAGCACTGGGACGCCGAGAAGCGGATCAAGCGGAGTCGACGATGGAACTCGGACGCAGGCGCAGCGCAGCTGCCACGTGCTCCGAATATAATCCCTCCACAATTATCAAAGTTTCAATGTAAAAACAAAGGGGAAAACTATTCCACGCGGACGAAGTCGCGGGCACTGCTAGTGAAAGATATTGAAAGGTACAAAAAGAAAGCGAATATGAAAATGTTTAGATATTTTTAAATTTATAGTCGGTATGGATTTATTTAATAGGATGATGCTAAGAAAAATGCCGTTCTGCCAACCGGTGTGGGTAAGGTGCCGTTCCCCAAACTATGGGCCACCTACTCCTGGCCCTTCGTGCCTAGATACATGTTCACTCGAAGACTTGCTGAACGCTAACGATAAAGCGATCCGGGTCTGTGTCGTCTGCTGTAGACTTGATAGGAAAAAGTAAAAATAATTACATAACATCGGTATACAAGCATTGGAACAACATTCTATTTTTAATAAATAAAAGTCACGTAACTATTAGTTTTATAAATGTACAACATGCAGTTACGTCTTATAGCTTAATGAAATTGTTTAAAGAAATCTATACAAGTTAAATAAATTCCTATATCAAATAATCAACAGGATAGGTTTGTACATGTGTAACATTCAGTGGCTGTATTACTGTTTTAGAAATTGAAGACATTTTATGTGTTGGCGATTATTTTTTCTTTTTTATTATTTTTGTTTCAATTTCAAAATGTATCGACAACACAGGTAGGTATATGAGTAAAATGCCTCTTTACATACGAGTACCTATTAATGGACTTTTGATATACAATTACATTAACGTATATATACATACTCGTATATGTAATACATATTTTGAAATACGTGTTACATATTTGGTTATCTACTATTCATTTGAAGATTGTCTGGAAGAAATTGCTACCGGCGATAATATAGTCCACATTGTATTACAAAAATTATACATTATAGCTTTTCTTGTAAATGTTTTAGTTTGTGCAATAAATAATATTTATTTATTATGTAAAAAAGAGATGAAACCAGTCCTTTACTGTGTCTATTATATTTTTTATCTCTTATCTAACATAATTATAAAGTGGTTTTTTGTCATAATCATCGTGTGTCCGAATTTTAAGTAGGTAGCCTTAAGCTAATGTTTCATGATGATATCACTTGCTCTAAAATCAAAAGAAACTTTATATAAAATGTTTCCCTGTTTATTGTTTCTGGTCAAATGCGTCCCTTAATGTAACAATGTTTTTGGAACGCTTTCCTTCGCAACTTCAGTCTGTTGGTCGCTTTCGACGACCAGCTTCGGCCGCTACGGAAGCCCTGGCGCCTGAAGCTTGTTACACCGGGCAGAGGTTGCTTCCCTCCGCGTCTCCACCCTATTTAAATTATACCCTGGGGATGGGGCAGACCAGTACCAGGTGGAGTCGGGGTTGGCTGATTCGGTTCTGTATATGAAATTTTAAGTACCTACATGAACAAGATCATCCTACCTACTATTTAAACATCAGTAGTAAATTATTATAAACAGGCGTTCGAATTTAATAATATTATTATAAGTCACCATAATACTTAGTTTAGAAGGTTTTATAACAATAAACAATTAGAATATCTAATTATCATCATTAAGACATAAAAACATTAGAATTAAAAATATGTATAGCATTTTGATTTTCGGAAATTAAATTGACTACCTACATACCGTTATGTCCACTTAAGATTTATTGTTACATTATGTAGCAATGTAGGTATAACTACATCTCGTTTATTTTCTTCTATTTGAATAGCCATTGTGTATGAGAAGAACTGTGTAGGATGTATGTAAACTTGTAATAAATGTAAACATCAATAAATAATTTACTAATCTTTTTAAAGTGCAGAAAATGATGTTGTTTTCCTACTTGTTTACATATATTGAAATTAAAAACATTTATAGAATAAAACAAATAGTTGTAATGAAAACAAGACATTTATTAACCAATTAAAATGCTTATTTATAACACAGCATTGGTATTGAAGAGTTACCACGTTCCTAAATAATAAATATTGTACAAAGTTGAAACAAATTAATCGGTATGTACCATGAACGATAATTTTTTAGATATTTTTGGTACACTACTCAATATTGCAAGTTTGGATTTTTTTTCTCAATGGTCTAAATCTATTAGTGAAAAGAATCAAGATTGTTAACAACGTTAATACCTAATACATATTAAAATAACCAGGAAATTAATTAATATAAATAAAAACTACAAATGATTTTTTTTTATATAAATATTTCATGTCTGTATACGCACGCAGTAAGATTCTGCCTCGATTTTTCGATCTAATTCGATGTACAGCTACAGTTTAACATTTGTAATAATTAGTACTTTCCAAATAGTACAAATAAAAAAATAGTACTTCAATAGTACTAAAGAAATTATTATATTAATTATTTTCCAGCAAGACCCTCCGCCGTTTGAAGGTCTTCAGACAAATTATATACATTCTCGTGTATATTAGTTACCTTATAAATACATCGATATTATTTTACGTTTTTAGGCCAATTATAGCATTTGCATGGAGTATTCGTGATTATTATTCCATGTGTATTGGATGGTCCATGTGTTGGTGTTTTATCCAGTGATGGCGGCTTACTTTGCACAAATCTGAAAACAATAACAATTATTAGTAAAAGTAACCATATTCTATTCTATATAGAGATAAGTTTATTATACCTTATCATTATCATCAGCCTATTGCAGTTTACTGCTGGACATAGGTCTCTCCAGTTGTTTGCCACTTAGGGCAAAAGTCATATGAATAGTATATACCCATAATCGCCACGCTGGGCAGGCGGGTTGGCGATCGTAGGGCATAGTTTACCGCTTCGGTGACGCTACTGCCTGTCATCAGTCTGTGGTATTTAGTTACGTTTTCAACGTGATGGTTATACCGCCACCAGTCGGTTGCCAGTGCCCCGTTTGTTATTCGGCAGGATGCACCCACGAGCAGGTAAGGTTGGCTTGGAGCGAAATGATGATAGGCCGCTCCATTACATATTCCTAATATTATCCTTAATATTCCATCCATATAAACAATCTTATTATACCTAATTACTTCTTAATATAACCCAAACCAATTAATTTTAGTTTCATATGCTAGTTTATTATGTTACTTAATTTAATAGTATGAGCTGCCAATACTAATAGCTTCCATAGATATTGTAAAGCATTATAGACGAATAATGTAAGGCATTTACATTTCTGTGATTTTTTTTTTAATATAGGCAAATGACTAATGATGTCAAATATTTCATGTTATAGATGGGAAATTTACCCCGGGTCAACCTCTGATATTTAATCACTTTTATTAGATGACCGTTATTGTCATTGTAATTTCAATGTAATTTATTACAAAATGAATAGCTACCTTTGTAGATGTAGGTGTATATCTATACTCGATTTCTTTATGGCATGGGATCTTCATAATTTTTGACTGGTGATTTTCTCAATTGATATTATCTTCATCCATCACTATGATTAGGAGATTCCATTTTGAGTTCAACTTGAAGTTAAGTCTGAAAGAAAATAAATCATTTAAAAAAATTGATTGTACAATGTTGATAATATTATATGTAATAATTTTTTTAAAGATTATTATGTACACATTATAACTAATTTGTCTTTGCTGTCTTGTTTAATAAGTAGTCTAATAAAATATATGACGTTCAAGCTGGCAACGTTTTATTTGTGTAGTTTATATAAAAGTACATAACTTCTCAAACTCAAATTCTAAAAACATTCCTCTAGCTAGAATCCTTTTTATTTTGTAACTATGATTTTAAGCTTTCAACTAATGCTTAATGAAGGTTATCTTTATACACCCTAAATTATATTAAATTAAAGCAAACGTTTATTTAGATGTGTAGATGGATGTTTTGTAAATTTTTTACCTGAAAAATACTGATCGGATTTGTACAAAACTTTTTACAGGAATATATACATACTCCTGGGCAGGTTATACTGTATATGATACGATACTCGTAGTATACTTTTAATCACGCTACAATCAATAGTAGTCGAGCAGAAGTTTAACTTAAAATTTAGGTACCATTTTATGGAAGTCCGTTATTTTTGAAACCCGATAACCACACGTGGGACGCCGGCGCCGGCACAGCTAGATATTTAATAATTTGTTGATGCAAGCAATATTATACTTACACATTAAAGATTATTCTTTTTTCTTCATCAATACATGAAATAGTTTAGTGGATGATGATAGTTATTTCTTTTTCTCTTTTGTATATTGTCAAACCTGAGCCATAGGTTAGGTATATTATTATTTTCATGATCTGAAAGATTTAAAAATGTAATTATTAAATTGGGAAATAGTGTTATTATTTCTCTTAGGGGCCGTTCAAGTATTACGTAAGCACTATGGGGGGGCGGGGGGGTCTTTGCTTTGCTTATTTTGGATGACATGGGGGGTGGGGGAGTCTAGATGATGATTACGTCATCATTATTTTTTTTCTTTTTAACACAAATGGCAATCCTCACATTCTGTTTGCTTGAAATCGAAACGTATTTTCGGGGAATTACCTACAAATAAATGCATACGTTTAGTAGGGTTGCCGAACTTTGACAAAAAAATCGATCTTAGGAATGGATTTGAACCGGTGCCTTGAAGATCGATTCGAAAAAGAAAACGATGATATAAGATAGATCTATTAAAAATCGATCTCGATTCTCGTACGAAAAATTGTATTACACTGAGGAAGTGTTTTGGCTGATGGCTAAAGAAAAAAAACACCAATATCTCGAAAACTATGCATTTTACGATTTTCATCATTTGCAACAACACGGTGTCACTAACACGATGACATCTGATGCAAATGATGTCAATCATTTGCAACAATTTTTGTCCTGTACATTAAAATCGTAAAATGCATAGTTTTCGAGAAAAATGCATATATAAAGAAAAAACTGGCCAAGTGCGAGTCGGACTTAGGGAACCCTAAGTCCGTTACCGACGTACCACTGATTGAATGAAAAAAAATTGTAATTTGATTTATGACGTTTAAAAAAAACTACTGTCTAGATTTCATTTAAACCAATTTTCGTTAGTAGTTTTCACACATCATATATTTTTTTCAGTTTTATTATGCTCATATTTTAGAAGTTACGGGGGGGGGGGGGACGGACACATTTTACCACTTTTATTCAATTTAGAAAAAAATCATGCTAGGAACCTCAACATCATTTTTAAATACCTATCTATAGATACCCCACACGTATAGGTTTGATGAAAAAAACATTTTTGAGTTTCAGTTCTATGTATGGGAACTCCAAAAGTTATGGATTTTTTTCTGATTTTATTTTAAAATCATAATGCGGTTAACAGAATACATCTACGTACCAAATTTCAATAATGTAGCTCTTATAGTTTCGGAATAAACTGGCTATGACATACGGACAGACAGACAGACAGACAGACATGACGAATCTATAAGGGTCCCGTTTTTGCCATTTGGCTACGGAACCCTAAAAATCACCAATATCTCGGAAAATATACGTTTTACGAATTTTATCTACAGAACAAAAAACGTTTATTTTATCCATATTTAAGCATAGAACTAAAAAAAAAAATTTTTTTAAAATTTTTTTCAAAAATCAAAAATTTTTTAGGTCCTTCATTCCATAGTGCCTAAGGCTACACTCCAACCAAAAACATTTTTTTTTCTAAAAATGTTTACGTAAGCATGGGGGGAGGGGGTAAGAGCTTTGCTTACTTTTGCTGACAAGGGGGGTGGGGGGGTAAATAACTGTAATAAATCTGCTTACGTAATACTTGAACGACCCCTTATAGGGACATATTATGCATAAAACATTACATACATAAGTAAGTGCCTCGAGTATTTGGAAATCAGAACAACGAAGGTATACAAATATTATAATGAAAAATAAAACAACAGCCACACATGGAATAACTTAAATCTCTACACATGAACCATCGAACCAGTCAATGCAATTTATTATATGTACTTACATTTTTATTCCTTGTTATTTATGTAGACTTTTACTGTAGCATCTTCCAAGAAATTGTAAGTAATAGGGCAATTTTTATAATCCTTGTGAGTGGTTCAAGCGTCCTGTGACTTTTCTGTCGAATTTGAAATTATATTGATTTATATCATCTGAAATATAAAAATACAATTATAAAACGTGAATAATGTAATATTTTGTTAATATTTAGTATACAAATTTAACATAGAAAACCATAGCCTCGTTAGTTACGCAGCAGGGAGCACCGCGGGCAGGTGAGGTTGGCACATGGGATACGATACATGGCGCCATATTGCTAGAAATTCTAATATCTAATGGATAAACTATCATATAAAAAAAATAATTGTCAAGAAACTTCGGTTATGTTTATTTTGAAACAAATTCAATATAAGCACACAAGGAAAGCTATATTATTTTTAAAAGCTTAAAGGAGATAGTAATGTGATGCCATGCATACGTCATGGGTGTACAGGATTAAAAAAGCATTATAGAAGGTTCGTGCGAAAACTTTACATAAAGGAAAACGCAATCATGCATTAGGTGCATCATTATAATACATTTTAAATTAAAATGTTTGTGCGGTGTTAGTATATATAACAAAATGATGTAAAGCACAGGTAACATAATATATTTAAAACATAATGACATAAATGGTTTAAGCTTTATTTAACGGTTAATCAATCCTGTAGGTATCTATGACTTTTCATTAATTTACTAAATAAAGTATACTTAAGATCAAAGTGAAATTAATAAAAAGTTCATGAATGGTTTTGCTGGGATTTGATAAAGAATATTTTTTAAGTTTGTAAAATTTTATTTACAAATAAAATTCAAAAGCATTTAAGTATTATAAATAATTGTTATTGTACATGATTTATATAATCTGAAAAAATATTACATTATAATGTCCCAGTAAAACTTCACCATCCCTTTTACTCCCCAGTGTGCAGTGTAATTGAGTGTGTGTACAAATGCATTAAAATTGATAAGTCCGATGCTGTAGGCATTATCAAATAACAAATATTACAAGTAAGTAGTATGAATGTGAATACATAAAAAATATAATGAGAAATCATCCTATGGAGCTATTATCACTCTGCCAAGGAAGAGATCAGTCCGACTTAGCCACCGGAGACGCCATTATACATTAATACATGATGAGTGAGAACAGGCACGTCCTTTCGGTTATCCCACCGGGGAGAATGCGATCCTGTCGAACGAACCGACTGAGTGACGAGTGGACGTTTCATTTGGGCGAGGAGCCCGCATGCGGCTCGGCGCCTCATGACACTCGATAAGACGCAAAAACGAGTGACTTAGAGAAAGTGATGCCATCTAAGTGAGGAGTGTATTGTCGACATTGAGGAAATTATTACCGACATCAAACGCATATATGGCACATAAAACAGGCAACGGCATACACGCACACACACACACCAATAACACAGTCGTTAGTAATAATTTCATTGACAGTATAGGGGGGACAATGATATTGGGCTATTGTAGGCTTTATGTTTCGCGTGAATAACAATAATCAACTTTTAAAGTTAAATTTACATTTTCATACACTGTAATAATTATGAAGACATCATAGATTAGTAAAGTATTTGTCTCAATTAGTCATGGTACATTTACAATTATAGATTTTACAAATATTTAGATAGCTACATACACAGAACAGTAGAATACATCGGAAATAATATTCATTTACAGAATGTAATAAATGGATAATAATTTTAAAAGAAACTCTTACAAAAATTATACCAAAATTAAAATTAAAATACTTAATCATAATGTATCTATTGACAGCATTTTATAGTTGATAGCGATTCACTTACGGTATTCTCCTATACCAATTAAAACATGGAAATTTTTATTTTGTACATAAGTATTTACGAAATGAACTATATTTTACGTAGTTCAAGATAGAAATCTTTTTAACCCTTTTTATATTGTGGCAACCAGAGGCACAAAAGTTTACAAATATTATGAATGCTCATAATTGGAACTTTAAAATGTTACTAAAAGTGTTAGTAACACTTTTCATCTTAACAATACAATTCCTTACTATAAATCTATACGTCTACATACATTCCGAATCATTGAGCATGTCAGATAGCAATAAATCCTACTATACATATATATTATGATTTCGTATACCTTCTCAGAATGTGGACAAATATCCATAATAATTAAGATTATATATATGAGATGAGATGGTAGGGAGGCAGTAGATAGATATCTTCGAAACAATACACGCGGAATATTTTCGGCTACTCCGTGTGTAGGGTGTCGTAGACCGCATCGGTACCAGGGGCTAAGTTCTCGGTGCAAGCAGCTTGCTGACAGTGATGGGTGGGAAATGACGGGGAGGCGGTAGGCAGATATCTTCGAAACAATACACGCGGAATATTTTCGGCTACTCCTTGTGTAGGGTGTCGTAGATCGCATCGGTACCAGGAGCTAAGTTCTCGGCGCAAGCAGCTTGCTGACAGTAATGGTTGGGAAATGACGGGAAGGCGGAAGACAGATATCTTCGAAACAATACACGCGGAATATTTTCGGCTACTCCGCGTGTAGGGTGTCGTAGACCGCAACGGCATCAGAGGCTATGTTCTCGGCACAAGCAGCTTGCTGACAAAGGTGGGTGAGTGATGGGGGGCGGGGAGTCAATAAATAAATATCTTCGAAACAATACACGCGGAATATTTTCGGCTACTCCGCGTGTAGGGTGTCGTAGACCGCATCGGTACCAGGAGCTTAGTTCTCAGTGCAAGCTTCTTGCTGACAGTGATGAGTGGGAAATGAGGGGGAAGCGGTAGATAGATATCTTCGAAACAATACACGCGGAATATTTTCGGCTACTCCGCGTGTAGGGTGTCGTTGACCGCAACGGCATCAGAGGCTATGTTCTCGGCACAAGCAGCTTGCTGACAAAGGTGGGTGAGCGATGGGGGGCGGGGAGTCAATAAATAGATATCTTCGAAACAATACACGCGGAATATTTTCGGCTACTCCGCGTGTAGGGTGTCGTAGACCGCAACGGCATCAGAGGCTATGTTTTCGGCACAAGCAGCTTGCTGACAAAGGTGGGTAAGTGATGGGGGGCAGGGAGTCAATAAATAGACATCTTCGAAACAATACACGCGGAATATTTTCGGCTACTCCGCGTGTAGGGTGTCGTAGACCGCAACGGTACCAGGGGTTAAGTTCTCGGTGCAAGCAGTTTGCTGACGGTGATGGGTGGGAAATGACGGGGAGGCGGTAGACAGATATCTTCGAAACAATACACGCGGAATATTTTCGGCTACTCCGCGTGTAGGGTGTCGTAGACCGCTACGGTACCAGGGGCTAAGTTCTCGGTGCAAGCAGTTTGCTGACAGTGATGGGTGGGAAATGACGGGGAGACGGTAGACAGATATCTTTGAAACAATACACGCGGAATATTTTCGGCTACTCCGCGTGTAGGGTGTCGTAGACCGCAACGGTATCAGGGGCTAAGTTCTCGGCACAAGCAGCTTGCTGACAAAGGTGGGTGAGTGATGGGGGGCAGAGAGTCAATAAATAGATATCTTCGAAACAATACACGCGGAATATTTTCAGCTACTCCGCGTGTAGGGTGTCGTTGACCGCAACGGTACCAGGGGCTAAGTTCTCGGTGCAAGCAGTTTGCTGACAGTGATGGGTGGGAAATGACGGGGAGGCGGTAGACAGATATCTTCGAAACAATACACGCGGAATATTTTCGGCTACTCCGTGTGTAGGGTATCGTAGACCGCATCGGTACCAGGAGGTAAGTTCTCGGTGCAAGCAGCTTGCTGACAGTGATGGGTGGGAAATGACGGGGGAAGCGGTAGATAGATATCTTCGAAACAATACGCGCGGAATATTCTCGGCTACTTCGCGTGTAGGGTGTCGTAGACCGCAACGGTACCAGGAGCTAAGTTCTCGGGGCAAGCAGCTTGTTGACAGTGATGGGTGGGAAATGACGGGGAGGCGGAAGACAGATATCTTCGAAACAATACACGCGGAATATTTTCGGCTACACCGTGTGTAGGGTGTCGTAGATCGCATCGGTACCAGGAGTTAAGTTCTCGGCGCAAGCAGCTTGCTGACAGTAATAGGTGGGAAATGACGGGAAGGCGGAAGACAGATATCTTCGAAACAATACACGCGGAATATTTTCGGCTACTCCGCGTGTAGGGTGTCGTAGACCGCAACGGCATCAGAGGCTATGTTCTCGGCACAAGCAGCTTGCTGACAAAGGTGGGTGAGTGATGGGGGGCAGGGAGTCAATAAATAGATATCTTCGAAACAATACACGCGGAATATTTTCGGCTACTCCGCGTGTAGGGTATCGTAGACCGCATCGGTACCAGGAGGTAAGTTCTCGGCGCAAGCAGCTTGCTGACAGTGATGAGTGGGAAATGAGGGGGAAGCGGTAGATAGATATCTTCGAAACAATACGCGCGGAATATTCTCGGCTACTTCGCGTGTAGGGTGTCGTAGACCGCTACGGTACCAGGAGCTAAATTCTCGGGGCAAGCAGCTTGCTGACAGTGATGGGTGGGAAATGACGGAGAGGCGGAAGACAGATATCTTCGAAACAATACACGCGGAATATTTTCGGCTACTCCGTGTGTAAGGTGTCGTAGACCGCAACGGCATCAGAGGCTATGTTCTCGGTACAAGCAGCTTGCTGACAAAGGTGGGTGAGTGATGGGGGGCAGGGAGTCAATAAATAGATATCTTCGAAACAATACACGCGGAATATTTTCGGCTACTCCGCGTGTAGGGTGTCGTAGACCGCAACGGTACCAGGGGCTAAGTTCTCGGTGCAAGCAGCTTGCTGACAGTGATGGGTGGGAAATGACGGGGAGACGGTAGACAGATATCTTTGAAACAATACACGCGGAATATTTTCGGCTACTCCGCGTGTAGGGTGTCGTAGACCGCAACGGTATCAGGGGCTAAGTTCTCCGTGCAAGCAGCTTGCTGACAGTGATGGGTGGGAAATTAGGGGGAGGCGGTAGATAGATATCTTCGAAACAATACACGCGGAATATTCTCGGCTATTTCGCGTGTATATATCCTTAAGGTTTGCCCTCCTTTTTATTGCTTTTCATAAGACTTATATACCTCGACATAATTTCCGGATTTTTTTTTCTCCACAATATACATTTTAATAAGAATATAGTACCTATAGTATATATTTATTGCTATTGAAATTATTACATTCATAATGATTCGGAATATGAATGTTAGAAGTAGAGAATATTAAAGAAAGATATTTTCAGAGTTCCAATTTCCGAAGTGATAAAATCTATGTGAACCTTATCCTACCGTAAAAATAATAAAAGCATGTACAAAAGTTATATGTTCAAATATTTTTTAAGTGTTTAAGAGTATCTTCGAATATGTGAAACCTATGCAACTATAATAATGTTATTTGTCAAAACAGAAATACAATCTCTGCTAAATTCCGTACGAGCTAATTAATAATACCTATAAAATAATCAACATATTTTAAATAATTACTTCTATATTTTTTATATATTTTTTCTTTTTTTTTATATATTTTTTTCTTTTTTTTTTTTTTTATATATTTTTTGTTTTTTTATATATTTTTTTCTTTTTTTATATTTATTTTAAATCCTTTTTTTTTTTTTTTGTTTTTTTATTTCATTTTTTTTTCTTTTTTTTTAAACATTTTTTATTTTTTTTTTTCAATAAGAAGTAATTTACAATTATGATGCTACTTGCAATATGTTCTACGGAAAAAAATTAACATTATAAATCATATATATACATGAGAGTATAATAATAAGTTTAATATATCTGAGAATACAATACGAGTATAATAAGTTTTTTAATATTATTTCCGATAAATCCTTAGCGATTTAAAATCAAATAATGATTATTTTATTTTGCAGTACGTATTAAATAATATAACAAATGAATAAAATCATAAAAGTCTATGTTGTGGGTTTTCTTCCATGGCTTGGTTGTATAAAGACTCCGATCTCGAAACTTTATTGCTGATGTTAAGCTGAGGCATCTTAGGTCTCAGTTATACAGGATAACGGTGTAAAAGACGACATAATTAAAAACCAATATTTTATGTTTTAATAAAATGTAGAAAAGGACGTTCTTCTGATCCGAAGGATAAGCTTTTAAAAGTGTATGTGTAAGTCAATTTTTGTTCCAAAGTAAGAAAATTGCAATTTCAGGTAAGTCTTCCGTTTTGTTATGTAGTGATATTGCCAAAATATCTTAATCTTATAATATTCAGAAGGATATTGTGTAGTCCTCTTCCTGTTTCTAGATCTCTACTTTGAATGATTTAGTAGTAAGTGTAAGAATTCTTGTAAATTTGAATAGGCTTAAATTGCAGAAGTCGGGGAGAGCGTGGAATGTCTCATAATATAGGAACAGCTGCTATTACCGGATAAGTTAGAGCGATCCAAAAGTAGGGTTGCGATTAAAAGGTTGTCCAGTGACTCTTTTCGTGTTGCAGTGAGATGCTTTTTATAAAATCTGGTCTTTACCAGGCGCGCTGAACACTTGAAGTTGAGAGATTTGTTTGTATGAGTTCGTTTAAAGTTCTGTCCTTCAAGGCTGTTGATATTACGACTTGCACATGCATAATATGTCCTCTTTAACATGTAGCAGATGTAGCGATCCGAAAGTAGTGTTGCGATTACAAGGCTGTCAGTGATCCTTTCATGTTGCAGTGTGATGCTTTTTATAAATGCTGGTAAAGGCGCGCTGCACACTTGAAGTTGAGAGATTTGTTTGTATGAGTTCGTTTGAAGTTCTGTCCTTCAAGGCTGTTGATATTACGACTTGCACATGCGTAATGCATAATATGTCTTCTTTAACATGTAGAAGATGTAGCGATCCGAAAGTAGTGTTGCGATTACAAGGCTGTCGGTGATCCTTTCATGTTGCAGTGTGATGCTTTTTATAAATGCTGGTAAAGGCGCGCTGCACACTTGAAGTTGAGAGATTTGTTTATATGAGTTCGTTTGAAGTTCTGTCCTTCAAGGCTGTTGATATTACGACTTGCACATGCGTAATGCATAATATGTCCTCTTTAACATGTAGAAGATGTAGCGATCCGAAAGTAGTGTTGCGATTACAAGGCTGTCAGTGATCCTTTTCATGTTTCAGTGTGATGCTTTTTATAAATGCTGGTAAAGGCGCGTTGCACACTGAAGTTTGAGATTTTAGTATGTATAAATTTGTTTCGAGGTTTTATCCTTCGAAGCTGTTCATGACTTACAAATGCATATGCCTTCATACATACATGTTAATATGTAAGTTGTTATTCAAATTGAGTGTTGAAACATGATGTTCAAAGTAAAATGAAATTGTATTATTCGAATTAGGTGTTCTGTGTATTCCAAGTATTTTCCAAAGTGAATTGTACGTTTTTCGCGGTGATATTAACGGTTGCGTTGGATATTTTCAAGCTAATATTGACAACGTCAAATATCATCATTCATCATCATTAAAAAATTATAAAATAAGAATTTACTAATGTACCTATACAGAATTGAAACAATTGTATAGGAAAAAATACTAATAGTAGTTTAAGATAAATGTTAACATTACAATAGGGAATATGCATGAAAAACAGTTTCCTGTATTTACTAATTTATCGTAAAATAGATACAAATATATTACGATCAGTGAAAACAAAATCAAAATTGATTAAAAAATGGGAGAGATACAGTCGTTGAAAGTAAATATCTCTCTCACACGCGAAACAATTTTTTCTATGGAGTTTGTATGGCGCGCACGGTACGTGACGTCATCCGATACGTCGGATCTCTCTGTCTAAGCAATAACTTTAACGTTTTATAACTCGTTTAATAGAAAAGATAGTGTAAAAATTCTTTCATATTTATGTATCTGGAAGATGAAAGATATCAATAAATCCATAAAAGAAGTCATGCATATTCCCTATTCAGTCTTGCCAGAATGTTACTTTTATTGTAACATTTTACTTCACTTTTGACCCTTTATTGTTACACAGTTCAAAATGTTCCTTTAGTGTTACTTTTAAACCAATTGCAAAAAAAGGAAGGGAAGGTTCAAGCCGACTGAATTTTTGAACTAAATGAAAAATATTATCCATTCTGATAACTTGCGTCCGTGTGACGGAAAATTTATATTTTTCGACATATGTGATAAAATATACAAGAGGAAATTAGAGCCATTCAAATTTCCCGAAATGTCTAAAAACAACACTCAAAACTATCACTTAAACATAGTAAATTCATAAAACAATATATGAAAAATGTTTCTTTCAAACCAGTTTTACGTTTCTTTTGGTCTAAAGGCGGCACCCAGGATTGGCAAACACTGTTACAATTTCATTACAGTACAATCTTTAATTATGGATAAAATTGAATGTAAGATACACGCAGATAATTGTTAAAAATATGAGGTTTACGGAGTTTAAACATAAACCAACTTTATAAATGAATAAATATATAAGATCTATAAACGGACGCGCAATATAAAAAAACTGGTTTAATGTGAATGTAAATAAAAAGGAAAAAATCGGAACATGGAGTTATAGTTAAGACTGTTGATTAACTACAATTACATTACAATGTGTATAAAATTTGATGTAAAATTACATGCAAATTATTGTAAAAAATGTTCATGTTAAAAACCTTACGGGTTCATTAAAAATTAACGGGTAGGTACATTGGATCTATAAACGGACGTGAAATATAAAGCCTGGTTCAATGTGAATTTAAAAATAAAAAGGAAAAAATCGGAATATGAAGAAAAACTATTGAACGTCATGATTAATGTGTGCTGATGAAACTGCAAATCGCAGCCAAAGGTACCCAGCTTAGGGCTGGTATTTTCCCCCCGTAAAAAAAATATTTAAAAAAAGGAAACAAAAAAAAAGGGAAACCAAAAAAGAAAACAAAAAAAAAGAAAAAAAAAAGGAAAACAAAAAAAAAGAAAAAAAAAGAAAAAAAAAGGAAAAAAAAAGAAAAAAAAAAAAAGCCTATCAATGAAATTATTAGTTACGACTGTGTTACGTATGGCGTGTGTGTGTGTTGGTATGCCATTGCCGTGCAAGTCTTACAGAACCAAATCGGCTTGCCGATTTGATTCTGCACGACTCGCATGTAGTATATGCCACATATACTTGCCGAGTATCGACGCCAGCCGTCATGATCGTCTGAACATCGCGAGTGTGTATCTTGAGGCGTGAAAAAACACGCCATCAAGATTCACACAAGCGATGTAGAACGATCACGACCACAGGCACCGGCTCTCGGCTTACAGACGTCGGTAATGATTTCACCAAGTCAACATCACACTCTTCACTTAGATGACATTACTTTCCCTAAGTTACCCGTCTACGCGCCCCACCGAGTGTCAATAACGCCTCGCCGTGTGCGGGCTTTTCGCCCAAAGATCCGTCTACGCGTCTCTCGGTCTGTTCGAACGACATTCACGCATTCCCCTTTCCGGTCGGACTACCAAAAAGACCACCTGTGCTCACCAATCATGACCAATGATAATGGATTTACTCCCCGCGTGTCATCGTCACACTCATCCCCACCCCGGACCTCGTGATAATAGTCTCCAAATGGATGTCTCAAAATACCAATATGCATCCACACACAAGCTAAATAAACGCAATATAAGAAATCCAATAACACCCACGTTGACCAGACCCATCACTTTCAATGCATTTTATGTGTATAGCGCATGTCCAGAGTGGTAATATAAAAAAGAAAAAAGAAAGAAAGAAAGAATAATAATAAAAAAACGCACAAAGTATATATATAAGTATATATATAAGAGATGTCGGCATGATTCCCAATGATTAAATTAGAATTGATTATATGTACAATTTGCCTTCAGAGTGAGGTGAACAATTTTATCACAGAAAAACTGCCAACGCTCCTACCTTTCTAATAATTCGCGGAAGACAATATTACAAGCCAAGAATTTACCATTTACTATTCTGTCCCGGGACACTAAAACCTTTAAGCTATCCTTATCTTGTACGCGACCTAAAGCTACGTACAGCTGTCCGTGACTAAATACGTCCGATCTCAAATCTACGCCTACTCTACCTATCGTCTGACCCTGGCTCTTATGAATTGTCATAGCGTAACATACTTGCAGTGGGAATTGACGGCGCGTCATTTCGATAGGACTATTTGGCTCAATCGGGGCTTTAAATAAAATTCGCGGTATAAGGTAATCGATCGATTCGCCCGGCTTTCGAACGGTTATTAAGCGCGGCGTGGTGTTTACGATGATGACTTTACTACCGTTAACTAATCGATCTGCGAAGCTAAGGTTACGTATTATCATGCACACGCATCCTATCTTTAGAACGAAGTCATGGTCCGGAACACCCTTTGGTTGTAATTTATTTAAGGCATCCGCGCCTAAAAATATTTCATCGGCATTTTCAGATACTACTTCATCTATGGAATAAAAATGTAAAGGATCACCGGGTAATTTGTCTAATATTAAAGAATTTATTTCGCGGACGTTACTATTATGAGTTGTCAAAATTGCTCTGTGTGCGCAAATGTCTGGTTCGTCGATAACAACGTGTGGGAAAACAAAATCTATCAAATCGTTAACATCCGTGACGTAAGGTATTGATGTCAAATCTACCAAATTTAAAACACTTCTGTCAATTTTAACAGATTGAACAGGTAATTCATTGGAACCTAATTTCAAAAGGAAATCAGAAAATTCCGGATCGGTTCTACACCGTTGTGATGTATTTAATGTAAAAGTTTTAATTTGATGCCAAATGGGAGATGATTTTACTGAGCAATTGATGATGTCCGAATTGGTCTTTGCGTTTACTACAACCGGAGGAATTTGACGAAAGTCACCAGCAAAAATTATTATTTTCCCGCCGAAAAGCTTATCCGACTTCATCAGATCTCGAAGAGATCTGTCGAGCAGATTTAAAAGATATTTATGAGCCATCGGGGCTTCGTCGTAAATAATTACTGCGGCATTAATGATTAATTCAGCCCTCTGAGAACCATTTGTGATGTTCCAGTAGCCAAGATCGTCTACGGGATTTAGCGGAAACTTAAACATACTATGTGCTGTGGTCCCACCCTGATAGTTCTGGGCCGCGATACCAGAACTTGCCGTACACAGCACTATAGCGTCCAAGTTACCACGTGCGTGCGCAGTGATAACATTCAATAATAATGTTTTTCCTGTTCCGGCAGGACCGTCTATGAAAATGGCGGTGTCGTGTGAATCGCGGAAACTCTCATCCCGTAATAGTTTGTCAACGTATTCGTAAACCGAACGCTGATCGTCCGATAATTTCGGTACCCAATCAGCAACGAAGACCGCTAATGCATTCCTATCATATTCAATTCGTTCGCGGCCTACTTCTGTGGTATCGTCAATAACCTCGGGTAACCCTTGTTCAACCAGCGACGTTCCGTGCCTACGCATCAACCTATCGATACACACTAAACTAAGATTATACGCGCGGTCTTCGTCGTCCGGAAAACGATGCAAGAAGTCCTGACTAATCGCATGCTTAAATTTCTCCCATATAGCTACTACCCTGATTCCGTTCACCGCTAACAGGACGAAAAAGCTACGTAGGCGCGGTCCAGTCAAAAAAGAAGATGCTTCCTGGATAGCTATTTCGTACTCCGTTTCATCGTTCGCAATTCCTAATGCTTTGGCAGCTTCCTGGAATGTACTACAATTAGGACCGCCGAGATTATACAAATCCTGGTAACTACGACAGGGTTGTGACGCTAATAAAAGACGCAAATAAAATTGTTCACCTCTATTTGGCGCGACCCAGAATAAACGCGAAACTAACTCTCCCCGTTGCCGCCTAGTTATGAATTTGCCGTTACCTAACTCATAAATCTCTACATTTTTTGTAGCGGGACGTCTACTATGTACAATGTATTGTTCGTAGAAATCTAGGTAAGTTAAATTGTCAAAATGGATACCAGGAGGACGGTGAAAGTAAGTGATCAGATCCGAATTTGCGCGACGCGTAGCTGCTTCTGCTTCCGAACCCGGTTTAAAGAAAATTGACTGCTGACCTTCTAAATGAACTGCGAGTTGTTTTACGTTTGGTTCGCGCGCGGTAATGTCAAACTCTAAAATGCGCCACGTCGCTTCGCAAGAGCCAAGATAACGTTTGGTGACATACTGTTCGATTTCATTATTTTTGTCACTGTCCGGGATCACCGCTATGCGTGATTCATCCGGACCTTTCGTCATGTATTTAAATAAATATTTGACTATAGCTCGGGCTGAATATACTAATAAATTTATATGACAATCATATTTCAAAAGAAGGGCGGCATTATACGGAACAACCCATAAATCATTTATTGTCACTTCCCTGCCCCGATACTTGATTGTGCCCTCGTTAGTACTACTACGACGTAAATGTACAAAACCTCTATCGTCGCAAAAGGTGGTGGTGGTCTCTCGTTTCGGGAAATATTTCGAACATTTCTTTTTGTCGTGATCCCAACACGGCAAATCAGTTCTATTGGGAGGTCCACATGGGCCATGTATCATGTGATCAATCACGGCCTTGCGTAGTCTACCACCCGCTTCGGATGGGTCGGGAAGGTCTGCCCTTACAAATTTATCAATGTCCGTATTTTGGACTGGACCACCACCTTCAACTCTAAAACAAATGTGCGCATGGGGCAGACCGCGTTTTTGAAACTCTATGACATGCATTATGTACACACATTTACCAAACCACGCACCTGTTCTGAGATCTTTTAATAATTGAGCTAATTTTAAATTAAAAACTCGAGCACATATAAGAGGATTGGGCCTTTGTCCTTGTGGAATTGATTGTTGGATTTCTGGCCATTTAGGGTTGCATGTCATCGTTAAAAAGAAAGACGGGGTACCTGCTCTATTGACTAATGCAATGGCATCCATATATTTTGTTTTCATATAACGTGGACCTCCAGTGAAAGAATTGGGCAAATAAATACGCCCGGGTACAACGCCACCCTCCCCTCGAATAGTCTCGTCCGAATTTACTGCCTCTAATTCCTGCAACGGTGCAGATCTAATAGCAGTATCTGAATGACGCTGCATGTTAATAATATATCGGAGACGTTCCTCCGATATTCGACAATACATGTCTACTATCCATTCTTCAGATAGTCTACCTAACTCTGAAAATCTAGTTTCTGAAAGTAATAAGCATCGAACATACTTATTCTGAGTTAATTTAGAGCCCTTGTTGTCTACTTTATTAGGTAACCATCCCGGATTACCGTGAGGATATAACAGAGGAAACTGGAAACTTTCATAAAGTGGATGTAAAATGTCCACAGTGTGAGGTTTTCGAGCTCCTATTTTCCAAATAACTATGGCCTTGGGTACGAAACGTTCTCGTTCTGTGCTCAAAATAGCGGCCACTTCAGCACCAATAGGCATGTCACCCAAAATGTTACCATGGGAGCGTCGCGACGTGGGTTCAAAAATGAGGTGCGCCTCCTCGGAAACTTCTTGATTTAGCCGTTTAAAACATTCTATAAAAGGATTCACTTCATGCATGAAGTGTGTGATGGAACGGACAATGTCAACATTTAAATGTTGACCCCTGGCTATGCGGTTCCTTTCATCATCATCGTGAATGTATAATCCAATAGGATTGGTCGAATCCGTATACGCTAGATCAAAAACTCGATGATAAATACGTCCTTGTATTTTTAAAAATGAAATACCTGTATCTGGGTGTTGAAACCCATGCGATACTCCTAAGGCACTAAACGCGAATAAGTTATTATAGGCACGGGACCGGTCGAGAAAAGAACGATGCGTGTAAAAATCTTCAGTTACGGGTTCGAATTGCTGTACGTTATATGCTCCGGTACCACAACACCACTTGACTCTACTTTTTTCCTCATTGAACAAACGTGCTCCACAATGAGGACATATACAACTATTAGTATTTAATGAATTTTTAAGAGAAAACAAAGGCACTGTAAGTAAATCGTCCGCGTGTTTTTGGCCAATTAAGTTCTTTGATTTACGTAAATTATTGTCTATATTCCTGACTGCGTTGTAACGTTGTGAAGAGGTTTTACTAATCTCGCTGTGCGTTTGTGAATACCGTTTTACTGCCTCTCTATGAATAATTGGATGTTCTTTAGCGTAACGTTCAACGGCTTTTTGATTTACATTTGGATTTTTATGCGTATATTTATCCACAGCCTGTCTATTTATTTCAGGGTTTTTTTGCGTGTAACGTTTTGCAGCTCTGCGATGTACGGTGGGATTTCTAAGTGAATAACGCTGAACCGCCTCCTGGTGACGTAATTTTCTTATAATATTGTTACTGCTACTCTCTGTCGTATTAGTCAAGATTCTTGATTCTACATCAATTTTTTCAAGAATGACTACTGGATTCATGGCTAATTTTGGATCTGAAGGATCCACAGAAGAATTAATTTCGCGATGACTCGCGGTAGTCACGTATTGCCGTTTTCGACCGTCACAAGGCCTGCCTGCAGGTTCTTTCGATTTTATTGCGTTTTTTAATTCAATATCTTCAAGTACTACGACGGGTTTCATTCTTAGTTTTTGATCAGATGGATCCACTGTTTTTTTTTTAATTACACGGTGGCTAGCGGTAGCCACATGCTTCCTCTTCCTAGGCCGGCCTTGAGATTTAACATCTACAGTTACAGTGGTCAAATCTAACGGAGTTAAATTGACAACAGGTTGACGTTTTGTTATAGGCAAATGATTTAGATTAATGGGAGAAATGTTAACGTTATTTTCTTGTCCTACTTGTATTGCGGAGTGATCTAAAACTCGAAGTCTATGAATAGAATACTCTTGTCCGTCGTAAATATGATTACGAAATAGTAACGCGGCCAGATCTTTTAAACTACCACAAGAAAATAAACGGGCTTTATTGAAAATATCATTGTCATTATGGAGATTTTCCCTATCTACAGCGTGGCTGTTAAATAAATAGAAATTACCGTTGAATCTCCAAAACGACACAGTGAAATTATGCCCCGTAAAAAGATAATTGTCCGAATTATCACTATGAGATTCATCAAAAATAATACTACGCAATTGATTGGAAAGTTCTAAGATTTTGACGTCTAAACATCTTAAAGATCCCGGGAATAAGCCGTTCATTTTCCAGCTGTCTTCCATATCAATCCGAACTGAAAAATTACCTACACGGAACTCTGTAGGCAAATCTTCGTCGGGAAGTAAAAAAACATGTTGAGCAGGTTTAATACGCATATAAAGTGAATCTCCACTGTGTAAAATTGTATCAACTTCCGCGGTCGAAAAGATGCCTCTACGTTTTATAACCGACAAACTGGACGCACATGCCGACATCGCTACACATTGCGCGTTCTTACCTCGAAACAATGTGTTGTCCCCCTGATGGGTGGTACCTACAAGAGGTTAGTATAGTTAAAATAGTACTAACGTGCATTAGGTACTCAATTTCACATTTACAAGACAGCTAAAACGACGAAATTGTTGTGTTAATAAAAACATCTGTATAAAAAAGGTCATGCGTGAGGTGAACATTCAAACCACTGGACCATAAGCATTACATTTGTGTTAAGTGAGCAAAGACCAATAAGCTGAAAGGGTCAAATCCGCATTCAGTCCAAATTAAAAAATATCTTAGGATCGGTTCATAATCCTCCGTGTTAGTAAAAAACATAATTTCAAAAGACAACTTTAAAACATTAAACAAAGCGCGGCACACCAGTGCGGCATATCATAAGAACCAGTCCTTATAAGAAAGGAAAAAAAGCTGAAACAATTCATAAAGCATTAATTTATTCAAACCATATTTATAATAAGCAACTTAAAAACTATAATAAAAATGTAAGGGTGAAGAAAACATTGAATTGAATTTATTATAACATCATAACATTTGTTAAGTAATACCTAATCAGACCTTTTATAAACTTATTATAGAATCCCCCTTCAAAAGCGTTTCATGTAAATAAGCAACATCTTAAAATTAGGTTTCTAAAATAATCTGTAGTCGAATAAAAGCAGTAACCATGTGTTGAAAAGTACCTAAACTATATTTTATTCCCTTTAAAAACCGGCCAAGTGCGAGTCGGACCCGCGCACGTAGGGTTCCGTACCACTGATTGAATGAAAAAAATTAGGTAATTTGATATATAACGTTTAAAAAAAATAATACACCTACTTAATGTAGAGACAGACACTCTAAAAGAGTACTTAAAGATGAAATTTGTTTTTTATTATTATTCATCATAATAATAGTAAGTAAATTATCTTTATTTCCAAATAACAGCTAACATTGTGTAGTTTCTAAAGGTCTCTGCACTAAGCCAAGCTTGTACCGCAGTGACCAATCTCAATTTTATAAACTTGCTGTTACATATCTAGGTATTTGTTACATACATGAGTTAAAGGTTAAACATATCAGACTCAATTATTTAAGCCTAAACTACCTATTTTGATCTTTTAAATAGATATCAACATAGTAGTATCATAATGTTTTAAACTAAGGTTTTCCTTAATGCTTTGTGCATCAGATAATGACTACTAATGCCGGTGAATTTGAAAAAGTTAATAACTTTCATTAATAGTTCTAACAACCAACCATATTGTAATACCTACTTACTGAACTACCAAGGTCTTTATGTTATATAATTCCATTGTATATAAGCACATAACAGACTTTATTTATCTGTGATAATAAAAATATCAAATGTTATAATTAAAAAAATAAAATTATTAATATTAAGAACCTATTAGAAATCCTGAAAAAAATAAATAACCTGATAGTTATAGCACCTAGGGTTACTTATTAATCTGTGACCTAGGAACACAACTTGTGTTGAGACCAGGTGGTGTGAATTGTCGTTCTAAGTGTACATAGTTGGTGCATTTATTTATTAAACCTACCTTATGTAATTCAAATAATTATTGCCTATTATCTTCTTAATTACCTACCTATTAACTACATATAAATATGTACTGTCAAAGGTTAATGTGTGATGAAATAAAAACATTTTTTACTAACCTGAAACAATGCAGGAGAAAGCAGGAATAAAAGTAGATCGTCGATCCGCCATCTTCATAGGTATCTAAAATTAAAATGTAAATTAATTTTCATCTAAGTAGGTAGATAGGTACATACCTATACTTAGGTTTATTTAGTTAGAGCTTTACCATGGCATAATTTTAATTAGGTCAGTTGGTAGTAACATAATTGAAAAGTTGTCAATAGGTACGTAATATATAATAGCTATGTAAGTAACTATCTACTTTCCTCCTGTTGTACATGTTAACCAATCTACAAAGAAAAACAATTGAAATTAGGGACGCCATTTTTGTTGTTTCCACTCTGACCTGTTTCTTATTCAATGCATGTTTACCTACATATTACATTACATTAGTCTTTTAGGAACAGCATAAAATAATCTATAGCCTTATTTAATATTACCTATACATAATTTAACAATTATTGGTAGAGACTGCCTACATAAAAACAATTGCCTACCTACTTAGTTGTATTACACCGGCAAAGGAGATGCTTAAAACCTATTTCAAATGTAGGTACAAAATATTGCAAATTACGTGTACCTACATGAGCATTTGAAATTCTGGTACCTTGGCCTTCATCATGATTTATAATAAAGAACAAAGAACAATCACACAACAAAAATAAGAAAAGGTACCAATATCAAAGTTTAAAAGACGCTGTGACGCCATTTGTAAGAAATTATGCTAACACGATAACAATCCATTTAAATCTGTAAAAGTATGTGAACAATAACAAATTTACAATGAAAATATCTATAACTTACTTGATCTAATCAATAATTTCTTTATATTCATTGATAAATATGCTAACTTTAAGAAATAAAAGTTTTACAATTTACTTACCATAAAATTCGCTTAAGTCACTGGATAAACTGAACTGAACAATTGAACATCAAACATAACGCGCGAAAGAATATTTTATTTTTTTTGGTTTAATTTTACGGCCTTGGAAGCGCGCGAAAAGAAACTATTCGATAATCGAAAAAATAATCGAATTCAGCTTCACAAAAGGTAGATATTTTAACTTTAAATTACTTAATTGGGTATGGTATAGATTTATTTATTAGGACAACCAACAAGATAAACACCAATACATAATAAGCAATACAGAAAATAATAAATTAACAGCTTAGTGTCACCAGATAAATATACTGTACTGTACGTCCGTACCGATCGAGTTCATAATCTATGGAGAGATAATGATTTGGAAGACGATTAAAAATAGCATGATATTATAACAAAAAAATATTATCCACCACCATTTATCTTCTTCTATCTATATCTATATTTAATCTATTCTATCTTCTATATCGATATTTAATCTATATTCTTTACAAATATATAATACTCAAAGGACTGACTGACATAGGCATCCGCTAAGAAAGGTTTTTGATGAAACTCTATTCCATGCGGACGAAGTCGCGGGCATAGCTAATATATTATAAAAATCATCATCAGATAAGTCTGACTTTGAATAATCCCTCGATTCTTCATACATAGATTATGATTATTAATATTATTCTCCATTTCCCTATCCCAGTCATGTTAGACAAGATTATTTGATTTTGCAACAATAACGATTGCAATAATTCAATATGTACTAAAATATATATATTTATAAAAAAATTGATAAATCATGAATCGATTTAGTGAAAAAAAATCGATTCTGTGACGATTTTATTGTTTTATAATGCTTAACAAAATACGTTTCAATTTACGCATTAAAGCATCACTGATAAAAATATTTAGTGGCTTAGAAATGAGTACCATATTACACTAAAACTTTTTTTCTAAAATGCATAATAAAACAAATATCCCTATATTATCCGTTTTATACTATGTAAAACTACTTTTGCTTCAAGATTATTTCGATTTCGACATACAAAATGCGTGGAATGGAATTGTCGACAAATTATGTCACCGTCACTGATGTGTCAGTCACTGTTGTACCTACTTACTTTTAATAATTTTGGTTTTTGATTGAATTTAGACCAACAAGTTTGTCGATAGTTTGTCTGAAATTGTCAAAATATGAACAAATGTCAATAATCACAAGTAGGTAGGTGCCTAAGTAATATGCTGTTCAACAAAAAGGTGAAATAGACTTAGGTATGGCATTTACAATGCCGACCGCCACTCAAGTGTTGTCTGTCTACGAATAGATTTTTGGGTACCTGTGAGTCCGCGCGCTGTGAGACCTCATGGTAATGTTTGTGAATACCTACGGATCGTGCTAAACTGTACAATCTCATTAACGAATGGTTGAAACCACTTAAGTTACACCACAACAATGTATAACACAACAATTCACAAACTTCTAAAATCTAAATTCCATATTCAACTTGTATTAAACTTGTATTAAAATTATATTTTATGTTACAGCAACAAATGGAAAAGTGTTTCTCACCAGATACATTAATAAGAACTCTTTCAACACGCAATGAAGTAATGCCAGTGTAATGGCAATAAACATTGAATGAGATAAATTGAATCTACACTCCGATATATATATTATTATGCTGTTCTCAAAAGGCCCTAGTGCCAGAATAACCATTAAATGTTAATCAAACTGGATGGTGTTCAAGAAATACAATTTTTAATGATAATAATATGGAATAAAATTAAAAGAATTTAATAAACAGATCCTTTTTCATTAATAGTTACTTTTCTTTTCTGAATCACATATTCATTTCAATAATTAACTAATATTTTTGGGATTCATTGTTGTACATTAAATGTAATAGGAGTGTGTATGATTCTATTTAGCAAAGAGTATGATATGAATCAAGTAAATACTAATGACAGAATGATTTCACTTTTTCTATATTATGTAATTATGTTCACAGATATTAAATGAACCATGTTTCAATTCAACTTGTGTAGGTAAACCTAGATTCTTTACATCAGAAAATTTGTCAAATTAAGACCTGAACATGATGATAACTTCTAAATATTTTAATTTAATGGAGAGGTAAGGTAGGTACAATAAGAACTATAATAATAGCTTCAAAGGAAACTGGTTAGTCCTAAAATGTTTGTTTAAGTGATTTTAAATTATACAGATAGGTACCCGTTAAATAATTGATTGGCATTGTACCCGTTAAATGATCATTGGATTAACAGATCTAAAAACACATCCTCATCTCATTAGATAGGTAGATAGAAACTTTATTCCTCAAAACATGTATATTACAGGAAAACACATTACAAGCAAAACAAAGTACAACTTAGGTGATCTTATAGCATATAGCAATCTCTTTCAGACATTCTTCAGGTAAAGGAAACCAGTTTTGGGAGATGGGTAACCCAGTACAAAACTATCTACCTATGTATTAAATGAAATCCTATCCTACTAATATTATAAACGCGAAAAGTTTGTTTGGATAGATGGATGGATGTTTGTTCCACTTTCACGCAAAAACTACTGAACGGATTTTAATGAAACTTTACAGGAATATAGTTTGTACATCAGATTAACATATAGGCTATGTTTTATACGAATATTCACGCGGGCAGAGCCGCGAGCAGCAGCTAGTATATTATAAATGTGTAAGATATACCAAGTAGTAGGTATTTTATTTTATTGTATGTATTATTATAATTATTATAATAAAAGAAAAATAATATTGATTTATTCATTATGTATGATTATGTAGTTGTTCATAGGCTATACTGTAAAGATTTTCATAAATATATCACCTTTTGACAGTTACATTTTTTAGAAGTACCTAAATATAAAATAAATATGAACATCATCAGCCTATCGCAGTCCACTGGTGGACATATCTCTCTAGTTGTTTATCACATTGAGCATGGACGCTATACCGCCACCCTGGACAGGTGGGTTGGAGATCGTATATCGTCACCATTTGTTTACCAGAACAGCAGGATGAACCACGGCACGTGAGGGGGCTTCAATTTTTTTTTTAAATGACTATGAAGCTAGTCAAGGCGACCTTGTCATCATCACTGGACTGTCGAGGGGGCGAAAGGTCCGTCACCCCTGGGTAATTTAAGCAACACGCTAAGGCGCCCCCTAGTGGGGCTCGCACCTAGGCTTAGGGCGTTGCTGGGAGGCACCCTACGGGAGATGTTTTGATGAGAGGGGCCGATTTCGCGGTTGGAACGCGGAACCTAAGGTCGACGCGGCGCAGGTTCCGACGCAGGCACCGGTGGGGCCGTAACGACGGACTTGATGTATGAGATTGTGTCGCGAACTGTTCGGCAGCGGCCAAAATGGCGAGACTAAAAAAACCTCCGGCGTCCTGGAGGACGTGACGAGAATGATGTTTCCTGCTGGGGCTTTGGAAGGGATATGACTTGGAGCAAAAAGATGATTGGTCGTTCCCTTAAATCCCAATATGAACATGAATAGCTAATAATACTGATTGCCATAGCTACCTACTGAGCTGAAACAAATACCTACCTACGCAAAATTCAGGAAATTGAGCTATTATGTAGATCCTGCATGGGCAGGCGTTGGGCTTTTTAGGGTTCCGTAGCCAAAATGGCAAAAACGGGACCCTTATAGATTCGTCATGTCTGTCTGTCTGTCTGTCTGTCTGTCTGTCTGTCTGTCTGTCCGTCCGTATGTCACAGCCAGTTTATTCCGAAACTATAAGAGCTACATTATTGAAATTTGGTACGTACCTAGATGTATTCTGTAAACCGCATTAAGATGTGAAAATAAAATCGGAAAAAAATCCAAAATTTTTGGGGTTCCCCATACATAGAACTGAAACTGAAAAATGTTTTTTTCATCAAACCTATACGTGTGGAGTATCTATGGATAGGTATTTGAAAATGATGTTGAGGTTTCTAACAACATTTTTTTCTAAACTGAATAGTTTGCGCGAGAGACTCTTCCAAAGCGGTAAAATATGTCTCCCCCCCCCCCCCCCCGTAACTTCTAAAATATGGGCATGATAAAACTGAAAAAAATAGATGATGTGTATTACTATAAAAACAGACAGACAGACAGACATGACGAATCTATAAGGGTCCCGTTTTTGCCATTTTGGCTACGGAACCCTAAAAATGTTCATCTAGACGTGACTACCTAATGTAAGAATTTGTATGGGAAACAGTGATTTTTGTGTCGACTTTTTTTTTCTTCCTGGTAGTTTTATGAGGTCATTAAAGGCCTTAATGGAGTTTATGGACCATTTTTGACAGGACCTCATACTTGGTTTTACAGATTTCGCGAATTTACGTTTCGGGGTAAATCTCAGAAATTACCCTAAAAATGGGGTATTTTTTTTCTCCACTTCATAGATAATTAGGAGACCTTCAAAAGAGCCCCCGGACTTTTTCTTCTCAAATACTCCCTTCTGCCCTTAAAACCACTTTGAATTTTTCGAAAACCTAACTTTTTTACAAAATGGCCGCCTGCCCATACGCCATTTTGTTTTTCCAACTTTTGGCACCCAGTAGTCAGTAACAATTATATTACACACTAAATGGCATTCACACTTTTTTTTCGCGTCATACAAAGTGGGCGACCAGGACCCCTCGAAGGGACCCCTTTGAAAAAAGTTTGAGCCACCGTCCATCCCGGTGTTGCCAGATCACGAAGATAAAAATAGTCAAATGTCATTTTAATGGGCCCCATCTCTATGCTCCTGGGAATAATTTTTGCGAAATATCATTATTTCTATTTTCGACTATTTCGGGGCATTTCTCAAAAACTACCATAAATGTCGAAATTATTTTTTTACCTGGCAATACATCATCACTATACACACATTGGCCTAGTACATTGCATCCCGCTCAAATGTTGCCATCTACCCGAAAATCCATTTTTTAACTTTCGAAAACGCGATTTTTTTACAAAATGGCCGCCACTGCAACCGCCATCTTGAAAGTCTGTCATTTCATATTTTTCCCATATACTACACTATATATGACGTCGATTGGCATTTTTACTTTTTTTTTGCCAAGCATCTTGGCGGCCAGACAACTCGGCGAAAAAGGCATTGCCAAAAAATTTGTTTTCCCCGCCATGCCGAGTGTTGCCAGGCCACCATGATAAAAATAGTCAAATGTTATTTTAATGGGCTAAACTTGTAAGTATATGACAACTTTTTATTTAAAATATTGGTCCTTCTACTTTCGACCTTTTCGGGCCATATCTCGAAAACTATCAAAAAGAACAAAAATATTTTTATACCTGGCAACACAAAATGACCCATCGGATAACTGACCAGTACATTGTAATTTTTTAAAATGTTGCCATCACACTGAAAATCCATTTTGAAATTTTCGAAAACTAAACTTTTACACAAAATGGCCGCCAGCGCCGACGCCATATTGAAAATCGAAAAAATCGGAATTTTCCCAAATACCTGACTATATATGGCAACATTTGGCATTTTTACTTTTTTTCTGCCATTTGCCGGAATGCTCAAAGTATAAGCCAAAAAAGGGTCTGCCAAAAAATTATTTTGACCGCCAAAACCAGTGTTGCCAGAATTTTTCTCCAAAACTACCCTGAGGCTAATACCAGTCGGGGTTGCCATAAATGTGCATACTCGGAATTTGAATACAAGTCATAATTTTTCTACTCATATTTAGGGCCCTGTGCCAAAAACTACCATTAATTTGGTAGAAATTAAAAAACCTACTAATAGACCGATAAATATCCTACCACCGCCTGATACTAACCAAATCGATTCAGTGTTGCCATCAGTAAGAAAAATCAGTTTAAAAATGGAAAAAAAATTCCCGGAACAAAATGGCCGCCAGCGGCGCCGCCATATTGTTTTTCTATAATCTATGGTCACCGGTTGACCGTTGACTATACCTGTGGCGATATTCTAAAGAAAATTTGCCGTTATCTCTGCGCATCGCGACAGTACGACCACGCAAACATAGGTCCAAAACCAATTTTCAATCCAAGATGGCGGCGCAGACATGTTTTTTTTTAATTTTTTTCCAACTTTGACGTTTCTCTTTTCCATAGACAATTCCAACACGCTATGCGCCGCTTGGGCATTCTATACATTTTTTAAAACTTTTTTTTCGAAAAACGGCCGCCATCTTGGATTTTTGGGAAAAAAAATAAAAAAAGCTGGATTGATTAAAAAAATTCATCCCCCCCCCATACAACGAAAAAACGAATTCAACCCCCTTCAACCCGAAAAACACCCCTGATCAGTCAGTGAGTGAGTCAGTGGTAATTTAGCTTTATATATTATAGACTAGCTTTCGCCGCACGCTCTTCGCGCGTGCGTGCTCAAGCTAGGTCTGCGACGCTGGACGCTCCGGGCTTCGCCCTACGCGGAGCTCGGCCTGCGGCCTCGCGATACGCAGCTCGGCCTGCGGCCTCGCGAAATTACTTTTCTGGGTTGTACCGTCCGCGTGGGCGGGCGCGGTGGTCTTTTTTGCGACTTGTTGATTTGGTTTTGTGTGGGGGCTCCTTGGGGCGCCAGCCGCTCCGGGCTTCGCCCTCCGCGGCGTTGTTGGGTCGGCTCGCTCGGCCTCCGGCCTCGCAAAGCTTTTTTTTTCATTAGTGGGTGCATGCTCCTTGGGGCGCTGCTCCGGGCTTCGCCCTACGCAGGGCTCGACCTTCGGTCTCGCATGTCATAGTAGATACCATAAGAATGTTAGTCACGTTATACTTCACGTTCCCATACAAGTATTCTTACACAGTAACGTAAGTATGTTCGTCACATCCAGTATGGTAAGTATGTTCGCCACATCAAGTATCGTAAGTATGTTCGCCACATCAAGTATCGTAAGTATGTTCGTCACTTGTATGGGAAATCGTGATTTTTGAGTTGCGTTTTTTTTTCCTCCTGGTACATTTATTGGGCCTTTTGGTGCTTCTACGTAATCTGTGGACCATTTTTGACAGGACCTCATACCTGGTTTTCAAGATTTCGCGAATTTACGTTTCGGGGTAAATCTCAGAAATTACCCTAAAAATGGGGTAAATTTTTATACCAGTTCATAGGTGATTAGAAGACCTCCAAAAGAGCCCTCGGACTTTATTTTCTCAGACGCACCCTTCTACCCTAAAAATCACTTTGAAATTTTCGAAAACCTAACTTTTTTACAAAATGGCCGCCTGTGCATCCGCCATTTTGTTTTACCCAACTTTTGGTACCCAGTGCTCAGTAACAACTATATTACACACCAAATGGCATTCACAGTTTTTTTTCGCGTCATACAAAGTGGGCGACCAGGGCCCCTCGAAGGGACCCCTTTGAAAAAAGTTTGAGCCACCGTCCATCCTAGTGTTGCCAGATGACGGAGATAAAAATAGTCAAATGTCATTTTAATGGGCCCTTTCTCTATGCTCCCGGGAATAATTTTTGCGAAATGTCTTTATTTCTATTTTCGACTTTTTCGGGGCATTTCTCAAAAACTACCAAAATTGCCAGAATTATTTTTTTCCCTGGCAATACATAATGACCATACACACATTGGCCTAGTACTTTGCACCCCGCTCAAATGTTGCCATCTACCCAAAAATCCATTCTTTAACTTTCGAAAACGCAATTTTTTCACAAAATGGCCGCCAGCGCGGCCGCCATCTTGAAAGTCTGACGTTTCGGATTTTTCCCATATACTACACTATATGTGGCGTCGATTGGCATTTTTACTTTTTTTCTGCCAAGCGTCCTGGCGCCCAGACAGCTCGGCGAAAAAGGCATTGCCAAAAAATTTCTTCTCCCCGCCGTGCCGAGTGTTGCCAGGCCACCAAGATAAAAATGGTCAAATGTCATTCTAATGGGCTAAGTCTGTGAGCGAATGGCAACTTTTTATTTAAAATGTTGGTCCTTCTACTTTCGACCTTTTTGGGCCATATCTCAAAAACTATCAAAAAAGTAAAAAAAAAAATTTATACCTGGCAACACACAATAACCCAACTGATAACTGACCAATACAATGAAATTCCGTAAAATGTTGCCATCATACTGAAAATCCATTTTGAATTTTTCGAAAACCAAACTTTTTTACAAAATGGCCGCCAGCGCCGCCGCCATCTTGAATATCAAAATGCCTATAGTTTTCCTGTATTCCAGACTATATACCGGACCAGAGCCAATTTTCACTTTTTTTTTTAATCAATACCCCGGACCCAGAGAGACTTTGGAAAATGACTACTGCGAAAACACATTTTTGTCTGCCAAAACCAGTGTTGCCAGAATTTTACTCTAAAACTACCATGAGGCCCATACCAGCCGAGGTTGCCATAAAACTGCATACTCGAAAATTGGATACACGTCAAAATTTTTCCACCTCTATTTGGGGTCCTGAGCCAAAAACTACCATCAATTTGGTAGAAACTTAAAAACCTACCAATAGACCGATAAATATCCTACCACCGCCCCATACTACCTGAATCGATCCAGTGTTGCCAACAGTATGAAAAATCAATTTGAAAAACGCAAAAATTTTTCTTGGGACTAAATGGCCGCCAGCGGCGCCGCCATATTGTTTTTTTATAGTCTATGGTCATCGGTCGACACTCGACTATATCTGTGGCAATAATGAAAAAAAATCTTGCCGCCATCTGTAAACACCGCGACGCTATGACCACGCAAACATGAGTCCAAAACCAATTTTCAATCCAAGATGGCGGCGCGGCCATCTTGTTTTTTTTTTTTTTCCAACTTTGACGTTTACATCTTCCATAGACAATTCAAAGACAGTATGCGCACCACGGTCATTCTATACATTTTAATTTTTTTTTTTCGCGAAAAACCGCCGCCATCTTGGATTTTTTTTATTTTCTCCCCGTAAAGCTGCTTTGATTAAAAAATTAAATACCCCTAAATCAACATTTCACCCAAAATCACCCCCCAACTACCCGAAAAAAACCCCTGATCAGTGAGTGAGTCAGTGAGTGGTAATCGAGCTTTATATAATATAGATAGATAGAATAGACTAGCTTTCGCCGCACGCTCTTCGCGCGTGCGTGCTCAAGCTAGGTCTGCGACGCTGGACGCTCCGGGCTTCGCCCTACGCGGAGCTCGGCCTGCGGCCTCGCGATACGCAGCTCGGCCTGCGGCCTCGCGAAATTACTTTTCTGGGTTGTACCGTCCGCGTGGGCGGGCGCGGTGGGTTTTTTTGAGGTTTGTTGATTCGGTTTTGTGTGGGGGCTCCTTGGGGCGCCAGCCGCTCCGGGCTTCGCCCTCCGCGGCGTTGTTTTGGCGGCTTGGGTAGGCTCGCTCGGCCTGCGGCCTCGCAAACTATTTTTTTTTCATTATTGAATGAATAATCCTAGGGGCACTGCTCCGGGCTTCGCCCTGCGCAGGGCTCGACCTACGGTCTCGCATATTATAGTTAGTACGTACCATAAGAATGTTCGTCAGGTGGTGTGATGTATGTTAGTTAGTCAGGTATATATGACGAATGTTCGTCATTTGTATGGGAAACAGTGACATACCAGTCCAATTGACCGTCTCGCGTACCTACAAGTCTTTTTTCGGCGTTTTGAGCTATGACCTATTAATAGGCAACTGGAGAAGCTTATATCCAGCAGTGGACTGCGATAGGCTGATGACGATCATCTATACTATACTAATATTATAAAGCTGAAGAGTTTGTTTGTTTGTTTGTATGTTTGTTTGAACGCGCTAATCTCAGGAACTACTGGTCCGAATTGAAAAATTATTTTTGTGTTGAATAGACCATTTATCGAGGAAGGCTTTAGGCTATATAACATCACGCTGCAACTATTAGGAGCGAAGATATAATGGAAAATGTATGTTCGCGCGCAAGGTGAGCGCGGAGTGTTAGTCAACGCGGGGGGCGGGGGGAAGCGATCCGCGACCGGGATGCCCCGCGCTGCCCCGCAACGCCCCCTCTCAGCCGCCGGGAGCACTGGGACGCCGAGAAGCGGATCAAGCGGAGTCGACGATGGAACTCGGACGCAGGCGCAGCGCAGCTGCCACGTGCTCCGAATATAATCCCTCCACAATTATCAAAGTTTCAATGTAAAAACAAAGGGGAAAACTATTCCACGCGGACGAAGTCGCGGGCACTGCTAGTGAAAGATATTGAAAGGTACAAAAAGAAAGCGAATATGAAAATGTTTAGATATTTTTAAATTTATAGTCGGTATGGATTTATTTAATAGGATGATGCTAAGAAAAATGCCGTTCTGCCAACCGGTGTGGGTAAGGTGCCGTTCCCCAAACTATGGGCCACCTACTCCTGGCCCTTCGTGCCTAGATACATGTTCACTCGAAGACTTGCTGAACGCTAACGATAAAGCGATCCGGGTCTGTGTCGTCTGCTGTAGACTTGATAGGAAAAAGTAAAAATAATTACATAACATCGGTATACAAGCATTGGAACAACATTCTATTTTTAATAAATAAAAGTCACGTAACTATTAGTTTTATAAATGTACAACATGCAGTTACGTCTTATAGCTTAATGAAATTGTTTAAAGAAATCTATACAAGTTAAATAAATTCCTATATCAAATAATCAACAGGATAGGTTTGTACATGTGTAACATTCAGTGGCTGTATTACTGTTTTAGAAATTGAAGACATTTTATGTGTTGGCGATTATTTTTTCTTTTTTATTATTTTTGTTTCAATTTCAAAATGTATCGACAACACAGGTAGGTATATGAGTAAAATGCCTCTTTACATACGAGTACCTATTAATGGACTTTTGATATACAATTACATTAACGTATATATACATACTCGTATATGTAATACATATTTTGAAATACGTGTTACATATTTGGTTATCTACTATTCATTTGAAGATTGTCTGGAAGAAATTGCTACCGGCGATAATATAGTCCACATTGTATTACAAAAATTATACATTATAGCTTTTCTTGTAAATGTTTTAGTTTGTGCAATAAATAATATTTATTTATTATGTAAAAAAGAGATGAAACCAGTCCTTTACTGTGTCTATTATATTTTTTATCTCTTATCTAACATAATTATAAAGTGGTTTTTTGTCATAATCATCGTGTGTCCGAATTTTAAGTAGGTAGCCTTAAGCTAATGTTTCATGATGATATCACTTGCTCTAAAATCAAAAGAAACTTTATATAAAATGTTTCCCTGTTTATTGTTTCTGGTCAAATGCGTCCCTTAATGTAACAATGTTTTTGGAACGCTTTCCTTCGCAACTTCAGTCTGTTGGTCGCTTTCGACGACCAGCTTCGGCCGCTACGGAAGCCCTGGCGCCTGAAGCTTGTTACACCGGGCAGAGGTTGCTTCCCTCCGCGTCTCCACCCTATTTAAATTATACCCTGGGGATGGGGCAGACCAGTACCAGGTGGAGTCGGGGTTGGCTGATTCGGTTCTGTATATGAAATTTTAAGTACCTACATGAACAAGATCATCCTACCTACTATTTAAACATCAGTAGTAAATTATTATAAACAGGCGTTCGAATTTAATAATATTATTATAAGTCACCATAATACTTAGTTTAGAAGGTTTTATAACAATAAACAATTAGAATATCTAATTATCATCATTAAGACATAAAAACATTAGAATTAAAAATATGTATAGCATTTTGATTTTCGGAAATTAAATTGACTACCTACATACCGTTATGTCCACTTAAGATTTATTGTTACATTATGTAGCAATGTAGGTATAACTACATCTCGTTTATTTTCTTCTATTTGAATAGCCATTGTGTATGAGAAGAACTGTGTAGGATGTATGTAAACTTGTAATAAATGTAAACATCAATAAATAATTTACTAATCTTTTTAAAGTGCAGAAAATGATGTTGTTTTCCTACTTGTTTACATATATTGAAATTAAAAACATTTATAGAATAAAACAAATAGTTGTAATGAAAACAAGACATTTATTAACCAATTAAAATGCTTATTTATAACACAGCATTGGTATTGAAGAGTTACCACGTTCCTAAATAATAAATATTGTACAAAGTTGAAACAAATTAATCGGTATGTACCATGAACGATAATTTTTTAGATATTTTTGGTACACTACTCAATATTGCAAGTTTGGATTTTTTTTCTCAATGGTCTAAATCTATTAGTGAAAAGAATCAAGATTGTTAACAACGTTAATACCTAATACATATTAAAATAACCAGGAAATTAATTAATATAAATAAAAACTACAAATGATTTTTTTTTATATAAATATTTCATGTCTGTATACGCACGCAGTAAGATTCTGCCTCGATTTTTCGATCTAATTCGATGTACAGCTACAGTTTAACATTTGTAATAATTAGTACTTTCCAAATAGTACAAATAAAAAAATAGTACTTCAATAGTACTAAAGAAATTATTATATTAATTATTTTCCAGCAAGACCCTCCGCCGTTTGAAGGTCTTCAGACAAATTATATACATTCTCGTGTATATTAGTTACCTTATAAATACATCGATATTATTTTACGTTTTTAGGCCAATTATAGCATTTGCATGGAGTATTCGTGATTATTATTCCATGTGTATTGGATGGTCCATGTGTTGGTGTTTTATCCAGTGATGGCGGCTTACTTTGCACAAATCTGAAAACAATAACAATTATTAGTAAAAGTAACCATATTCTATTCTATATAGAGATAAGTTTATTATACCTTATCATTATCATCAGCCTATTGCAGTTTACTGCTGGACATAGGTCTCTCCAGTTGTTTGCCACTTAGGGCAAAAGTCATATGAATAGTATATACCCATAATCGCCACGCTGGGCAGGCGGGTTGGCGATCGTAGGGCATAGTTTACCGCTTCGGTGACGCTACTGCCTGTCATCAGTCTGTGGTATTTAGTTACGTTTTCAACGTGATGGTTATACCGCCACCAGTCGGTTGCCAGTGCCCCGTTTGTTATTCGGCAGGATGCACCCACGAGCAGGTAAGGTTGGCTTGGAGCGAAATGATGATAGGCCGCTCCATTACATATTCCTAATATTATCCTTAATATTCCATCCATATAAACAATCTTATTATACCTAATTACTTCTTAATATAACCCAAACCAATTAATTTTAGTTTCATATGCTAGTTTATTATGTTACTTAATTTAATAGTATGAGCTGCCAATACTAATAGCTTCCATAGATATTGTAAAGCATTATAGACGAATAATGTAAGGCATTTACATTTCTGTGATTTTTTTTTTAATATAGGCAAATGACTAATGATGTCAAATATTTCATGTTATAGATGGGAAATTTACCCCGGGTCAACCTCTGATATTTAATCACTTTTATTAGATGACCGTTATTGTCATTGTAATTTCAATGTAATTTATTACAAAATGAATAGCTACCTTTGTAGATGTAGGTGTATATCTATACTCGATTTCTTTATGGCATGGGATCTTCATAATTTTTGACTGGTGATTTTCTCAATTGATATTATCTTCATCCATCACTATGATTAGGAGATTCCATTTTGAGTTCAACTTGAAGTTAAGTCTGAAAGAAAATAAATCATTTAAAAAAATTGATTGTACAATGTTGATAATATTATATGTAATAATTTTTTTAAAGATTATTATGTACACATTATAACTAATTTGTCTTTGCTGTCTTGTTTAATAAGTAGTCTAATAAAATATATGACGTTCAAGCTGGCAACGTTTTATTTGTGTAGTTTATATAAAAGTACATAACTTCTCAAACTCAAATTCTAAAAACATTCCTCTAGCTAGAATCCTTTTTATTTTGTAACTATGATTTTAAGCTTTCAACTAATGCTTAATGAAGGTTATCTTTATACACCCTAAATTATATTAAATTAAAGCAAACGTTTATTTAGATGTGTAGATGGATGTTTTGTAAATTTTTTACCTGAAAAATACTGATCGGATTTGTACAAAACTTTTTACAGGAATATATACATACTCCTGGGCAGGTTATACTGTATATGATACGATACTCGTAGTATACTTTTAATCACGCTACAATCAATAGTAGTCGAGCAGAAGTTTAACTTAAAATTTAGGTACCATTTTATGGAAGTCCGTTATTTTTGAAACCCGATAACCACACGTGGGACGCCGGCGCCGGCACAGCTAGATATTTAATAATTTGTTGATGCAAGCAATATTATACTTACACATTAAAGATTATTCTTTTTTCTTCATCAATACATGAAATAGTTTAGTGGATGATGATAGTTATTTCTTTTTCTCTTTTGTATATTGTCAAACCTGAGCCATAGGTTAGGTATATTATTATTTTCATGATCTGAAAGATTTAAAAATGTAATTATTAAATTGGGAAATAGTGTTATTATTTCTCTTAGGGGCCGTTCAAGTATTACGTAAGCACTATGGGGGGGCGGGGGGGTCTTTGCTTTGCTTATTTTGGATGACATGGGGGGTGGGGGAGTCTAGATGATGATTACGTCATCATTATTTTTTTTCTTTTTAACACAAATGGCAATCCTCACATTCTGTTTGCTTGAAATCGAAACGTATTTTCGGGGAATTACCTACAAATAAATGCATACGTTTAGTAGGGTTGCCGAACTTTGACAAAAAAATCGATCTTAGGAATGGATTTGAACCGGTGCCTTGAAGATCGATTCGAAAAAGAAAACGATGATATAAGATAGATCTATTAAAAATCGATCTCGATTCTCGTACGAAAAATTGTATTACACTGAGGAAGTGTTTTGGCTGATGGCTAAAGAAAAAAAACACCAATATCTCGAAAACTATGCATTTTACGATTTTCATCATTTGCAACAACACGGTGTCACTAACACGATGACATCTGATGCAAATGATGTCAATCATTTGCAACAATTTTTGTCCTGTACATTAAAATCGTAAAATGCATAGTTTTCGAGAAAAATGCATATATAAAGAAAAAACTGGCCAAGTGCGAGTCGGACTTAGGGAACCCTAAGTCCGTTACCGACGTACCACTGATTGAATGATAAAAAATTGTAATTTGATTTATGACGTTTAAAAAAAACTACTGTCTAGATTTCATTTAAACCAATTTTCGTTAGTAGTTTTCACACATCATATATTTTTTTCAGTTTTATTATGCTCATATTTTAGAAGTTACGGGGGGGGGGGGGGACGGACACATTTTACCACTTTTATTCAATTTAGAAAAAAATCATGCTAGGAACCTCAACATCATTTTTAAATACCTATCTATAGATACCCCACACGTATAGGTTTGATGAAAAAAACATTTTTGAGTTTCAGTTCTATGTATGGGAACTCCAAAAGTTATGGATTTTTTTCTGATTTTATTTTAAAATCATAATGCGGTTAACAGAATACATCTACGTACCAAATTTCAATAATGTAGCTCTTATAGTTTCGGAATAAACTGGCTATGACATACGGACAGACAGACAGACAGACAGACATGACGAATCTATAAGGGTCCCGTTTTTGCCATTTGGCTACGGAACCCTAAAAATCACCAATATCTCGGAAAATATACGTTTTACGAATTTTATCTACAGAACAAAAAACGTTTATTTTATCCATATTTAAGCATAGAACTAAAAAAAAAAAATTTTTTAAAATTTTTTTCAAAAATCAAAAATTTTTTAGGTCCTTCATTCCATAGTGCCTAAGGCTACACTCCAACCAAAAACATTTTTTTTTCTAAAAATGTTTACGTAAGCATGGGGGGAGGGGGTAAGAGCTTTGCTTACTTTTGCTGACAAGGGGGGTGGGGGGGTAAATAACTGTAATAAATCTGCTTACGTAATACTTGAACGACCCCTTATAGGGACATATTATGCATAAAACATTACATACATAAGTAAGTGCCTCGAGTATTTGGAAATCAGAACAACGAAGGTATACAAATATTATAATGAAAAATAAAACAACAGCCACACATGGAATAACTTAAATCTCTACACATGAACCATCGAACCAGTCAATGCAATTTATTATATGTACTTACATTTTTATTCCTTGTTATTTATGTAGACTTTTACTGTAGCATCTTCCAAGAAATTGTAAGTAATAGGGCAATTTTTATAATCCTTGTGAGTGGTTCAAGCGTCCTGTGACTTTTCTGTCGAATTTGAAATTATATTGATTTATATCATCTGAAATATAAAAATACAATTATAAAACGTGAATAATGTAATATTTTGTTAATATTTAGTATACAAATTTAACATAGAAAACCATAGCCTCGTTAGTTACGCAGCAGGGAGCACCGCGGGCAGGTGAGGTTGGCACATGGGATACGATACATGGCGCCATATTGCTAGAAATTCTAATATCTAATGGATAAACTATCATATAAAAAAAATAATTGTCAAGAAACTTCGGTTATGTTTATTTTGAAACAAATTCAATATAAGCACACAAGGAAAGCTATATTATTTTTAAAAGCTTAAAGGAGATAGTAATGTGATGCCATGCATACGTCATGGGTGTACAGGATTAAAAAAGCATTATAGAAGGTTCGTGCGAAAACTTTACATAAAGGAAAACGCAATCATGCATTAGGTGCATCATTATAATACATTTTAAATTAAAATGTTTGTGCGGTGTTAGTATATATAACAAAATGATGTAAAGCACAGGTAACATAATATATTTAAAACATAATGACATAAATGGTTTAAGCTTTATTTAACGGTTAATCAATCCTGTAGGTATCTATGACTTTTCATTAATTTACTAAATAAAGTATACTTAAGATCAAAGTGAAATTAATAAAAAGTTCATGAATGGTTTTGCTGGGATTTGATAAAGAATATTTTTTAAGTTTGTAAAATTTTATTTACAAATAAAATTCAAAAGCATTTAAGTATTATAAATAATTGTTATTGTACATGATTTATATAATCTGAAAAAATATTACATTATAATGTCCCAGTAAAACTTCACCATCCCTTTTACTCCCCAGTGTGCAGTGTAATTGAGTGTGTGTACAAATGCATTAAAATTGATAAGTCCGATGCTGTAGGCATTATCAAATAACAAATATTACAAGTAAGTAGTATGAATGTGAATACATAAAAAATATAATGAGAAATCATCCTATGGAGCTATTATCACTCTGCCAAGGAAGAGATCAGTCCGACTTAGCCACCGGAGACGCCATTATACATTAATACATGATGAGTGAGAACAGGCACGTCCTTTCGGTTATCCCACCGGGGAGAATGCGATCCTGTCGAACGAACCGACTGAGTGACGAGTGGACGTTTCATTTGGGCGAGGAGCCCGCATGCGGCTCGGCGCCTCATGACACTCGATAAGACGCAAAAACGAGTGACTTAGAGAAAGTGATGCCATCTAAGTGAGGAGTGTATTGTCGACATTGAGGAAATTATTACCGACATCAAACGCATATATGGCACATAAAACAGGCAACGGCATACACGCACACACACACACCAATAACACAGTCGTTAGTAATAATTTCATTGACAGTATAGGGGGGACAATGATATTGGGCTATTGTAGGCTTTATGTTTCGCGTGAATAACAATAATCAACTTTTAAAGTTAAATTTACATTTTCATACACTGTAATAATTATGAAGACATCATAGATTAGTAAAGTATTTGTCTCAATTAGTCATGGTACATTTACAATTATAGATTTTACAAATATTTAGATAGCTACATACACAGAACAGTAGAATACATCGGAAATAATATTCATTTACAGAATGTAATAAATGGATAATAATTTTAAAAGAAACTCTTACAAAAATTATACCAAAATTAAAATTAAAATACTTAATCATAATGTATCTATTGACAGCATTTTATAGTTGATAGCGATTCACTTACGGTATTCTCCTATACCAATTAAAACATGGAAATTTTTATTTTGTACATAAGTATTTACGAAATGAACTATATTTTACGTAGTTCAAGATAGAAATCTTTTTAACCCTTTTTATATTGTGGCAACCAGAGGCACAAAAGTTTACAAATATTATGAATGCTCATAATTGGAACTTTAAAATGTTACTAAAAGTGTTAGTAACACTTTTCATCTTAACAATACAATTCCTTACTATAAATCTATACGTCTACATACATTCCGAATCATTGAGCATGTCAGATAGCAATAAATCCTACTATACATATATATTATGATTTCGTATACCTTCTCAGAATGTGGACAAATATCCATAATAATTAAGATTATATATATGAGATGAGATGGTAGGGAGGCAGTAGATAGATATCTTCGAAACAATACACGCGGAATATTTTCGGCTACTCCGTGTGTAGGGTGTCGTAGACCGCATCGGTACCAGGGGCTAAGTTCTCGGTGCAAGCAGCTTGCTGACAGTGATGGGTGGGAAATGACGGGGAGGCGGTAGGCAGATATCTTCGAAACAATACACGCGGAATATTTTCGGCTACTCCTTGTGTAGGGTGTCGTAGATCGCATCGGTACCAGGAGCTAAGTTCTCGGCGCAAGCAGCTTGCTGACAGTAATGGTTGGGAAATGACGGGAAGGCGGAAGACAGATATCTTCGAAACAATACACGCGGAATATTTTCGGCTACTCCGCGTGTAGGGTGTCGTAGACCGCAACGGCATCAGAGGCTATGTTCTCGGCACAAGCAGCTTGCTGACAAAGGTGGGTGAGTGATGGGGGGCGGGGAGTCAATAAATAAATATCTTCGAAACAATACACGCGGAATATTTTCGGCTACTCCGCGTGTAGGGTGTCGTAGACCGCATCGGTACCAGGAGCTTAGTTCTCAGTGCAAGCTTCTTGCTGACAGTGATGAGTGGGAAATGAGGGGGAAGCGGTAGATAGATATCTTCGAAACAATACACGCGGAATATTTTCGGCTACTCCGCGTGTAGGGTGTCGTTGACCGCAACGGCATCAGAGGCTATGTTCTCGGCACAAGCAGCTTGCTGACAAAGGTGGGTGAGCGATGGGGGGCGGGGAGTCAATAAATAGATATCTTCGAAACAATACACGCGGAATATTTTCGGCTACTCCGCGTGTAGGGTGTCGTAGACCGCAACGGCATCAGAGGCTATGTTTTCGGCACAAGCAGCTTGCTGACAAAGGTGGGTAAGTGATGGGGGGCAGGGAGTCAATAAATAGACATCTTCGAAACAATACACGCGGAATATTTTCGGCTACTCCGCGTGTAGGGTGTCGTAGACCGCAACGGTACCAGGGGTTAAGTTCTCGGTGCAAGCAGTTTGCTGACGGTGATGGGTGGGAAATGACGGGGAGGCGGTAGACAGATATCTTCGAAACAATACACGCGGAATATTTTCGGCTACTCCGCGTGTAGGGTGTCGTAGACCGCTACGGTACCAGGGGCTAAGTTCTCGGTGCAAGCAGTTTGCTGACAGTGATGGGTGGGAAATGACGGGGAGACGGTAGACAGATATCTTTGAAACAATACACGCGGAATATTTTCGGCTACTCCGCGTGTAGGGTGTCGTAGACCGCAACGGTATCAGGGGCTAAGTTCTCGGCACAAGCAGCTTGCTGACAAAGGTGGGTGAGTGATGGGGGGCAGAGAGTCAATAAATAGATATCTTCGAAACAATACACGCGGAATATTTTCAGCTACTCCGCGTGTAGGGTGTCGTTGACCGCAACGGTACCAGGGGCTAAGTTCTCGGTGCAAGCAGTTTGCTGACAGTGATGGGTGGGAAATGACGGGGAGGCGGTAGACAGATATCTTCGAAACAATACACGCGGAATATTTTCGGCTACTCCGTGTGTAGGGTATCGTAGACCGCATCGGTACCAGGAGGTAAGTTCTCGGTGCAAGCAGCTTGCTGACAGTGATGGGTGGGAAATGACGGGGGAAGCGGTAGATAGATATCTTCGAAACAATACGCGCGGAATATTCTCGGCTACTTCGCGTGTAGGGTGTCGTAGACCGCAACGGTACCAGGAGCTAAGTTCTCGGGGCAAGCAGCTTGTTGACAGTGATGGGTGGGAAATGACGGGGAGGCGGAAGACAGATATCTTCGAAACAATACACGCGGAATATTTTCGGCTACACCGTGTGTAGGGTGTCGTAGATCGCATCGGTACCAGGAGTTAAGTTCTCGGCGCAAGCAGCTTGCTGACAGTAATAGGTGGGAAATGACGGGAAGGCGGAAGACAGATATCTTCGAAACAATACACGCGGAATATTTTCGGCTACTCCGCGTGTAGGGTGTCGTAGACCGCAACGGCATCAGAGGCTATGTTCTCGGCACAAGCAGCTTGCTGACAAAGGTGGGTGAGTGATGGGGGGCAGGGAGTCAATAAATAGATATCTTCGAAACAATACACGCGGAATATTTTCGGCTACTCCGCGTGTAGGGTATCGTAGACCGCATCGGTACCAGGAGGTAAGTTCTCGGCGCAAGCAGCTTGCTGACAGTGATGAGTGGGAAATGAGGGGGAAGCGGTAGATAGATATCTTCGAAACAATACGCGCGGAATATTCTCGGCTACTTCGCGTGTAGGGTGTCGTAGACCGCTACGGTACCAGGAGCTAAATTCTCGGGGCAAGCAGCTTGCTGACAGTGATGGGTGGGAAATGACGGAGAGGCGGAAGACAGATATCTTCGAAACAATACACGCGGAATATTTTCGGCTACTCCGTGTGTAAGGTGTCGTAGACCGCAACGGCATCAGAGGCTATGTTCTCGGTACAAGCAGCTTGCTGACAAAGGTGGGTGAGTGATGGGGGGCAGGGAGTCAATAAATAGATATCTTCGAAACAATACACGCGGAATATTTTCGGCTACTCCGCGTGTAGGGTGTCGTAGACCGCAACGGTACCAGGGGCTAAGTTCTCGGTGCAAGCAGCTTGCTGACAGTGATGGGTGGGAAATGACGGGGAGACGGTAGACAGATATCTTTGAAACAATACACGCGGAATATTTTCGGCTACTCCGCGTGTAGGGTGTCGTAGACCGCAACGGTATCAGGGGCTAAGTTCTCCGTGCAAGCAGCTTGCTGACAGTGATGGGTGGGAAATTAGGGGGAGGCGGTAGATAGATATCTTCGAAACAATACACGCGGAATATTCTCGGCTATTTCGCGTGTATATATCCTTAAGGTTTGCCCTCCTTTTTATTGCTTTTCATAAGACTTATATACCTCGACATAATTTCCGGATTTTTTTTTCTCCACAATATACATTTTAATAAGAATATAGTACCTATAGTATATATTTATTGCTATTGAAATTATTACATTCATAATGATTCGGAATATGAATGTTAGAAGTAGAGAATATTAAAGAAAGATATTTTCAGAGTTCCAATTTCCGAAGTGATAAAATCTATGTGAACCTTATCCTACCGTAAAAATAATAAAAGCATGTACAAAAGTTATATGTTCAAATATTTTTTAAGTGTTTAAGAGTATCTTCGAATATGTGAAACCTATGCAACTATAATAATGTTATTTGTCAAAACAGAAATACAATCTCTGCTAAATTCCGTACGAGCTAATTAATAATACCTATAAAATAATCAACATATTTTAAATAATTACTTCTATATTTTTTATATATTTTTTCTTTTTTTTTATATATTTTTTTCTTTTTTTTTTTTTTTATATATTTTTTGTTTTTTTATATATTTTTTTCTTTTTTTATATTTATTTTAAATCCTTTTTTTTTTTTTTTTGTTTTTTTATTTCATTTTTTTTTCTTTTTTTTTAAACATTTTTTATTTTTTTTTTTCAATAAGAAGTAATTTATAAGTATAAATTACTTCTTATTGAAAAAAAAAAATAAAAAATAATATAATAAATAGTAAGTATAAGAAGTATTTAATTTACAATTATGATGCTACTTGCAATATGTTCTACGGAAAAAAATTAACATTATAAATCATATATATACATGAGAGTATAATAATAAGTTTAATATATCTGAGAATACAATACGAGTATAATAAGTTTTTTAATATTATTTCCGATAAATCCTTAGCGATTTAAAATCAAATAATGATTATTTTATTTTGCAGTACGTATTAAATAATATAACAAATGAATAAAATCATAAAAGTCTATGTTGTGGGTTTTCTTCCATGGCTTGGTTGTATAAAGACTCCGATCTCGAAACTTTATTGCTGATGTTAAGCTGAGGCATCTTAGGTCTCAGTTATACAGGATAACGGTGTAAAAGACGACATAATTAAAAACCAATATTTTATGTTTTAATAAAATGTAGAAAAGGACGTTCTTCTGATCCGAAGGATAAGCTTTTAAAAGTGTATGTGTAAGTCAATTTTTGTTCCAAAGTAAGAAAATTGCAATTTCAGGTAAGTCTTCCGTTTTGTTATGTAGTGATATTGCCAAAATATCTTAATCTTATAATATTCAGAAGGATATTGTGTAGTCCTCTTCCTGTTTCTAGATCTCTACTTTGAATGATTTAGTAGTAAGTGTAAGAATTCTTGTAAATTTGAATAGGCTTAAATTGCAGAAGTCGGGGAGAGCGTGGAATGTCTCATAATATAGGAACAGCTGCTATTACCGGATAAGTTAGAGCGATCCAAAAGTAGGGTTGCGATTAAAAGGTTGTCCAGTGACTCTTTTCGTGTTGCAGTGAGATGCTTTTTATAAAATCTGGTCTTTACCAGGCGCGCTGAACACTTGAAGTTGAGAGATTTGTTTGTATGAGTTCGTTTAAAGTTCTGTCCTTCAAGGCTGTTGATATTACGACTTGCACATGCATAATATGTCCTCTTTAACATGTAGCAGATGTAGCGATCCGAAAGTAGTGTTGCGATTACAAGGCTGTCAGTGATCCTTTCATGTTGCAGTGTGATGCTTTTTATAAATGCTGGTAAAGGCGCGCTGCACACTTGAAGTTGAGAGATTTGTTTGTATGAGTTCGTTTGAAGTTCTGTCCTTCAAGGCTGTTGATATTACGACTTGCACATGCGTAATGCATAATATGTCTTCTTTAACATGTAGAAGATGTAGCGATCCGAAAGTAGTGTTGCGATTACAAGGCTGTCGGTGATCCTTTCATGTTGCAGTGTGATGCTTTTTATAAATGCTGGTAAAGGCGCGCTGCACACTTGAAGTTGAGAGATTTGTTTATATGAGTTCGTTTGAAGTTCTGTCCTTCAAGGCTGTTGATATTACGACTTGCACATGCGTAATGCATAATATGTCCTCTTTAACATGTAGAAGATGTAGCGATCCGAAAGTAGTGTTGCGATTACAAGGCTGTCAGTGATCCTTTTCATGTTTCAGTGTGATGCTTTTTATAAATGCTGGTAAAGGCGCGTTGCACACTGAAGTTTGAGATTTTAGTATGTATAAATTTGTTTCGAGGTTTTATCCTTCGAAGCTGTTCATGACTTACAAATGCATATGCCTTCATACATACATGTTAATATGTAAGTTGTTATTCAAATTGAGTGTTGAAACATGATGTTCAAAGTAAAATGAAATTGTATTATTCGAATTAGGTGTTCTGTGTATTCCAAGTATTTTCCAAAGTGAATTGTACGTTTTTCGCGGTGATATTAACGGTTGCGTTGGATATTTTCAAGCTAATATTGACAACGTCAAATATCATCATTCATCATCATTAAAAAATTATAAAATAAGAATTTACTAATGTACCTATACAGAATTGAAACAATTGTATAGGAAAAAATACTAATAGTAGTTTAAGATAAATGTTAACATTACAATAGGGAATATGCATGAAAAACAGTTTCCTGTATTTACTAATTTATCGTAAAATAGATACAAATATATTACGATCAGTGAAAACAAAATCAAAATTGATTAAAAAATGGGAGAGATACAGTCGTTGAAAGTAAATATCTCTCTCACACGCGAAACAATTTTTTCTATGGAGTTTGTATGGCGCGCACGGTACGTGACGTCATCCGATACGTCGGATCTCTCTGTCTAAGCAATAACTTTAACGTTTTATAACTCGTTTAATAGAAAAGATAGTGTAAAAATTCTTTCATATTTATGTATCTGGAAGATGAAAGATATCAATAAATCCATAAAAGAAGTCATGCATATTCCCTATTCAGTCTTGCCAGAATGTTACTTTTATTGTAACATTTTACTTCACTTTTGACCCTTTATTGTTACACAGTTCAAAATGTTCCTTTAGTGTTACTTTTAAACCAATTGCAAAAAAAGGAAGGGAAGGTTCAAGCCGACTGAATTTTTGAACTAAATGAAAAATATTATCCATTCTGATAACTTGCGTCCGTGTGACGGAAAATTTATATTTTTCGACATATGTGATAAAATATACAAGAGGAAATTAGAGCCATTCAAATTTCCCGAAATGTCTAAAAACAACACTCAAAACTATCACTTAAACATAGTAAATTCATAAAACAATATATGAAAAATGTTTCTTTCAAACCAGTTTTACGTTTCTTTTGGTCTAAAGGCGGCACCCAGGATTGGCAAACACTGTTACAATTTCATTACAGTACAATCTTTAATTATGGATAAAATTGAATGTAAGATACACGCAGATAATTGTTAAAAATATGAGGTTTACGGAGTTTAAACATAAACCAACTTTATAAATGAATAAATATATAAGATCTATAAACGGACGCGCAATATAAAAAAACTGGTTTAATGTGAATGTAAATAAAAAGGAAAAAATCGGAACATGGAGTTATAGTTAAGACTGTTGATTAACTACAATTACATTACAATGTGTATAAAATTTGATGTAAAATTACATGCAAATTATTGTAAAAAATGTTCATGTTAAAAACCTTACGGGTTCATTAAAAATTAACGGGTAGGTACATTGGATCTATAAACGGACGTGAAATATAAAGCCTGGTTCAATGTGAATTTAAAAATAAAAAGGAAAAAATCGGAATATGAAGAAAAACTATTGAACGTCATGATTAATGTGTGCTGATGAAACTGCAAATCGCAGCCAAAGGTACCCAGCTTAGGGCTGGTATTTTCCCCCCGTAAAAAAAATATTTAAAAAAAGGAAACAAAAAAAAAGGGAAACCAAAAAAGAAAACAAAAAAAAAGAAAAAAAAAAGGAAAACAAAAAAAAAGAAAAAAAAAGAAAAAAAAAGGAAAAAAAAAGAAAAAAAAAAAAAGCCTATCAATGAAATTATTAGTTACGACTGTGTTACGTATGGCGTGTGTGTGTGTTGGTATGCCATTGCCGTGCAAGTCTTACAGAACCAAATCGGCTTGCCGATTTGATTCTGCACGACTCGCATGTAGTATATGCCACATATACTTGCCGAGTATCGACGCCAGCCGTCATGATCGTCTGAACATCGCGAGTGTGTATCTTGAGGCGTGAAAAAACACGCCATCAAGATTCACACAAGCGATGTAGAACGATCACGACCACAGGCACCGGCCCTCGGCTTACAGACGTCGGTAATGATTTCACCAAGTCAACATCACACTCTTCACTTAGATGACATTACTTTCCCTAAGTTACCCGTCTACGCGCCCCACCGAGTGTCAATAACGCCTCGCCGTGTGCGGGCTTTTCGCCCAAAGATCCGTCTACGCGTCTCTCGGTCTGTTCGAACGACATTCACGCATTCCCCTTTCCGGTCGGACTACCAAAAAGACCACCTGTGCTCACCAATCATGACCAATGATAATGGATTTACTCCCCGCGTGTCATCGTCACACTCATCCCCACCCCGGACCTCGTGATAATAGTCTCCAAATGGATGTCTCAAAATACCAATATGCATCCACACACAAGCTAAATAAACGCAATATAAGAAATCCAATAACACCCACGTTGACCAGACCCATCACTTTCAATGCATTTTATGTGTATAGCGCATGTCCAGAGTGGTAATATAAAAAAGAAAAAAGAAAGAAAGAAAGAATAATAATAAAAAAACGCACAAAGTATATATATAAGTATATATATAAGAGATGTCGGCATGATTCCCAATGATTAAATTAGAATTGATTATATGTACAATTTGCCTTCAGAGTGAGGTGAACAATTTTATCACAGAAAAACTGCCAACGCTCCTACCTTTCTAATAATTCGCGGAAGACAATATTACAAGCCAAGAATTTACCATTTACTATTCTGTCCCGGGACACTAAAACCTTTAAGCTATCCTTATCTTGTACGCGACCTAAAGCTACGTACAGCTGTCCGTGACTAAATACGTCCGATCTCAAATCTACGCCTACTCTACCTATCGTCTGACCCTGGCTCTTATGAATTGTCATAGCGTAACATACTTGCAGTGGGAATTGACGGCGCGTCATTTCGATAGGACTATTTGGCTCAATCGGGGCTTTAAATAAAATTCGCGGTATAAGGTAATCGATCGATTCGCCCGGCTTTCGAACGGTTATTAAGCGCGGCGTGGTGTTTACGATGATGACTTTACTACCGTTAACTAATCGATCTGCGAAGCTAAGGTTACGTATTATCATGCACACGCATCCTATCTTTAGAACGAAGTCATGGTCCGGAACACCCTTTGGTTGTAATTTATTTAAGGCATCCGCGCCTAAAAATATTTCATCGGCATTTTCAGATACTACTTCATCTATGGAATAAAAATGTAAAGGATCACCGGGTAATTTGTCTAATATTAAAGAATTTATTTCGCGGACGTTACTATTATGAGTTGTCAAAATTGCTCTGTGTGCGCAAATGTCTGGTTCGTCGATAACAACGTGTGGGAAAACAAAATCTATCAAATCGTTAACATCCGTGACGTAAGGTATTGATGTCAAATCTACCAAATTTAAAACACTTCTGTCAATTTTAACAGATTGAACAGGTAATTCATTGGAACCTAATTTCAAAAGGAAATCAGAAAATTCCGGATCGGTTCTACACCGTTGTGATGTATTTAATGTAAAAGTTTTAATTTGATGCCAAATGGGAGATGATTTTACTGAGCAATTGATGATGTCCGAATTGGTCTTTGCGTTTACTACAACCGGAGGAATTTGACGAAAGTCACCAGCAAAAATTATTATTTTCCCGCCGAAAAGCTTATCCGACTTCATCAGATCTCGAAGAGATCTGTCGAGCAGATTTAAAAGATATTTATGAGCCATCGGGGCTTCGTCGTAAATAATTACTGCGGCATTAATGATTAATTCAGCCCTCTGAGAACCATTTGTGATGTTCCAGTAGCCAAGATCGTCTACGGGATTTAGCGGAAACTTAAACATACTATGTGCTGTGGTCCCACCCTGATAGTTCTGGGCCGCGATACCAGAACTTGCCGTACACAGCACTATAGCGTCCAAGTTACCACGTGCGTGCGCAGTGATAACATTCAATAATAATGTTTTTCCTGTTCCGGCAGGACCGTCTATGAAAATGGCGGTGTCGTGTGAATCGCGGAAACTCTCATCCCGTAATAGTTTGTCAACGTATTCGTAAACCGAACGCTGATCGTCCGATAATTTCGGTACCCAATCAGCAACGAAGACCGCTAATGCATTCCTATCATATTCAATTCGTTCGCGGCCTACTTCTGTGGTATCGTCAATAACCTCGGGTAACCCTTGTTCAACCAGCGACGTTCCGTGCCTACGCATCAACCTATCGATACACACTAAACTAAGATTATACGCGCGGTCTTCGTCGTCCGGAAAACGATGCAAGAAGTCCTGACTAATCGCATGCTTAAATTTCTCCCATATAGCTACTACCCTGATTCCGTTCACCGCTAACAGGACGAAAAAGCTACGTAGGCGCGGTCCAGTCAAAAAAGAAGATGCTTCCTGGATAGCTATTTCGTACTCCGTTTCATCGTTCGCAATTCCTAATGCTTTGGCAGCTTCCTGGAATGTACTACAATTAGGACCGCCGAGATTATACAAATCCTGGTAACTACGACAGGGTTGTGACGCTAATAAAAGACGCAAATAAAATTGTTCACCTCTATTTGGCGCGACCCAGAATAAACGCGAAACTAACTCTCCCCGTTGCCGCCTAGTTATGAATTTGCCGTTACCTAACTCATAAATCTCTACATTTTTTGTAGCGGGACGTCTACTATGTACAATGTATTGTTCGTAGAAATCTAGGTAAGTTAAATTGTCAAAATGGATACCAGGAGGACGGTGAAAGTAAGTGATCAGATCCGAATTTGCGCGACGCGTAGCTGCTTCTGCTTCCGAACCCGGTTTAAAGAAAATTGACTGCTGACCTTCTAAATGAACTGCGAGTTGTTTTACGTTTGGTTCGCGCGCGGTAATGTCAAACTCTAAAATGCGCCACGTCGCTTCGCAAGAGCCAAGATAACGTTTGGTGACATACTGTTCGATTTCATTATTTTTGTCACTGTCCGGGATCACCGCTATGCGTGATTCATCCGGACCTTTCGTCATGTATTTAAATAAATATTTGACTATAGCTCGGGCTGAATATACTAATAAATTTATATGACAATCATATTTCAAAAGAAGGGCGGCATTATACGGAACAACCCATAAATCATTTATTGTCACTTCCCTGCCCCGATACTTGATTGTGCCCTCGTTAGTACTACTACGACGTAAATGTACAAAACCTCTATCGTCGCAAAAGGTGGTGGTGGTCTCTCGTTTCGGGAAATATTTCGAACATTTCTTTTTGTCGTGATCCCAACACGGCAAATCAGTTCTATTGGGAGGTCCACATGGGCCATGTATCATGTGATCAATCACGGCCTTGCGTAGTCTACCACCCGCTTCGGATGGGTCGGGAAGGTCTGCCCTTACAAATTTATCAATGTCCGTATTTTGGACTGGACCACCACCTTCAACTCTAAAACAAATGTGCGCATGGGGCAGACCGCGTTTTTGAAACTCTATGACATGCATTATGTACACACATTTACCAAACCACGCACCTGTTCTGAGATCTTTTAATAATTGAGCTAATTTTAAATTAAAAACTCGAGCACATATAAGAGGATTGGGCCTTTGTCCTTGTGGAATTGATTGTTGGATTTCTGGCCATTTAGGGTTGCATGTCATCGTTAAAAAGAAAGACGGGGTACCTGCTCTATTGACTAATGCAATGGCATCCATATATTTTGTTTTCATATAACGTGGACCTCCAGTGAAAGAATTGGGCAAATAAATACGCCCGGGTACAACGCCACCCTCCCCTCGAATAGTCTCGTCCGAATTTACTGCCTCTAATTCCTGCAACGGTGCAGATCTAATAGCAGTATCTGAATGACGCTGCATGTTAATAATATATCGGAGACGTTCCTCCGATATTCGACAATACATGTCTACTATCCATTCTTCAGATAGTCTACCTAACTCTGAAAATCTAGTTTCTGAAAGTAATAAGCATCGAACATACTTATTCTGAGTTAATTTAGAGCCCTTGTTGTCTACTTTATTAGGTAACCATCCCGGATTACCGTGAGGATATAACAGAGGAAACTGGAAACTTTCATAAAGTGGATGTAAAATGTCCACAGTGTGAGGTTTTCGAGCTCCTATTTTCCAAATAACTATGGCCTTGGGTACGAAACGTTCTCGTTCTGTGCTCAAAATAGCGGCCACTTCAGCACCAATAGGCATGTCACCCAAAATGTTACCATGGGAGCGTCGCGACGTGGGTTCAAAAATGAGGTGCGCCTCCTCGGAAACTTCTTGATTTAGCCGTTTAAAACATTCTATAAAAGGATTCACTTCATGCATGAAGTGTGTGATGGAACGGACAATGTCAACATTTAAATGTTGACCCCTGGCTATGCGGTTCCTTTCATCATCATCGTGAATGTATAATCCAATAGGATTGGTCGAATCCGTATACGCTAGATCAAAAACTCGATGATAAATACGTCCTTGTATTTTTAAAAATGAAATACCTGTATCTGGGTGTTGAAACCCATGCGATACTCCTAAGGCACTAAACGCGAATAAGTTATTATAGGCACGGGACCGGTCGAGAAAAGAACGATGCGTGTAAAAATCTTCAGTTACGGGTTCGAATTGCTGTACGTTATATGCTCCGGTACCACAACACCACTTGACTCTACTTTTTTCCTCATTGAACAAACGTGCTCCACAATGAGGACATATACAACTATTAGTATTTAATGAATTTTTAAGAGAAAACAAAGGCACTGTAAGTAAATCGTCCGCGTGTTTTTGGCCAATTAAGTTCTTTGATTTACGTAAATTATTGTCTATATTCCTGACTGCGTTGTAACGTTGTGAAGAGGTTTTACTAATCTCGCTGTGCGTTTGTGAATACCGTTTTACTGCCTCTCTATGAATAATTGGATGTTCTTTAGCGTAACGTTCAACGGCTTTTTGATTTACATTTGGATTTTTATGCGTATATTTATCCACAGCCTGTCTATTTATTTCAGGGTTTTTTTGCGTGTAACGTTTTGCAGCTCTGCGATGTACGGTGGGATTTCTAAGTGAATAACGCTGAACCGCCTCCTGGTGACGTAATTTTCTTATAATATTGTTACTGCTACTCTCTGTCGTATTAGTCAAGATTCTTGATTCTACATCAATTTTTTCAAGAATGACTACTGGATTCATGGCTAATTTTGGATCTGAAGGATCCACAGAAGAATTAATTTCGCGATGACTCGCGGTAGTCACGTATTGCCGTTTTCGACCGTCACAAGGCCTGCCTGCAGGTTCTTTCGATTTTATTGCGTTTTTTAATTCAATATCTTCAAGTACTACGACGGGTTTCATTCTTAGTTTTTGATCAGATGGATCCACTGTTTTTTTTTTAATTACACGGTGGCTAGCGGTAGCCACATGCTTCCTCTTCCTAGGCCGGCCTTGAGATTTAACATCTACAGTTACAGTGGTCAAATCTAACGGAGTTAAATTGACAACAGGTTGACGTTTTGTTATAGGCAAATGATTTAGATTAATGGGAGAAATGTTAACGTTATTTTCTTGTCCTACTTGTATTGCGGAGTGATCTAAAACTCGAAGTCTATGAATAGAATACTCTTGTCCGTCGTAAATATGATTACGAAATAGTAACGCGGCCAGATCTTTTAAACTACCACAAGAAAATAAACGGGCTTTATTGAAAATATCATTGTCATTATGGAGATTTTCCCTATCTACAGCGTGGCTGTTAAATAAATAGAAATTACCGTTGAATCTCCAAAACGACACAGTGAAATTATGCCCCGTAAAAAGATAATTGTCCGAATTATCACTATGAGATTCATCAAAAATAATACTACGCAATTGATTGGAAAGTTCTAAGATTTTGACGTCTAAACATCTTAAAGATCCCGGGAATAAGCCGTTCATTTTCCAGCTGTCTTCCATATCAATCCGAACTGAAAAATTACCTACACGGAACTCTGTAGGCAAATCTTCGTCGGGAAGTAAAAAAACATGTTGAGCAGGTTTAATACGCATATAAAGTGAATCTCCACTGTGTAAAATTGTATCAACTTCCGCGGTCGAAAAGATGCCTCTACGTTTTATAACCGACAAACTGGACGCACATGCCGACATCGCTACACATTGCGCGTTCTTACCTCGAAACAATGTGTTGTCCCCCTGATGGGTGGTACCTACAAGAGGTTAGTATAGTTAAAATAGTACTAACGTGCATTAGGTACTCAATTTCACATTTACAAGACAGCTAAAACGACGAAATTGTTGTGTTAATAAAAACATCTGTATAAAAAAGGTCATGCGTGAGGTGAACATTCAAACCACTGGACCATAAGCATTACATTTGTGTTAAGTGAGCAAAGACCAATAAGCTGAAAGGGTCAAATCCGCATTCAGTCCAAATTAAAAAATATCTTAGGATCGGTTCATAATCCTCCGTGTTAGTAAAAAACATAATTTCAAAAGACAACTTTAAAACATTAAACAAAGCGCGGCACACCAGTGCGGCATATCATAAGAACCAGTCCTTATAAGAAAGGAAAAAAAGCTGAAACAATTCATAAAGCATTAATTTATTCAAACCATATTTATAATAAGCAACTTAAAAACTATAATAAAAATGTAAGGGTGAAGAAAACATTGAATTGAATTTATTATAACATCATAACATTTGTTAAGTAATACCTAATCAGACCTTTTATAAACTTATTATAGAATCCCCCTTCAAAAGCGTTTCATGTAAATAAGCAACATCTTAAAATTAGGTTTCTAAAATAATCTGTAGTCGAATAAAAGCAGTAACCATGTGTTGAAAAGTACCTAAACTATATTTTATTCCCTTTAAAAACCGGCCAAGTGCGAGTCGGACCCGCGCACGTAGGGTTCCGTACCACTGATTGAATGAAAAAAATTAGGTAATTTGATATATAACGTTTAAAAAAAATAATACACCTACTTAATGTAGAGACAGACACTCTAAAAGAGTACTTAAAGATGAAATTTGTTTTTTATTATTATTCATCATAATAATAGTAAGTAAATTATCTTTATTTCCAAATAACAGCTAACATTGTGTAGTTTCTAAAGGTCTCTGCACTAAGCCAAGCTTGTACCGCAGTGACCAATCTCAATTTTATAAACTTGCTGTTACATATCTAGGTATTTGTTACATACATGAGTTAAAGGTTAAACATATCAGACTCAATTATTTAAGCCTAAACTACCTATTTTGATCTTTTAAATAGATATCAACATAGTAGTATCATAATGTTTTAAACTAAGGTTTTCCTTAATGCTTTGTGCATCAGATAATGACTACTAATGCCGGTGAATTTGAAAAAGTTAATAACTTTCATTAATAGTTCTAACAACCAACCATATTGTAATACCTACTTACTGAACTACCAAGGTCTTTATGTTATATAATTCCATTGTATATAAGCACATAACAGACTTTATTTATCTGTGATAATAAAAATATCAAATGTTATAATTAAAAAAATAAAATTATTAATATTAAGAACCTATTAGAAATCCTGAAAAAAATAAATAACCTGATAGTTATAGCACCTAGGGTTACTTATTAATCTGTGACCTAGGAACACAACTTGTGTTGAGACCAGGTGGTGTGAATTGTCGTTCTAAGTGTACATAGTTGGTGCATTTATTTATTAAACCTACCTTATGTAATTCAAATAATTATTGCCTATTATCTTCTTAATTACCTACCTATTAACTACATATAAATATGTACTGTCAAAGGTTAATGTGTGATGAAATAAAAACATTTTTTACTAACCTGAAACAATGCAGGAGAAAGCAGGAATAAAAGTAGATCGTCGATCCGCCATCTTCATAGGTATCTAAAATTAAAATGTAAATTAATTTTCATCTAAGTAGGTAGATAGGTACATACCTATACTTAGGTTTATTTAGTTAGAGCTTTACCATGGCATAATTTTAATTAGGTCAGTTGGTAGTAACATAATTGAAAAGTTGTCAATAGGTACGTAATATATAATAGCTATGTAAGTAACTATCTACTTTCCTCCTGTTGTACATGTTAACCAATCTACAAAGAAAAACAATTGAAATTAGGGACGCCATTTTTGTTGTTTCCACTCTGACCTGTTTCTTATTCAATGCATGTTTACCTACATATTACATTACATTAGTCTTTTAGGAACAGCATAAAATAATCTATAGCCTTATTTAATATTACCTATACATAATTTAACAATTATTGGTAGAGACTGCCTACATAAAAACAATTGCCTACCTACTTAGTTGTATTACACCGGCAAAGGAGATGCTTAAAACCTATTTCAAATGTAGGTACAAAATATTGCAAATTACGTGTACCTACATGAGCATTTGAAATTCTGGTACCTTGGCCTTCATCATGATTTATAATAAAGAACAAAGAACAATCACACAACAAAAATAAGAAAAGGTACCAATATCAAAGTTTAAAAGACGCTGTGACGCCATTTGTAAGAAATTATGCTAACACGATAACAATCCATTTAAATCTGTAAAAGTATGTGAACAATAACAAATTTACAATGAAAATATCTATAACTTACTTGATCTAATCAATAATTTCTTTATATTCATTGATAAATATGCTAACTTTAAGAAATAAAAGTTTTACAATTTACTTACCATAAAATTCGCTTAAGTCACTGGATAAACTGAACTGAACAATTGAACATCAAACATAACGCGCGAAAGAATATTTTATTTTTTTTGGTTTAATTTTACGGCCTTGGAAGCGCGCGAAAAGAAACTATTCGATAATCGAAAAAATAATCGAATTCAGCTTCACAAAAGGTAGATATTTTAACTTTAAATTACTTAATTGGGTATGGTATAGATTTATTTATTAGGACAACCAACAAGATAAACACCAATACATAATAAGCAATACAGAAAATAATAAATTAACAGCTTAGTGTCACCAGATAAATATACTGTACTGTACGTCCGTACCGATCGAGTTCATAATCTATGGAGAGATAATGATTTGGAAGACGATTAAAAATAGCATGATATTATAACAAAAAAATATTATCCACCACCATTTATCTTCTTCTATCTATATCTATATTTAATCTATTCTATCTTCTATATCGATATTTAATCTATATTCTTTACAAATATATAATACTCAAAGGACTGACTGACATAGGCATCCGCTAAGAAAGGTTTTTGATGAAACTCTATTCCATGCGGACGAAGTCGCGGGCATAGCTAATATATTATAAAAATCATCATCAGATAAGTCTGACTTTGAATAATCCCTCGATTCTTCATACATAGATTATGATTATTAATATTATTCTCCATTTCCCTATCCCAGTCATGTTAGACAAGATTATTTGATTTTGCAACAATAACGATTGCAATAATTCAATATGTACTAAAATATATATATTTATAAAAAAATTGATAAATCATGAATCGATTTAGTGAAAAAAAATCGATTCTGTGACGATTTTATTGTTTTATAATGCTTAACAAAATACGTTTCAATTTACGCATTAAAGCATCACTGATAAAAATATTTAGTGGCTTAGAAATGAGTACCATATTACACTAAAACTTTTTTTCTAAAATGCATAATAAAACAAATATCCCTATATTATCCGTTTTATACTATGTAAAACTACTTTTGCTTCAAGATTATTTCGATTTCGACATACAAAATGCGTGGAATGGAATTGTCGACAAATTATGTCACCGTCACTGATGTGTCAGTCACTGTTGTACCTACTTACTTTTAATAATTTTGGTTTTTGATTGAATTTAGACCAACAAGTTTGTCGATAGTTTGTCTGAAATTGTCAAAATATGAACAAATGTCAATAATCACAAGTAGGTAGGTGCCTAAGTAATATGCTGTTCAACAAAAAGGTGAAATAGACTTAGGTATGGCATTTACAATGCCGACCGCCACTCAAGTGTTGTCTGTCTACGAATAGATTTTTGGGTACCTGTGAGTCCGCGCGCTGTGAGACCTCATGGTAATGTTTGTGAATACCTACGGATCGTGCTAAACTGTACAATCTCATTAACGAATGGTTGAAACCACTTAAGTTACACCACAACAATGTATAACACAACAATTCACAAACTTCTAAAATCTAAATTCCATATTCAACTTGTATTAAACTTGTATTAAAATTATATTTTATGTTACAGCAACAAATGGAAAAGTGTTTCTCACCAGATACATTAATAAGAACTCTTTCAACACGCAATGAAGTAATGCCAGTGTAATGGCAATAAACATTGAATGAGATAAATTGAATCTACACTCCGATATATATATTATTATGCTGTTCTCAAAAGGCCCTAGTGCCAGAATAACCATTAAATGTTAATCAAACTGGATGGTGTTCAAGAAATACAATTTTTAATGATAATAATATGGAATAAAATTAAAAGAATTTAATAAACAGATCCTTTTTCATTAATAGTTACTTTTCTTTTCTGAATCACATATTCATTTCAATAATTAACTAATATTTTTGGGATTCATTGTTGTACATTAAATGTAATAGGAGTGTGTATGATTCTATTTAGCAAAGAGTATGATATGAATCAAGTAAATACTAATGACAGAATGATTTCACTTTTTCTATATTATGTAATTATGTTCACAGATATTAAATGAACCATGTTTCAATTCAACTTGTGTAGGTAAACCTAGATTCTTTACATCAGAAAATTTGTCAAATTAAGACCTGAACATGATGATAACTTCTAAATATTTTAATTTAATGGAGAGGTAAGGTAGGTACAATAAGAACTATAATAATAGCTTCAAAGGAAACTGGTTAGTCCTAAAATGTTTGTTTAAGTGATTTTAAATTATACAGATAGGTACCCGTTAAATAATTGATTGGCATTGTACCCGTTAAATGATCATTGGATTAACAGATCTAAAAACACATCCTCATCTCATTAGATAGGTAGATAGAAACTTTATTCCTCAAAACATGTATATTACAGGAAAACACATTACAAGCAAAACAAAGTACAACTTAGGTGATCTTATAGCATATAGCAATCTCTTTCAGACATTCTTCAGGTAAAGGAAACCAGTTTTGGGAGATGGGTAACCCAGTACAAAACTATCTACCTATGTATTAAATGAAATCCTATCCTACTAATATTATAAACGCGAAAAGTTTGTTTGGATAGATGGATGGATGTTTGTTCCACTTTCACGCAAAAACTACTGAACGGATTTTAATGAAACTTTACAGGAATATAGTTTGTACATCAGATTAACATATAGGCTATGTTTTATACGAATATTCACGCGGGCAGAGCCGCGAGCAGCAGCTAGTATATTATAAATGTGTAAGATATACCAAGTAGTAGGTATTTTATTTTATTGTATGTATTATTATAATTATTATAATAAAAGAAAAATAATATTGATTTATTCATTATGTATGATTATGTAGTTGTTCATAGGCTATACTGTAAAGATTTTCATAAATATATCACCTTTTGACAGTTACATTTTTTAGAAGTACCTAAATATAAAATAAATATGAACATCATCAGCCTATCGCAGTCCACTGGTGGACATATCTCTCTAGTTGTTTATCACATTGAGCATGGACGCTATACCGCCACCCTGGACAGGTGGGTTGGAGATCGTATATCGTCACCATTTGTTTACCAGAACAGCAGGATGAACCACGGCACGTGAGGGGGCTTCAATTTTTTTTTTAAATGACTATGAAGCTAGTCAAGGCGACCTTGTCATCATCACTGGACTGTCGAGGGGGCGAAAGGTCCGTCACCCCTGGGTAATTTAAGCAACACGCTAAGGCGCCCCCTAGTGGGGCTCGCACCTAGGCTTAGGGCGTTGCTGGGAGGCACCCTACGGGAGATGTTTTGATGAGAGGGGCCGATTTCGCGGTTGGAACGCGGAACCTAAGGTCGACGCGGCGCAGGTTCCGACGCAGGCACCGGTGGGGCCGTAACGACGGACTTGATGTATGAGATTGTGTCGCGAACTGTTCGGCAGCGGCCAAAATGGCGAGACTAAAAAAACCTCCGGCGTCCTGGAGGACGTGACGAGAATGATGTTTCCTGCTGGGGCTTTGGAAGGGATATGACTTGGAGCAAAAAGATGATTGGTCGTTCCCTTAAATCCCAATATGAACATGAATAGCTAATAATACTGATTGCCATAGCTACCTACTGAGCTGAAACAAATACCTACCTACGCAAAATTCAGGAAATTGAGCTATTATGTAGATCCTGCATGGGCAGGCGTTGGGCTTTTTAGGGTTCCGTAGCCAAAATGGCAAAAACGGGACCCTTATAGATTCGTCATGTCTGTCTGTCTGTCTGTCTGTCTGTCTGTCTGTCTGTCTGTCCGTCCGTATGTCACAGCCAGTTTATTCCGAAACTATAAGAGCTACATTATTGAAATTTGGTACGTACCTAGATGTATTCTGTAAACCGCATTAAGATGTGAAAATAAAATCGGAAAAAAATCCAAAATTTTTGGGGTTCCCCATACATAGAACTGAAACTGAAAAATGTTTTTTTCATCAAACCTATACGTGTGGAGTATCTATGGATAGGTATTTGAAAATGATGTTGAGGTTTCTAACAACATTTTTTTCTAAACTGAATAGTTTGCGCGAGAGACTCTTCCAAAGCGGTAAAATATGTCTCCCCCCCCCCCCCCCCGTAACTTCTAAAATATGGGCATGATAAAACTGAAAAAAATAGATGATGTGTATTACTATAAAAACAGACAGACAGACAGACATGACGAATCTATAAGGGTCCCGTTTTTGCCATTTTGGCTACGGAACCCTAAAAATGTTCATCTAGACGTGACTACCTAATGTAAGAATTTGTATGGGAAACAGTGATTTTTGTGTCGACTTTTTTTTTCTTCCTGGTAGTTTTATGAGGTCATTAAAGGCCTTAATGGAGTTTATGGACCATTTTTGACAGGACCTCATACTTGGTTTTACAGATTTCGCGAATTTACGTTTCGGGGTAAATCTCAGAAATTACCCTAAAAATGGGGTATTTTTTTTCTCCACTTCATAGATAATTAGGAGACCTTCAAAAGAGCCCCCGGACTTTTTCTTCTCAAATACTCCCTTCTGCCCTTAAAACCACTTTGAATTTTTCGAAAACCTAACTTTTTTACAAAATGGCCGCCTGCCCATACGCCATTTTGTTTTTCCAACTTTTGGCACCCAGTAGTCAGTAACAATTATATTACACACTAAATGGCATTCACACTTTTTTTTCGCGTCATACAAAGTGGGCGACCAGGACCCCTCGAAGGGACCCCTTTGAAAAAAGTTTGAGCCACCGTCCATCCCGGTGTTGCCAGATCACGAAGATAAAAATAGTCAAATGTCATTTTAATGGGCCCCATCTCTATGCTCCTGGGAATAATTTTTGCGAAATATCATTATTTCTATTTTCGACTATTTCGGGGCATTTCTCAAAAACTACCATAAATGTCGAAATTATTTTTTTACCTGGCAATACATCATCACTATACACACATTGGCCTAGTACATTGCATCCCGCTCAAATGTTGCCATCTACCCGAAAATCCATTTTTTAACTTTCGAAAACGCGATTTTTTTACAAAATGGCCGCCACTGCAACCGCCATCTTGAAAGTCTGTCATTTCATATTTTTCCCATATACTACACTATATATGACGTCGATTGGCATTTTTACTTTTTTTTTGCCAAGCATCTTGGCGGCCAGACAACTCGGCGAAAAAGGCATTGCCAAAAAATTTGTTTTCCCCGCCATGCCGAGTGTTGCCAGGCCACCATGATAAAAATAGTCAAATGTTATTTTAATGGGCTAAACTTGTAAGTATATGACAACTTTTTATTTAAAATATTGGTCCTTCTACTTTCGACCTTTTCGGGCCATATCTCGAAAACTATCAAAAAGAACAAAAATATTTTTATACCTGGCAACACAAAATGACCCATCGGATAACTGACCAGTACATTGTAATTTTTTAAAATGTTGCCATCACACTGAAAATCCATTTTGAAATTTTCGAAAACTAAACTTTTACACAAAATGGCCGCCAGCGCCGACGCCATATTGAAAATCGAAAAAATCGGAATTTTCCCAAATACCTGACTATATATGGCAACATTTGGCATTTTTACTTTTTTTCTGCCATTTGCCGGAATGCTCAAAGTATAAGCCAAAAAAGGGTCTGCCAAAAAATTATTTTGACCGCCAAAACCAGTGTTGCCAGAATTTTTCTCCAAAACTACCCTGAGGCTAATACCAGTCGGGGTTGCCATAAATGTGCATACTCGGAATTTGAATACAAGTCATAATTTTTCTACTCATATTTAGGGCCCTGTGCCAAAAACTACCATTAATTTGGTAGAAATTAAAAAACCTACTAATAGACCGATAAATATCCTACCACCGCCTGATACTAACCAAATCGATTCAGTGTTGCCATCAGTAAGAAAAATCAGTTTAAAAATGGAAAAAAAATTCCCGGAACAAAATGGCCGCCAGCGGCGCCGCCATATTGTTTTTCTATAATCTATGGTCACCGGTTGACCGTTGACTATACCTGTGGCGATATTCTAAAGAAAATTTGCCGTTATCTCTGCGCATCGCGACAGTACGACCACGCAAACATAGGTCCAAAACCAATTTTCAATCCAAGATGGCGGCGCAGACATGTTTTTTTTTAATTTTTTTCCAACTTTGACGTTTCTCTTTTCCATAGACAATTCCAACACGCTATGCGCCGCTTGGGCATTCTATACATTTTTTAAAACTTTTTTTTCGAAAAACGGCCGCCATCTTGGATTTTTGGGAAAAAAAATAAAAAAAGCTGGATTGATTAAAAAAATTCATCCCCCCCCCCATACAACGAAAAAACGAATTCAACCCCCTTCAACCCGAAAAACACCCCTGATCAGTCAGTGAGTGAGTCAGTGGTAATTTAGCTTTATATATTATAGATAGATAGATAGAAGGTGACTGACTGACATGAGTGATCTATCAACGCACAGCCCAAACCACTGGACAGATCGGGCTGAAAGGGGTTTGTGCGGAGCTAAAGCATTTGGGTCAAAGAAAACATTCCTTCTTTTTTTTTAAAGAAAAATAACTGCATTAAAAGATTTTTAAAAATTCATTTGTCACACTCAGGAATCGAATGTGGTCAATTTCGGAAAATGAACACCCTATATTTTTGTCGCAATAATTGATAGGGTCAATTATAAGGATCTAACAAATGTCACCCTAATCGCCGAACCTGCCGAAACGTGGACGCTTACGGGAAGACTAATCCACAAGTTTAAATTCGCGGTGTAGGACGCCCCACAGCCCGTTGGGCAGACATTGTTGAGAGGGGGAAAGCCCGGGATAGATAAATGAAGAGTGAACGGTGATATTAATAGGTGGACGAGTAATGGCATTTACGTTTCAGCCAAGATTTGTCCAGTGGCCATTTTGATGCCTATCTTCTCAAAGCGGCACAGAAAATTATCGGCGTCGTATGGAGGCAGCTGTAGAAGAACTTAAAGTTGATAAGGGTTGTCAGGATACCTGTTTTAGAGAGTGAACATTCGCCTATTCTATCTTCAATAAATTGTGATGACAATATAGTAAGTAGTTTATTGTCCCAACAATCTGAGTCTGTGACATTAATAGAAAAAAAGAAAATCAAACATAAGGTAAGGTTTACTAATTACACACGAAAAAAATCAAATAAAAAAGGCACAAAGTATATAAGCACATACTCTACCTGAATCCCATCGTAAAGCTGTATCTGAATATAAGAAAACAGACAGACAGACAGACATGACGAATCTATAAGGGTGCCGTTTTGGCTATTTGGCTACGGAACCATAAAAACACCCTGATGTACAGAGGCAAACTGTCGCCACCTACCAGGCTACACATCCTTAAAAAGGCAGACAAGCTGTCGCCACCTACCAGGCTGCACACCCTGAAAAACCCAGGTAAGCTGTTGCCATCTACCAGGCTTCACACTCTGAAAAACCCAGGCAAGCTGTTGCCATCTGCCAGGCCGTACACCCTGAAAAACACAGGCAAGCTGTTGCCACCTACCAGGCCGCACACTCTGAAAAACACAGGCAAGCTGTTGCCACCTACCAGGCTGCACACCCTGAAGAACATAGGAAACCTGCTGCACTATATCAGGCCAGGAATTCCGATGTGGATAGAGTGATTCAGTCACGGTATAGAAAAATACAATTCAGCATATATGGAGAAGCAAGTTGCTTTCGGGTTTTGCGTATGACCCAGTTATTGGAACTGACAGCAGTGTAGTCTAAGGGTCTATGACGTACAAGTGTCAATGGTGTAATGTCTTGAAGGGGAAATATGAGGCACCTGGCATGTGTTCTAGCGCCGGTAAAGTACAACTTGAGCCTTTCAAACAACTGCTTGAACCACTTTATAATCTGGTTGATGATTTACATCCAAATCATGTACACTTCATAGATAATATCCAAAAATATAATGCCTGTTTTCAAATGACTTCCTTTGGTGGAAAACAAATAAAAGAAAGTGGTTTTTCACCAACTTTTAAAGTTCAAGGACAAGTTTATCATTTTAATTAGAAGTATATTACCGGAACCTGGGCAGGATTCACAGTTTCTGCAAATTCATTTCGTCGGTGAAGAATATTCGATTTTCTAAATTTCCTGACTTGAGGCCGAATTTAATCAAACAATTGCAGCTTAGGTTACATGAGGTGAAACGATACATAAAAGATCTAAAAACAGCCATTGATAAAATATATCCTTCAGAGTCATTCAGGGTCGTAATACATGCAGATAAAAAACCACAAAGAGAACACAGAGGCAGATTTAATGTATCAACGGCAAATGAAGTGGTTATTGTATTGGTAGATCAGCATTTTAACCAAAGAGACATCATCCTAGATAGCCGAAGTAACTCACTTCAGCGTATCAGTGAGATACATCGAGCTTATAACGCGCTGCTGAGCCCGTTGATGTTTTGCTGGGAGGATGATGGCTATTCAATCAACATACCACAATACGATTCTATAACTAAGTTGCCCTTGAAAAAAAAACAGCCCCTGCTGTAAGTTTTTATTCATACAGATTAATGTTGAGACTTTCTCTCAAAGATAACTTTTTGGTTAAATATCACTCTTTTTATGACTAAAAAGAGTGATATTTAACCAGATTTTATCTACCAGATATTGACATATCTGGTAGATGAATACCCAAAAATAGAAACAGAAAGACTAAACTACATAAAAAAACAATCAAGCCAAATTGCGCGCACATAATTATATTCATTTAAAAGATGCAATTGGGCGGCAAGATACTGAAGCAAATCAGCTGGGACAAATGGTAGTACTTCCATCATCTTTTACTGGTAGACCAAGATACATGCACGAAAAATCGCAAGACGCCATAACCTATGATTGACAGTACGGCCGTCCCGACATTTTTATTACTTTTACATGTAACTTACGCTGGAATGACATAAGTGAGCACTTACTTTCAAAACAAAAATCTCATGATCGATACCATATTATCTCGCGTGTCTTTCGGTTAAAGGTAAAAAAAGGTAATGGATTTGTTGATAAAAGGGAAAATATTCCGTGCAGTGAGATGCTATATGTACTTATTCGACGGAATGACAAAAGCGAGGTCTTCCGCATATTCATATACTTTTTTTAGGGCTTCAACATCGCACCACTCCGGATCAAATTGACAATATTATTTGTGCTGAAATAGCTAACCCTGATCGTGATCCTGAGCTTTACGAAATTGTTAAAAGTAATATGATACATGGCCACTGTGGAAGTTTAGACCGAAATTCTCCATGCATGAAAGATAATTCGTGCAGCAAACGATATCCCAAGGCTCTTATAAGGGAAACTCAAACCGGTGATGATGGTTATCCGCAGTACAGGAAACATTCTCTGGATTCTCTGGACGACAGTGGATTCTCTATCAATATGAAGGGTGTTACAATAGATAATCGCTGGGTGGTTCCTTATAATCCAGTGTTGTTAAGAACATGTAACGCTCACGTAAATGTAGAGTATTGCCATTCAGTGAAATCAATTAAATACGTTTATAAATAATTATGTTAAAAAAGGGTCAGATCAGGCTACGTTTACTTTAGAGAATAGGAAAGATGAAGTTACAACCTAAGCAAGTGGTCGATATATGAGTTCAACTGGAGCAGTTTGGCGAATCCTTGAATTCCCAATACATGAGCGTTTTCCTCCTGTGGTGCACCTTGCTGTCCATTTAGAAAATGGACAGAGAATTTATTTCAATGAGCAGAACTTGTGCGACAAATTGACTAGTCCTCCTACAAACTACACTCCTTTCCTTTTTCGATCTGTGTAACGTGGATGACTTTGCGAAAACATTGCTATACTCGGAAATCCCTGTGTATTACGTTTGGAACAAGCGGTTGTTTCAGAAAAGGAAGAGAGGAGTGAATGTTGAAGGATGGTCAGGGGTAAAAAAAACACGTTCTAGGTAGGGTTATACTGTTCATCCAAACAATACAGAATGCTATCATCTTCGAAAGCGATCGTTTCAGAGAAGGAAGAGAAGAGTGAATGTTGAAGGTTGGTCAGGGGTAAAAAAAACACGTTCTAGGTAGGGTTTATACTGTTCATCCAAACAATACAGAATGCTATCATCTTCGAAAGCGATCGTTACAGAGAAGGAAGAGAGGAGTGAATGTTGAAAGATGGTCAGGGGTAAAAGAAACACGTTCTAGGTAGGGTTTATACTGTTCATCCAAACAATACAGAATGCTATCATCTTCGAAAGCGATCGTTTCAGAGAAGGAAGAGAGGAGTGAATGTTGAAGGATGGTCAGGGGTCAAAAAAAACACATTCTAGGTAGGATTTATACTGTTCATCCAAACAATACAGAATGCTATCATCTTCGAATGCTTTTACGTGAGATCAGGGGCCCAATTTCATTTAAAGCGTTGAAAACTGTAGATGGTCACTTACACCCTACTTTCCAGTACACGTGCAAGGCTCTAGGTCTAGTCGAAGATGATCAGCATTTGGATTCAGCTCTTAAAGAGGCAGCACTTTGTTAAACACCGCATTTGATTCGAGAGCTTTTTGCTATCATTTTATCGTTCTGCCAGGTTTCCGACCCCATATGTCTTTGGGAAAAATACAAAGAATACCTTTCTGAAGATTTTAAAAAAAACAACTGCAACGGCAAGGCGACGTGGATGTAGACCACTCTTCGGACCTGATATTTAACAAATTCCGGCTGTCCTCTTAAAAGAGTATGGATTACCCCAGCCAATAACATCAATATGTTTTGAAAATAGAGGGTACGTAAAGGAGACCAATTACGATACAGTGGCCTTAAAAGACGCAGTAAGAAAAAATTGAGCATCTTTGAATGACGACCAACAGGAAGTTTACAATAAAATTATCACAAGTGTCGATGCAAATGACGGTCGAATCACCCATCAAAAACCATCCTTATTAATTTACTTTTGGCAAAAGTAAGAAGTACTCACGGCATTGCCCTGGCTGTGGCGTCGTCCGGCATAGCTGCTACGTTACTCGAAGGTGGTCGAAATGCTCATGCTATTTTTACCACTCAATTTAATTACTGCCGAGACTCCCATTTGCAACATCTCCAAACAAAGTAAAGTAAGTTGCTGAAGTTTTAAAGAGTACAAAAATAATCGTATGGGACGAAACAACGATGGCTCATAAAGGTCTTGAAGCCTTAAACAGATCACTAAGGGATATAAGGGGTAATATAAAAAAATAATGGGTGGCATAACAGTTTTGCTGGCCGGATACTTTCGGCAGATTCTAGCAGTGATACCAAAAGGAACCAGAGCTGACGAAGTAAAGTCGTGCATTAAGGCATATAATTTATGGCCCCTGGTTAATATTCTTAAGCTCTCCAAAATATGAGGGCTCATTTGGGCGAGGATGAGTCTGCTGGTAGATTTTCGGATTTCCTTCTTAAAATCGGTAATGGTGATTTTCCATCACTTGATGGAATCATAACCATCCCGGAAGAATTGTGCACAGTTGTAACTGCGGTTCAAGAATTGCTGACTAAAGTTTTTCCAGACATTATTCATATACATGACAAGCCTATTGAATGGTTATGTGAGTGTGCCATATTTACTCCAAAGAACGATCAAGCTGCAGCTATCAACCATATTCTGCTCATGTCGTTTGAGGGCGAAGAAAAAGTTTATACTTCGATTGATACTGTGGTTAATACAGATGACGCTACTAATTACCCTTTAGAATTTTTAAATTCTTTGAAACCGCCAAGCTGATATTTTTAGCGCCGAATGACAGATTAGTCAAGAATATTGTGTACAAAGAAGTTTTGTAAGTCAATCAACACGCTAAACAAAAGTAAAGCTGAAAACTTATCGCCGTTAAACTAAAAAGCCGCGGGCAAGAGCTAGTAGCCTATATATCTTTTTTTTCTAATTTTATTACGGCCTTTAAATAAATACAGACAAGATCTTATCTCTGCACAATTTCCTCGGAAATATTCAAGCACATAGTGAATCATTGTAAAACTTTTTTATCAATACTTCAAGAATATGAATGCAAACTTCTCGAGAAAATAACTGAATTTTAAATTTAGAATACGAAAGTTATAAATATGAAAACTTGGAGTTCCACGGAAATAGATTTGAAAATATCTAGTTCATAATACAATATTTAAACCAACGTGGGAGGGTATATTTTTGTGTAAAGCAAGTTTACAAGTTACCGGCGTCAAACGTAACTCCACAGACACGTACGGATGAATTAGCCCACGAAACAATGCGCCCTGCGGTGTGGGGCGTAGAATATGTACTACCGAGGTATCTCTGCCTGTCGTAGGAGGCGACTAAAAGGGCTTTCGGCTGTGGCGCGGCCTTGTGCTCCGGTTAACGGCCCCTAGGAAGACGACGATACGTGCCTCCGGACATAGTGGTCAGTGGCGTCGTGCATCGCAAGATGCGGGGAGGACTAGTGTCCTAAATGAACGGCACACCTCAAGAGGACGGTGTAGTCACCGTCCTCCCGAGGTGTGCCGTTCATGCTGGGCGGCCCAGCGCTACCGCGCTATGGGGGGTTGTGTCGATTCCCTCCGGGCATCCCAACCCCCTTCAGACAGAGTGCTCGTAGTGGACCACCGTCAGGTTTAGTGGGTATTCTCCGCTAAATAGGAGTGAGCCCCACATAACCCAGCTGTCCTGTATGTGTATGGCATTCCCGACGTAAAAAAAACAATAACATTACGTGTATGTTTAAGATAGCATTTTAAGTTTTCATTATATTAAACAAATATTAACTTGTTGAATGGCAAAAACAAGGCATTGCAAATCTTATAATCGCGTGACTAACGCGAATCATCGCATTGTATTTATGAATCAGAGACAAAGTTCGCAATCATAGTAACTGATGTGACATTAAGACAAATGGCTTATCGTGCGTTAATCTGTTCTTTTTGCAATCGTATAAGTATCGTTTTGTTATATCTGCTCAAAGTTATATTGTACTTACGATACGACTAGGGTTACCATCACCTAAATTGCCAGCGCCGCGGGCGGATAACACGGCAGAAACTCCGGACATTTGGGCATAATATGGATTTTTCATTCATATTTTATTATTTTGCCGTGCTTTTTTGATTGTGGATTTATAGCTTATCTATAAGAATTCGAGTTTCGATTTCAAAAGTGTCCGGATTCTACCTGACACTTAAAAGCCCCGGCTGGACGGATCACGCACGCTCTTCAAACTAGGACAAATCCGGGGGAAACCCGGACGGATGGCAACCCTATATGACCATGAATGAACGCGGTTCCATGAATGCGGAACGAAGCAGGCGGAGACAGTCTTTGCCAAGATTCACTAATCAAAATGACTTAAAATGCACATTTCTTAGGGCCAAGACTATGTTACGCAGCCGACCGCGCGGTTTCATACGAAATAAATAATAAATAACCCAAGACATGCCACGCTGGGCCACACATAGCCATCTAGCCCCAAACTAAGCCGAAGCTTGTACTATGGGTACTAGACAACTGATAAACTTACTTACGTACTTGAAAGGAACCCGCGGGGCATTTTTATATGAAACCGCGCAATCGACCGCATAAAGCCAGGCGCACAGTCTAACTCAGTTTTGGCCCTTAGATTTCAAACCATGTGACAAGTGAACCGTGGCACAGGTCGTATTCGCTTTGCCTTTGTAGAACTACAGCCTAACTAACTAATTATACCTTGTTCGATTTCTTTGTCTAATCGCAGTGCATTTAGATTCTGCCATTGTATCATATTTAAAAGCTTTTTCCTCATCCATATTTATTGTGAAACAAATTTTAGACTACATTTGGCAGTAAAAGCAAAATGCTTTATGTATACACAATAAAAAAGGCACCATCAGGGTGCTTAAGCCAGTCTTTCTCAAAGTGGGTGATAACACCCTCTTGGGGGTACTGAAGGCCTGGGTGGAAGGTGGGCGGTAAAAAAAACAGAATTATTTTTATTGTTGTAAAATTATATTAATTTCTTACTATATTTAGTGTATTTTAAGCAAAATAAGTTACCGGCACTGAATAATAATGTCTTTTCAAATTAGACAGTAAACAAACTAAGTTTAAGAATGATTAAAACTTGTAGTAGACGTTCGGTTGGGCAGGTATCGAAGAAACCGCTGTGACGTCACCGCCAAGAAAATACTGGAGTCGTAGGGTATACGTTTATTACGTACAAACAAAGCTTACATAGCTCTAATGGGTGGACTCGAGGTCTCTGGGCCGCGTTTCACTATCGTGAATGCACGGTCCTGAGTGCCTCTTACAATTAAGGGACTGTCCGTTCGTAGTAGTGGGTGCCCAGTACGTATTGCACTATCGTGAAATCACTTGTGGAGCTTTACATATAGCGGATATGATCTTCTCGGCTCGTCTCGTCTCGTCTCGTCTCGTATGAGATAAAGATGTGATCTAAGGAAATTAGATAACGGTCCTAAATGTATGGGGAGATCTTGTAGTATATTAAAAACGCAATGATAGCGCGGTGTAATGTACTGCCAGCGCCATCTCTTGGTCAACGGTGGAACTAATCTCACATTTAGGCCCGGGCGCGTGGTTAAGCGCGTAGTGTATTAAGTTGGGTTGTTACAAACTTAATTAAGGGGCCCTCAATTGTGGCATTTATTATGTACCCGTTTATATGTATATATATGTATATTCCAATTTTTAATTGTAATTGTTGTTGTAATTGTTTTGATTGTAATGGAATGCGAATTGTTTAAAATCTTATATATGTTTGAGAACCTCAGGCTGAAACCATGGAAGGTTACGCACATTAATATTTAGTAAGCTTATTAACAAAACGGTTTGTGCTTCCATTTACGCGTCCTCATTCAAATTAAGCACCAATTTATAGCAGTATGTAAAACAGAATCTCCTTTTTATGTTACATTTCATAAATCCTTTAAAAGTAGAATTCAATTTAAGCAGTCGAGCGTAAAGCAGGACAGTAACGTAATTTAGTCGTTTTCCTTTTTCAATTAACACTAAACTTGTGAAGTGACCTTTAAGTTTTCTTTTGCAAATAAATTATTAAGTATTGCTGTTTGGAACAAATTAATGGGCTATTAAACGGAGTGCGTTAATTAATTTAATTAATAAGTAAGTACAAAAGCGACTTGTCGAACTTTATGCTGCACGTGTAAAATTAAACTGTGTCAAATGATATAAAGCTGCCTGCTGATTGAAGCGGAGCGGAGAAACGGATAAATAAATTATTAACCATTAGAATAAAATTGCACATCAAACCTAAGCGGAGTTTTTATGCAAAGCAAAATATTCCTCCGTTTTTCCGTTCCGAAAACTCGCTCCACTTTTATGGACATGTAGCCTAATGACCCAGACTAGGGAACATTTTGTTTGGAAACATGACACACCAGTCAATGTATGTGACGCTGCAACATTGTATAGTGTTGGGAAACATGTTTTGCAACATGTTGCTCCATTTGACTCCTAGTGTATACTTGGGTTCAGAGTCGCCCAAAGTGCAAATCTACCTACATAATAGCGATTGCTGTACAGGGAACTTTAAGCACGAGAGCTTACTTTCAAACTCGGGTACATTGATAGAATAGTTTAGGTGGATCTCATTACGTGAGCCGCAAAATGGGTGTGCTTCAAGAAATTCCTTCCCGTAGAGGCATGTTAACTTTCGCATGCCAAATTTTTACGTGCCATTGGAGAAATAGTTTAAATGTGCCTTAAAATAAGGAAGGCCAGAAAAAGCTTTATAAAGTTGAAACCAGTATTAGACGTCACAACTTCACAAGGCATATTTTACACAAGTAGGTATTCAAAAACAAACAAAAAAAATTTATCTGCTGAACCATTAGGCTGTGTAACTCTATTCCAGAACACGGTATTTTCTATAGTTTTTTTTTGTATTTTAAACTAGACCCAAATGTGGTTCGCTTACATTTTTTGGGCATAGTCGTCTGCTTACCGTCGTATACCAGGTAGGACGCAGTAATATTGACGCGCTAACACATACTTTAACAAAACAATTAAAAACATAATAATGGAAAAAAAAAGTGGGTGCCAGAAACAGTGTTCTAACGCCTTTTAATACGAGTATTTCCAAACAGTGTTACCTCGAATCATCCGGTCAATACATGAGGAGTCTGACAATTCAAATCAGGTGGGCCGTGAAATTGAATGTCTCCATAACTGGGTCAGGCGAGTAGGTATGTCAATAATCGAGCAGATTCCATGTCAGTTTCCCCTTACACACCACGTGCAAAGTATTTTAAACATGAGCTGATATTTGATTATATGTAAATAGTGAAACATCTTTCCAATCATCTGTCTGTCGTCCTTACGTATTAAGAGAGCGAAGCAGTAAGTTACTGGGCTTGGATATTCGACTGCGCTGTTTAATTTATTAAGCCTTTTTTGGGTGCAAACGTATAATGATTCTCTTAATTTTATTTTATTACCAAAAAAGTGCCTGATTTAGATCTAATTTTATTTGATAGGTAGGTATGTAGCTAAATATCACAGACCGATGACGGGCAGCAGCGTCACCGGTGCAAGAAGCTATGCCTTGCGATCGCCAACCCACCTACCCAGCGTGGCAATTATGGGTATATCCTCCAGATGTTTGCCCTAAGTGGTGAACAACTATCGCAGGGTCTAGCTTCTCGCTTCGGCGACGCTACTGCCCGTCATCGGTCTGTGATATTTAGCTACACCTTAAATTGTAATGGCTATACTGCCACCAGTCGGTTGCCAGCGATGATGCTATGCCGCTCCCTTACATCCCATGTATTATTCTACATGTATCAGTACTATTGATAAATAATATAGTATTTCTATAAATACTTACACACTTTTATTTCATGCAGAAACTTACGTGACCGTTGTACTTATCTGGAAAATTACCATTAGGGCGATGAGAATGAAATAAAATACAAATTAAAAAATACTACAGCTCATATAATCCAAGTTACACTTTCATTTCAACAATGATCACAATTGTTTCATTTTATCTTTTACGCACCGCATAGAACATTCCGTTGGCATACAACTTAAACTTCATTACACAATCGAACATAATAACTTCAAAATAATTTACTGGAACTGTATCTCATTAAATTATTTATTTACATTAAAATTCGCAAATACAACTGATATTTACATGTATTTTTTTACATAATGTCTTGCACCTATTATTTACATATTACAAATCCTAAGTTTATCAATCTTAAACAACGTTTGGTCAATTCTTATTCCAAATAAATAGTTTAATTTGAAATTTTGCTAAATTAGGATACGTATTCGCAGAAGTGCCTCAAACATGTTTGTGTTAAAAGGAAAAATATTGAAATTGTACCTATCTACTAAATTAATTAGGAGTTCCGTTGCCTTGGGGCAATCATAATCACTGGACGTTGGCCCTTTCATAATCACTGGACTGTTGGAAGTCCAGTGATTATGAAAGGGCCAACTGGCAGACGGGTAAAAAAAATGCCCTACGATCGGCAACCCAGGCGGGTTAGGCAGGCGCATAGCGTGGCGATTATGGGTATAGCCTCCAGATGTTGGCGAACAACTGGAGGGTCCTATGTCCAGCAGGGGACTGCAATTATAGGCCGATAATGGTACATAATATCAACCTCACTCACAAAGTATTTGCCTAGTCAATTTACAGTTTTTATTATGAAAACCGTCAATCAATTTTATTACCATTGATATTAGTTTGGAATGACGTGTTTTTATAAGGGCCATTGTACTCCACATAAGGTGTTGTACTATAATAATGAAGAGAGATCATTAAAACTTATTTACTTATAACTTATATACTTAGTTAACTACCGAACTTGTAGATGATTGTTCCTGTATTATCGGGGAGTTCGTTAACCGTGGCAAATATCACTTAATACACTCGTTCCAAATGGAAATTTCTCATTTGATAGGATGATTTGGTTGATGTCGTTGATTGCCCCATTTTAGCTCATCTTTGATTTGATTTTCTCTAGTGTCCCTACTTTTTTTTATATTAGCACGTCAAAATGACTGCGTGATGTTAAGCAAACGACAAAGTCCAAAAAGTATAAGCGATCCTCATCACACATGGTCAGTGCAATGCGGAAAGCAGAAAGGATATGACAGTCATCTCATTGAATTATAAGAATAAATATTCAGAGATTTTCATTATTCAGCTAATAAAATAATAATTTGGCTAGGAAAGATGACAAGTATGGATGAATATCCAAGGTTTTCAGATTCTAGTAGGTATAACATTTTTGTAAAGAAGGATTAATCAAAAATGGTAAATTTTCCTATAAGGCTTAAAGATTGTAACTGCAAGATAGGTGTTGTTTTGAACATGAACTAAATAGTGAAACTTTAGATTTGTATTAAAATTAGGATGTATGTACGTACTTAACTAAAACAACAGTAATTACAGCAACTTCTGTGAATACGTATATAACAAACTATAAAGCAATATTATACTTAATGACTAGATCATTTAAAACTTCATACTGGGGACAATTTTATTAGGCTACTAGGTCAATACTATCAAATATAATTCTGATAAATTACGCCACTATACTTTACTGGTGAACCCATATTGTGCGTTGGAAATAACTACAATATTATTGAAACTCATGTGCGAATATATTTTTTGTGTTTTATTTTTTTCAAAGAGATAGCGATATGAACAAAAAATATTGCATTGCATTCGTTTATTATTTATCTACTAATTTTCCATGTTGTTTTCCGATTGCGAATAGGACCACGCATGGGTTTCCTAAGAGACTTCTAGGGATAATACTAAAGAAAATCCAGAAACGGGCAGTTTATGCCAAGGTACAAATAAAACCTACTGCGGTCACCAATCCGCCTGTCAAGCTTAGTGACTAAGGCCTCCAAACGACAATAGGGTAGACGACCATGTATGAAATTCCATGTTATTTAATGGCCACCAGAGATAATATAAAAATTCTTGATTTTTATTATCGCTACTAAAATCACACTTAAAAATCACAACAAAATAATTTTGGAAAATTAGAGCGCGATAGGCCTTCAAACTTCATTAACATAAGTCGGAAATTAATGAACAAATATTACATATAGCAAATAAATCCTACTAATATTATAAACGCGAAAGTTTGTTTGGATAGATGGATGGATGTTTGTTCCACTTTCACGCAAAAACTACTGAACGGATTTTAATGAAACTTTACAGGAATATAGTTTGTACATCAGATTAACATATAGGCTATGTTTTATATGAACATTCACGCGGGCAGAGCCGCGAGCAGCAGCTAGTAATGATTAATTGCAAGTCGGTGGAAATCTGCGTTTTATATACAAGTTTTATTGAGAGAATGACAATATTTTTTGTTTATACCTGTACTGTCATGAGTGTTAATTACTATAATAATAAATAATAATGAACACCATTGCTTGATACTCCAATCATAATGTGGTTGATCCTTGTTAAGAAACCTTAGAATTTTAGACATTATATGGAAAGGGAAGTAACTAGGCTATTCCATTGTAATATGCTGATAATATAGAATATAGAAAGTTGACAAAGAATATTTTTTTTAAGAAAGTAATAAACTTTCTTATTGGTTCTGTCAATAATGTAAAGTAATCCTCATACGAGTATTATGCAAATATTTTTATCAACATTTAAATCTTTGTGCATTTAAATCATTGATAATAAATGTAATAACTAGTAATTGAACACTCATAACTGCATTTAAATTAATTATAATGTTTACAAAACTCATTTTCGTTGTAAACTGAATTTCGAATTGCATTACCTAAACCAATACTAAAAGTGGCAGTAAATACATACTATTATGTTGATAAAAATGTACCCCTGACTTGTAAAATGTCAGGTAGTTAAATACTAGGGATAAGAAGTATTTTAAAACACTGTTATGAAAGATTTAGGAAAAGGTTTAATAAGAGGGGGTAGTTAGGTATAATATATAAATATAATGCGAGAGACGTTATATCTAAATATACTAAATCGAACGTATAGCTAAAACTATACTAGTTGGTGTTTTCATACGAACGATTAAAAATAATAGGATTATTTTGTATACTAACTATGTATAATTTTAATAAGGGGAAATAAATACAGTTTCCACAAAAGATAGTATGGATAAGTTTCATTCGTTAATATAAAAGTGATTCCTTCTTTTTGTAGTTACAAACTATGCAATTGGGGATCAAACATTTTAACGTAAATTTTATAAACTTATTAAACAAAAGGTATATGGGGATGTGCAAATTAATTGCAATTATATTTAGACGGTATATTGATGGTAAGCCTAGAGAAGCACCTTTTCTGAATTATAAGCCTATAGCGAAAAGTGAAACATGTTACCAAATAATGGCTCTATTTATTATTTTATTTTCTTTTATTCACTATTTAATAAAATTGTGTTGCCTTTTTTGTTTGTGTTGAATTATATATAAATTGCTATTAATTAAATAATCGTAACAGAGCTATTCGGCTAGGTGATATTAAAGTACTTTAGGCAACTTTATCATTTCTTGTACATATTTTCTATAAGCTACATAAAGTAGGCTCATAAAATTATTATTTACTGTATTTTTGTTACAATTTGTTCTGAACTAAGTAACTAATTAATTGCAAATAATTTCAAGGTAAAAACTTAACAGTCTATCTACTTTATGCACTGCTGGCAATGCTAAACCTTGTAGTATTATTTTATGTTTAACTATGAAATTGAAAAGGTCTACTAAAAATAAACGTATAAAGAAATTGATCCCATCATACGTTCACATACAACTACAAAAATCAGATATTTATTAAATATTATGCTCTCAAATTTAGTTTACCTATTTACATTTCATAAGTTATTAGGATAATAAAACTGAATTATCGAAATTTTTCGTAGTGTTTTAGGCACTATTTAGACAGCCATCAATCTTATATCTTATACAAAGCTTTACTTAAACTATTCTTAAAAAACGTTTATAATCTACATGTCAATAGGCAGGTAGTAACAATTTAATTATTTTACCTATTACCTAAATAAATTGTGTATACAGGATCATTAGACATACGTAAGAAAGTCAAACATTAAGATTATCTTCAGATAATTGTAAGGTTTCACATTCGTAACGTAGGTACTGCACAATAAGATAGTAAATTGTAAGTAGTTTATACTTCAAAGTGTGTTATTGAAAATTGTGGTAGCTAAACAAAAACAATTCAATCCTGTCATAATTTATTATTGTTTATTATAAACGCGTACGTAGTAAAAACCTTCACACATTATTACTGGTCGATAAATGCAAACCGACTATGCAAACTATACGATAGTTCCTAATAATAGTTTCCTAGGTATGCTGCTCATTTGTGATCTACTTATCTACACGAGTCACATTAAAAATCTATAAAACCGTATCTTAATTAAATTTGGATCTATTGCTTTTATAGATTTCCAACATGACATTGTGGGTTGTTTTCACAATAAATCTTAGTAAAAACACGCGAACTTCTTGTAAAACAGTGTAATAACTTTGGTTCCGAATATCAGGACTGTGATTTAGTGTGAAGTACCCGTCTAACTATGCTAATGTTGATAATGTATTCAAAATATCCTCTAACGTATTACCTAAAGCGTCTATCGATAAAGCATCATGTATAATCACAACATCGAGTCCTTTCCGCCTCATTTCATTCACTATCTAAACGATATCACTAGGAAACAGTCTGGCACATCCGAAACTTGGGAACAGCGAAGAATCTACGGCTGACCGTACTGACCGATCTCGCTCCGCGGATATGTTGTCGGCAAGCCGGAAAACCGCGTCACTTTACGTACATACATTCATTTCCGTATGAAAAATATTGGCAACTTTAGGTGGTGGCGTCAAAACTTTATCTAATTTCTTATATTTACAACTTATTGTACCTATTCTTGTGTTGATGATCAACTAATGACGATGCATTTGAAAAACATGGCACACGTGGTATAGGATGCATGGAAAAATATATTTAATTAAAACTTTCATAGTGAGAAAATATGTCATTAATGTCTGTGATTCCACCATTCCACTATACTTCCACTTTACGAGTACGTCCTAAGACATTTTTTTTATTACTGTGGAGCAAGCGGTCCATCTGTTGTTAAAGAGTTACTACTGCTTATAGACTTTTCAATGCCAGTGGACAGTTTTTAATCCAATTCCGGAGGGAGATGATACTTAATAATGCTTAAATAAATTCGTAAGGACCTTTTAATCTTATGCTAAGACTGCGTGCACACGTGAAAAATCAGTTAAAAATGCAATAATAACCCTCAATACAGTCACACATTGAGATGTGATATTCAATTCCAACCTCACAAAGTCTTGACGTCATCACTGTCTAATGATAAATTCGTTTGAACATTTCAGTATTTATTCGCAATCAGTGAACAATCACACCGTATGTGATGCACGTTTCCCGGCTGGCTCATTGGGGCGTCGTAAAGGGGGGGTCAGAGGAGGGGCGCCGAGTTTCGTCGAGTTCAGCACAGCAGTTCGGAGTTAGAGGGCGGTACTCAGCTGGGTAGGGGGGGCCGTGACGCGTGCGGCGCGGGGCTCGACGGCTGGGGCTGGGGCGTTGGCGAGTGAGCTGTGGTGCTCTCGGGGGCGGAGTGAGTCCGACCGGCCGGCTGGAGGATCGGGCTTGGCGGCCACGGGTGTGTTGTTGAAGCGATTGTTCTGCAAAATCAATGGTAATGTTTAAAAAATAAACCCAAGACTTTCCTTAATTAAGCATACAGCGCCATATTATACCAAACTAAGTCTAAGTTTGATAAACTTACCTACTTAGATTTATGTAAATAAATCTGTATACATAACAATAATTCCATATTTCGTTTGGTTACGCTTAAACGGCTGGACCAATTACATTATTTTGTTCTTGTCTTTGTTATAGTCAAGAGAAGAATAGAATAGAATAGAATAGATATTCTTTATTGCACAAACATAAACATTCACAGAAAAGAGCATACAAACATATAGTAGGTACAATGTAGGCGGTCTTATCGCTGGGAGCGATCTCTTCCAGACAACCTTCAGGTAGAGGACAATTGCTAAATAAAAGAAGATAAGAGAAGGTTCTTACGAAAGAAAAAAATTAAAAGTGAGCGAAGTTCAGGGAAAGTTTGAGGTGAATAACGGGGAAGTCTGCTACATCAGCTAGGTACCTAGCTAGGTAGGTACGTATAAAATGGCGAACTTTTAATGGGAGATGCAATGAAGGTGCATTCTTATAATTTACTTTCGGCATGTTAGCACATTTAGCATATGCATCGTAAAAACACACCAATGTTTTGGGATTTTAAACTTTAACTTCATTATTAGAAAACGGGCGATTAGACTCCTTAATGTACCTTGGCAAAGGTTTTTTTTCAAACATCTACAGATAAGAAGTTTAAGGTCCACAATATAGGCAAAGTGATCAAAAGCATTCCAATATCTAAAGCTACCTGGCATAAGGCGCTATGGTAGATGACGGAGGCGTAGGCGCTGCTGCCGTGTCTGGATGGAGGAAGTTTCTCCTCTGCTCAGCTCGTTCCCAGCACTGCTGCAAGCACCTAGCCATCACATCTGGTAAGCTGTTTACTTGTTCCTGAAACATAAAGATAAGAGAATGAATTAAATAATTGAGAATTGAAGAAGAAGTAGAGAAATGCCGCCCGATGTACAGAACTGTTTTTTTTTTCTTCCCTACGCCTGGTGGAAAGCGAAAGAGAAGCCCAAGTCGCTGTGACAACTGGCAAGTAGCTGGTTAGTTACCTGTCAGTTGCCGCTGCCATACCGGCCCAACCCTAACCCCCCACGAGCTCCGGAGACCCTACTCACCAGCAGAAACACGACCCGGAGGTCATTTGGCTGCGGTATTCTATAGGGTGGAGGTCCTTCCCCGGACGGGCAGCTCAATACGAGCGAAGATTCGCTATGCCCTACCTCTCTTAGAATTACTAAATTACTTAAGTTACTATAGAATCTGAATAGTGTCCATGAGACAGGGCCTCGTAAGCCAATATTGAAAGCGTCATCCATCGGCCATCAGCCATCTTTCTCAAGTCATCGTCCCACCCTGTCGCAGAGCATCCTACATTGAGTTTATAAAGTATTACATAAGGTCATAATTTAATTACCTGTAACGAGGTGAGTTTTTCTTCTAAACTAGTCAGCCTCTCTTCTATGCTGTCCTGTCTCGTGCTCATGTCTGAGACGATTTCGTAGACAGTGTTCTGGGTCTGCAAAAGAAAGGGGTCCTAATATCAATCGCTTTGCAGTCCGAAATTCACTGCACGTCATAATCACAATGTTCTGTATAATCTGTATTTGTTCTGTGTAAATCTATGTTCCGTCTAATTGTATGCAATGAGTGTAGTGTGTGATAAATTCTCCTGTAAAGTAATTTGGTCTAAGAGAAAATAGTTTTATGTACATTTAACCACTTACAGTATTTTTCTTTGTGTTTTCATTCTATCTCATTCTACTTCTAGCACTAACACATGCTTTCTAATCTGTCTAATATCAAAATGTTTTGATCATGCGCTAAGCGAGTGGGAATGGAGTTTCATGCCAATTGAATGATGAACGTTTTGAATTTATAAAAGTGCCTAAACAATTTCTATCAAATATTAACTTTTTGGGTAAAAAAAAACAATCTAGCAACTAATTTATGTCAAGCATTTGGGTTCTAATTTTGGAATTTTCTATTACTATATCTAATCTTTGGGCTTGAAGTGCTATCTAATAATATAAATGCAAGTGTCCAAAATGAGTGTAGCTTTAGCTAACATACTAGCTACGAAGTCTTCTTACTTTTGCCATATCTGTTATCGTGTTTGCGTTGTCCATTAGTTTCCGCTGATCCATTTTGACTTTTCGTAACCTGAAAATGTGATTAAATTTACAATTTACTTTCACATAATATATTGTCATTAAAAGAGTTGCACTTAACGACAATAAGAATTTTAATAACTTGTTTTTGGTCTCAATTTTTTCACCAGTAAGACTGCAGAAAATCATTTTTTAGGATGATTTTCTTCGCGGTAATAGTTAAAATCTTACTAATAGTAGGTCGTAGGAAGTATTGAAACAACACGTAGAACTTTTCAATGATCTTGATGTATTTAAATAATGACCGAAGGTACGTACATATTAGATTGGAAGTAAATCGATGGGTAAGACTTTTTTTTGCGAAGGTGGCGATCTTCTACAAACTATATTAGTTTGCTAATCCCAATAATAAAGATGTTCTCGAGCTCACCTTAATGTCCGTAGAGGAAGGTGCGATTGGAATGGTAAAACACAAGCGCTTGTGCTTAGCTTATTACCGATGTAATTAATTTGCCATTGGCATATAATAAAAAGAAGACTTATAGGTAAGTCTAAAGTAAGTTTCTAAGTATTACGATACTACATACATACAAACCGACAAGAATGTTTTGGCATGTGGCCAAGTTAAGAACTAACACCGAGCCTCATACAAAGTGTCAATATTGACGTCTTTTTTTTTCAAAACATTTTAAGAGAGGTAGGGCATAGCGAATCTTCGCTCGAATTGAGCTGCCCGCCCGGGGAAGTACCTCCACCCTATAGAATACCGGCAGCTAAATGACCTTCGGGTCATGTTTCTGTCGGTGAGTAGGGTTTCTGTAGCTCGTCGGGTGAGTGCTACATCGGCAGCTGGGGGGTTAAGATCGACAACGCGCGTGTGATGCCCCTGATGTTGCAGGTGTCCATAGGCAACCGCTTAACATCAGACGGGCTGTAAGCTTGTTTGTCACCTTTGTGGTATATAAAAAAAACATCCTTGTCGGTCTGTAACATAAAGAATTATTGACACTCACGCATAAATGGCTAATAAGAATTTCCTTTGATGTGTCCTTACTCGGCCTGGATGAACCCTTTTCACAAGCCTCGTGTGTTTGTATATTAACCACGTTTCCCTTAACACGTTTGCCGCCGCATTTTTCAGCTGAAAGGCAATACCTAATTGATATTTATTTTTTTATTTCTAAGTGTAAACTATCGTGAAAAAATGATGTTTTAGTTATTAATAAATTTTTAGCGTACTACATTGTGAAATGAAACACGCTTGTCACATGCTGGGCAGGAAAGTTGAATAAAAAATTAGAAACCCTGTTTCTTATTTATTTCGAATAAAAGAGTATAATATTATAGTTCATTCGCGTTAAGAAAATAGTGACTGACAGGTCACTGACAGGCCACTAGCCAATTAAAACGCTAGAAATTATAATTTCACTGCACGCTATTGGCTAGTGGCCTGTCAGTGACCTGTCAGTCACTATTTTCTTAACACGAATGAACTATAGTTACATAATTTTATGGGTCACAGCACAGCACACATCTCATATCAACCCGCAGATTTAATCACCGCATCGGCTTCGGTCGTTTCGAAGCAAAGCTAAGTGTTCTAATCAGATAAGTGTGCTTTTTAGAAGGGAATTTCTTACAAATTTTGTACTAAAATACTGAAAAGTATTTAGTATTAAGTAGGTAAGTCCTCAAATGAATTTTCGAATACGTTCATAAAACTGTGCTTTTAAAAAGTAAAAATGCGTTGTTCTATTTGAACGCTTTTATAACGGCCGCTAAAAAAAACTCCCGTGCGAATGAGGTCTTACGCGTCTATATTTTTATTTATTTAGAAGTAAACAGCACCTTTAAGGTGTTAATTTTGCTATATATGCTAAAACTTAGGTTATTGTGTTTCATTTCACATAAAAATAGTATTTTTTTTAACCCTTAATTACTCGCATGGGGTCAAAGCATTTTCGGATTAAAAAATAAAGCACTTGGCGCGGCCCGATTACCCCCGCGCCCTCGCTACCTTCATAACTCGCGTCTAAGTTTGTATTTTAGTAGCGACCAAGTCAGGGGAGTGCAAGGATGCGTCGCTGCACTCTTGAGCGGTGACCCCATGCGAGTAATTACGTTACTTTTTTGTAAGAGGTAAGTTGTTTATTTTATTTATTTATTTTGTGTATTATGTATTATATTTGTATTATTGTATGTTCAGTGAATAAATGTTTGTCATAAATATATTTTTACAGCTTTATATAATGAAATTATCCAAAAATACCGTTATATTATGAGTTTTGTCTTTTGTTTTCAGAGTTAGTCATGGATAGAGAACTGCAAATTGTGCAATGGTTGGTAGAGGCTTCTGATGAAGAAGAAGTTGGAGGGTCAGGTTCTGAGCCAGAGTTAGACGAGATAATACAAAGTGATCACGATAGTGCTAGTGAAATCGAGCAGTCGTCGCCACAGTCAAGTGAATCGTCAGACAACGAGGAAGACATTTCTTCAGGGCAGCGTAACAATTACTATTTTACTAGACATAATGGAAGAAATGGTTCTAAGCAAAAATGGTCTAAGTCCCCACCATCAAGTACTATAAGAACACGAGGCCATAATATAATTTTACACTTACCAGGTGTCAAGTCAGCAGCAACATCAGCAAAAACTGCTTTATAGTTTGATTTTAGTTAAACTTGTTTTTGTCTAACTAATTAGTTAGTAATTAATGTAATTACTTATAGATATTACTGAATAAACAAAGCAGTTTAATAATAAAATAGTTTTATTTACTTATATATTTCAATATATATTAAAAACCACTCATACTATTTGGGGTCATCTGTGACCCCATGCGAGCAGTTGTGTAATATTCTTTGTGCGAGTAACTAAGGGTTAACTAGGTTAAGATAACAACATATCAACGTATACAGAAATATTTTAAGGCGAAGGTTGCAAACATTCAAGTTTAATTGACATAGGGTTGAATATAAGTTACACCCAAAAAATTGTCGTTTTCTGGTATGTTGATAGTTTGTTGACTATATTAATACTTCAAAATATTTTAGTACTGGTTGTTAGCATTAAGCGTATAAATTAATTAGTTATAGAACAGGTACAATTTTAGATATTATATTACTACATTTTAAATTTTGAGTTAGCGCATATTTAGATGTTTATGTTTTGTAGTAAATCTAACATATTTAGCACTAAACAAAAATTAAAAAAAAATCTTAATAAAAAAGTCAGTTACATTCAAGATTTAGTTGCTTAATTATTTATTATGTTTTAGCTTTTTTAATTTATTTATCATGATGTGTTCTGTGTCATGAATGAATTAATTACATTCAATTGTGTTTCTATCGAGCCATGAAGTAAGTGCTTCAAAACATACACATGGGTACCAGAGTGACTTGTAAGTGTTTTAACCTCGTAAGACCAATATTTCATGATAGGTACAATAGTTTTAGCAATAAAAAAATGTACCGATCTGCTTGTACCAATCCGTACCGACATGTCTGTACCAGAAACCTGTTTCTCATTGAACGTACCCTTACATAAGTAATAGGTTTACTGACAATGTTTACAGATTTGCAAATCCTAAGCATGAATATCAGTGTTATCGTGATTTGCTCAACAAGCGTTATTAACTTCAATTAGCTTAACCTTTTTCATACTCTTACCTTCTGCTGCTGTTACTCCTGTAACAGAGACCTTACCTTTTTCGTGAGCTGGGTTTCCATCATGAAGTTATGCACATGTTTCTCGGCTCTAGTCAACTCTAACTTTCTCGAAGCAACGGTCACTAATAAGGCTGTACATCCCGCCCCCTGTTAATTAGATTAACAATAATTGTGATGAACTTAGGTCACCGCTATACTTACTCTTTTAGTAAGTTGTGTGTCCATCATGAAGTTATGAACGTGCTTCTCAGCTCTAGTTAATTCTAATTTTCTTGAAACAACCGCGACTAATAACGCTGTGCATCCAGCTCCCTGTTAAGTGAATATCTTAATGTAAAATGCAAGCGAACGTGTACAAGCATTCAAGAATTTTGACATTCCAATAAAAGGCATTATCGAAGGCTAAAAATGAAAAGAAACAATAATTTTCAGCTATGTGCTTTCTTTTAAGGAAATAGTTATGATGTTTTTTTATGAAGACAGGTCAAATGAGACATGAAGTAAAGTCTGTAACCAACAACTACTGGCTAAGTAGAAATTGTTGTATCAGTCAGAGTATTGAACAGAAATGTCGCAGTTAACCGTCTTAAAAAAATTTAACGCTTTAAAACAAAAATAAAAGTTTTAATTAAATTACGTTTAATTATAGCCATTTTATTTAATTATTTTATTATTCATCTATGGTATCATTGTGCTAAAATGCAAATCTCTAAAAGTATGAAAAACGACGGAAAGCGCGAAAGTCATTGTTCGATCTTGAACGATCTTTCGGACCTTTTTTCGTTTCAATTCAAAGTATTGTTACCAATCTTAGTTCATTGTTATGTGAATTATTCAATTAGTGCAAATTTTATCTAATCAGTGCACGAGTAAGATCAAACGTTTACTTCCATTTAACATTAAGAACATCTATCTTGTTATTTAACCAACATTTAACACAAACACTATTTAGGTGCAAAATATTTAATGTACACTTTTTTTATTTAAATTAATTAATTATAGGAAAAGTGAGCCATTTTAAAAACAAACTTATTGTGCATTTCAGTGAAATATTCAAGTGAAGAGAGAACTAGAAAGAGTAAGGAGAAATGAAGCATTCCATACTACAAAATATATAATTTCTAATAGCTGGTTTTAACAGGGAAATGGACGTTACTTCAATCAATAAAAATCATTGAAGACGGTACTACTTGTATATTGCTTTATATTATTCAAATCAACATATCGGCATCGAGAATTATATATAGTCGGTAACATAATCAAAATAATTAATGTATTGTAATTAATAAGTGTGACACTGAGTGTGAGTTACATAGTCGTGGCGTTACATTTATGTGTTCTATACAGTTGTTGCAAAAACAATAAATTCCATTAAAATCATAATTACCATTTTACACATCAAGTAAATACTTCAACATTGATACATCGAAAAATTAGTGATGATGCATTGATTCTCATCAGACTGTGTAAAGCATATTGTTTAAATGTGTGAGGTCGTTACATCGATATATTTGTGTGTTGACTGACTAAAGTTATCATCAACAATATCAATTAATACAGAGGCGATAAATATTAAATAGTCTTTGTAAATATATGATAATTTTTATTAGAAGTTAAAATAATCAACATTTAAAAGAAAATTCTCATGAAAACACATCAACGGATGATTTTTTTTTTCTAAAATTGGGCAAATACAGTCAAGGTTTGCAATAAAATAACACATCCGTGATGTCATTGATGCGTTTCTTCTAAATGTTATGCGCCTCACTTATATAGAAGTAGATTTTGAAAATTTTGAAAATTTGTGCTTTGCACACGTGTCAGTCAACACATACATAGCTTTTCTGTAAGGAACTTACCATAATGCCGGTGCTAACAGCTATACCTCTGCCGCAATATGTGTTTGGCACAATGTCACCAAAACCGACGGAGAGAAACGTTATCGCAATAAGCCACATCGCATTCAGTAGGTTAGCGTGTTCTTCGTCGTGAAACCTGAATCGTTAATAAATTTCAAAGCTTTACTCAGACGATTGTCCACGTCTCAATATTGACAACCTAATTTGAGTGTAAAGCCTACCTAAGCGTTAATAAACGTATCTGTGCGAAAAGTGAAGGAACAAAAGACGTAAAAAATAATAATAAAAAAAAACAAATTAAAGAAGATAATATTGAATGCAGAAGAGTTTGACTTTGATTAAAAAATGTTTTAGTAAAATTTGCTTGAACGTGTGTATAAACTTTTAAATAAACACATAAAATGGCTCACCTTTACCGACCTAATATAGTCCGCTAGACATAGCAAGTTTAACTATTAAATATTCAAACTGATCATTCAATTCTTGCGGTGCCTAGTGAGGACGTCCAACATTTCACAAGTACTGTAAATGATGAAGTCCTTAATGTCAACCCAAAGTATCCTACTGCTTTTTATACATACCACCATACCGCAGGTGAGGGTTATGCCACGGCCGCAGTAAGTGTTGGGGACTATATCACCGTAGCCGACACAGAGGAACGTTATAGCTGTCAGCCACATTGAGTTTAGCAAATTGGCATGATCTTCATCGTGGAACCTGAGAGCCAAAATGCCCGACAAGAACCACAAGATAACCGTTTGTATAACCACAATCAAATACAATGAAAACAGTTTCGACATTAATATAACCAATCTGAGCATGGATAACAAGCTAGATACATCCTAATCAAGGCAATTGAATTTCAAATACGATTAAGTTCAAAAATCCAAATGAATAATTTGAATTATCAAACAAATGTCTACGTATAGACATGATACCATTCCTTAAACATTGACATGCCCATTTAGTTTTGAAAAGAAATTTCCCTCTACACATTTAAATACTAATATTATAATAACAATAAGACTTTTAAATACAACGTGCAGTCTAAACACTTATCTGGATTGTATACCAAACAACTTTTAGCCATGCGTGAATTAAATTTTCAATTTGCCTAATGTGAACAGGGTTACGGAAACACAGATATAAACATTCAGAATAGAAGAGTAGAAGAAAGAAACACATAGTGATATAGTATAAGCAAGTTGCTTGAAGGGGATAGAGGTAACTTGTTTTGATGCATGAATGTGACACAAGTGCAATACTCAAGTGCGTGATCGTAGTCATTATGGCATATAGTTTAGAAGCCATCTAATGTGTTTATTGTCATCATTTAGAGCCATTTTGTGCGTCATGTACTTATAGTATCAACACATTATTCATTTTACATGTACAGTAAGCCTTAGTTGTACTACAATATCATTTGTGTTTCATTTTTGTTTCAGTGCTGGAGTGTTACGTGTATGTTTCAACTTTACATTTTCATCAACAGCATTATTGGTGCTCAGTGATTTATGAACTAGTGTATCACAACAAGCGTCCTCACAATTATCACGTATATTTGTTACTACATCTAACACATAAACTAAAAGATTGAATAGCAGTGTTTTCTCAGTTTAATCTTAAAAAGCTACGGTTGCGAAAATAGTCAAAGTCAAACTCTTGTATTTTATAGTGATGATCATAAACCTAGCGTTTCTACACAACTTTTCATATAAATGTATATAACGTATACATTGAATACATAAACACGGTGGATCAAGAAAGCGAAACAAATAATTACAACGCCACAATACATAAAGCAACAGCATGCCCACTGAGGCAGTACACTGGTGAAATACATTGAAATACAAGTGAAATGGGTGATGAAAATAAATGGAAGCGAAAGTTTACAATTAAAAGACAAAAAATCCGTTTGAGCATGAAACTATAATAAATGAAAAAAGTTTATAATTAAATAAATAACACAAGATACGACTTGCCAAATATAACGTATTCCGCAGATTTTTGGCAAATAGCCACTTTTTTATGGTTAATCAAATGAAATATTGCTTATAACAAATGTAATGTTAAAGTGACGACACGTAACAACGATACTGACCTTTCGCACTGTCTGAGAGTCCAACTTGCGATTATCCATAGAGACACCATAAAAACTAGTAAGACGGTGCCAGGACATATAGTCATGAGTGTCTTCAGAACAAACCTGGGGATCATGCAACGTTAAACGTGTTTATCACGAGTAAAGAAGAACTTATATAACACAATGTAAGTCTTACAACAATTGTCTACCCATTTGTCTACCGACCGAAAAAAATTATATATTTTGTTTTAATATAACAAAATATATAATTTTTTTAAGAAAAAATTACTCTATGGCAGTCAGATCTAGTGTTGCCTCAGATTGTCCATGTTCTACGTTAGACTCTTGAAGAATATCAAATCTTGGTTATTTAATGTTAAGTTAAATCATGTTGGTCAAACTTTAAAGGCATTTTTCAAATGAAATAATCAAGGTATTAACTTGCAAAGACTTGCTTACTGTTTTGAATATTTCTTCGTATAAATTTTATCGCTTTTTACGTATAAGTTTATAACTTTCGTTAGTATGAACTTAGAACTTTACCTAGTGTTAAAATTAATCCTGTTTAAAGCTCCTATACTTCTGGAAGAAGCATCCGTGAACAATTTGCTGTGTAACAACATGACCCTGCATATAAGGTAGAGCCGAAAAAACATCGGCAATGACAGCGTGACGTCATATGGGACCTGAAATCAAAGCGAATGCTTGTATTAGTTTTAAATTGTCATGAAATACACCTTCTCAAATTAGTTTACAGTGGTCTTGTCCCTACTAGGCTTACAGTGAAGGGTTATGTTTGGATCTAGTTTGTCTCGTAGTCAAAATTGTGTGTACCGGCACAGTTTGTGGCGTTTCGCTTTATACAATACGTACTTTATACGTACGTAAGTCAGCCGCTTACTGTAAGCCTAATGTGGACAAGACCAGTGAAGAAGGCCCAAGAGCTATTTTGAATGCAAACAAAAAGTTGAAGCAGAATTTCAGAAGTCGAAACTAAAGTGTGTTGAATTTAAACGGAATACCTTAAGGCACTTGAGTAATAATTAATAATAAGTAATGTTATAAAATAATTTTGAATTTTGTCTCACATTTCAAGTGATGTCAGTTGAGTCTTTTATTAGTATTTTAGAGTGTCTTTTGCTTTTTTAGTATTAATGGATGATTGATTAGACTCTTGAATGATTTTATAAGGATTGGTGTTTGTTGAAATTGTTGACAATGATACCATTATAATATTAGAACATATTATAACATAGAATATTTATACTCTTGGTGTATAGTATTAAATCATATTTAAAATAGCATAATGTAAGTTTGCAGTATATTTACATTCTGTTAATATATTATGCTGCTATTTTAAACATATGACTACATTCTATTAAAACATTTTAGTGACTTCTAGTGCAAAAATTAAAGATACTTATAATAATTTACGTTTTACATTGGGGTTTTTATTTAAACTCATTGTGTTTATTATTATTAATGATATAGTTTTTAATTTATGAAATAATATTATGGTATTTATTATGAATAACACTTATGAATCTCGTGACTGTGGTCACTATTAAATTTTACATTTACATTAGTATAATATGTATGTATTTACAAAAAAAAATGTATCTAAGTAAGTTTATCAGTTGTCTAGTACCCATAGTACAAGCTTCGGCTTAGTTTGGGGCTAGGTGGCGCTGTGTGGCCCAGCGTGGCATGTCTTGGGTTATTTATTTATTTATTTATTATTTATTAGTGACGTAGGTGCAGTCAAAAATTTACGTAGATAATCCATAAAAACATAAAATCACACGGCATTTAAAAAATGTGATGACAAAAATGTACTAACTTAAGTAACGTGATTTTTAACGTTCACAAGTTTATGCACTGAGGATCTATTTCTAGGACGCTACTGTTTGAGATGAATAAAATAAAAGCATTACAATTTATTCAAATATTTACATCAGCCTTTTCCTATTTAGTCTTTGACTGACAAATTTTCCAAAGCGATTGATTTGATTTTTCATTGAAAATGGCTGACGCAAAATAGTTTATTGTGACATAAAAAATTGTTATAATGAAGCCTTTATTTATATCTAGTTTAACGCATTCCATAATGTTGAAATTAGTCGTCAAATTTTAACCGTTATTCTCAAGCAGGTAGCGGCCAATTCACCAAAACTGCCACAAGACATACTACGGGCCCAAAGGACGAGACCAGAAACCGTCACTCACACGGACAAAACTCCAAAATACACATTATCAACACAAATTCATGCCAACGACACTCTAACATCACTTAAATCTTTTAACACCGTAATTCAATCAATACAGACCTGAATTTGCTTATACATTGTGCCCTAAGGAGAAAATCGAAAAGGTTCATCAGTAAGCATAAAATAAATAAAAAGAGTTGTTCGATTTTAGATTTTGGCTAAGGTTCGTCATGAGACTGAATTCTATAGAAGTATGCCAAAATAAATAGGCAACTGACTTTTCAAAGAATACCGTTAAGAGTGATTTTTGAACTAAAAGTAAGGTAAACTAAGAGCGGTAGTTAACATTCATTGGCCAAATTCTTCGAACAGTAAGTAACATCGCTGACAAACGTGCAAATATACTTAGTATCTATTGGGTGTTTTAAAAATAATTTCATAACTTTTACAATGTTTGTGTCACTTTTTATTCCATCTTGTGAAAGCTATGAAACTATTTTCAATAACCTAAGGATGGATTTCCACAGAAGCGGAGCTGCACTGACTACTACCAAAAATTTACAAATCACTGAGCCGGAGCGAAGCAGAGCGGAACAGAGCGGAGACGAACTGTGCCACGATTCGAATCACGTGACTTAAAATCCATGTGAATGTGGATTTCAAGCTATGTGATAGGTGAATCGCCGCTCTCGTATCTCGTGTCGCTCTCGTACCACCCTGCTCCGCTCCACCAATTGTTAAAATCGCACATCTTATCTCCGCTACACCTCAGTCTGTAGTAATATCATTGGTAATTTTTTGTTAGCTCCGCGTAGCCCCGTTACAGTATCGTAACTGTGGAAATGAACCCTTAGATTTACATTAACTAAATTAGGGGACGAAAAATATATTTTAAGATGTAAGAATTTATAAAGCATACAATGTACGAGTATGTACTAATAGTAATAATTTATTCATCATTAACGTATTTGAAAGATTGAATTTTACCAGATGTAAATAAATACATGAATGAACGAACGCTTACAGAAATCGAGGAAATGGCAAATATCCCCGGTACTAGTTTCTTACGAATATGACCCCATGAGGGGACCGAGACTACCCTAATTCTAGGGCAATAAGGCTTTAACCTACCACGCTCACCAAGTACCGGTTGGTCGATTTCACACAACCTGAGAATTTCCTCACGATGCTTTCCTTCACCGTCAAATAAATGTTCATAGAAATTTCAAATTAGTACGTGGCGGGGATTAACTGCTGCCTCCCGCAAGGCATTCATCGGCCTAGCTTTCTTCAATAAGGAACTATTTAATATATGATAATGAACTTACAACTTCAACGCCTATAACCCCTCCCTTGTTAGCCAGTTTGGTGGTCCAAGTGAATGTGTACTGGCCGGGGATGGGGTGGACTGCGCATATGGCCAACTCAAGGGCTATTTGAGCGATGCGCTGCCACGTCATTGCTATCCGCCAGTCGTCCGCGCAGTTGTCTATCATAAATAACTGGAATTCGAAACAGATTATTATGAACAAAAATTCTGGTTATTCATGAACACACATAAAATGAGCTAAGTTAATAATGGACTCTATACCTTGGACACTGGGTTGAAAATTGTTTGGATAGTTTGACAGAAAGGTTTAGGTTGAAATAAAAAGTAAATAAGTGTATTTGGAGTACATCATAAATTTGGTACGATCAGCATAAAAAAATAACAGATTTGTTTGTTTTCAAGTGATCTTAGTACAATGATACTTTGTCATGGTATAATCATTTTAGCTACTTTTCCTTCTGGCTGTACCAGAATGGCATCAGGTAATTGACGTATGTTCAACTGTACTATGACAGGCGTTTAATGGGATGCCTTGGTTTATTTTAGTAATCTCGTGTTTCACGGATTGGATTGACTTGCTTTTCATTAAATTTGTAACTTAAATAACTGTACATCATCAATATCACACTGTCAATCATTACGTTTTAGTTACTCCATACTTAGTATAGTATAACCATACGTAAATAATCTGTGTAGGTCGTCTTAAGGGGCAGCGCAGACAACAGACTATCCGTGACGCACTTTTTTGCAATTATATGCAGTAACGCACACGACGCGCAAAAATCTGTCGCGGATATTTCACAGACTCAACGCACACGACGCACATCCTTGATCATTCTGTCGGCAGGCCTAGGCGCTCTTTTTAAATGTTTCAGACGCAGACTTTATCGCACAAAAAGTGTGCCGTCTGCGCTAAGACTGTTTTTAATTCAAAATGGGTCGTAGTCATGCTTGCGCCATGATTCTCATGAACGCGTTCACCGAGCAAAACCAGTCCACTCACGCCTCGGAAAATTTATCTCTCGGGGAACAAGGAGCCCGGCAAAGAGTTCCATAGTTACTAACCTTTTTTTTTTTTTTTTATGCCGGGGAAAATGCTTTTACGCATCCCCGTCACCCGGGGGGAGTGACGGGGTATGTGGGACTCACGCCGTCCTCTTGAGTGGGAGGACGGCACCCTGCCTCAGGATGGAAGAGAGGCAGGGAATACCCACTAAAAACCCCGGCCCCTCCGTCATGCGCCTATAGGGACGGTGCCAAGGGACCTTGGTTTTACCTATACTACCTTGGCACCGCCAGCGCTGTCTGCCTTTAAGGCAGACCCACCAAGCTCCCACCCTGGGGGGGAGCGACGGGAGAGGCCAGGAGGGCCAGCCTACTCCCGTCCGACGGAGACGAGGACCCGTGCAAGGCAAGTGGAGGTGCCCCCGCACCAACCACTTGCTGGGCCCCGTCGGGCGGTATCAGGCGGCGAAACTGCCGCCGTGCACGACCGCCTCTGCGGCGGCGGAGCGGAGGAGCGTTCGGGTCATCCTCCCGCTGCCGCTCAGCGGCCTCCTTTTGGGACATCACTGTCTCGCAAAAGGAGACCATAGCCAACCAGGCTCTACGACTCCCCAACATCGACGCCACGACTGCGGGGAGCGACAGATCTGGCCCCACTGAGTCGATCAACACGGCTCTCTGAACGGAGAACGCGGGGCAAATGGCTAGGGTGTGATCCGCTGTATCACACTCCGCCCCACACTCGCAGCACGCTGTGGACTCCTCCCGTCCGATCCGATGCAAATACTGTCCGAAGCAACCGTGCCCAGACAATATCTGCACCAGACGAAACGTGAGGAGTCCATGTGGCCGCTCTAGCCACGACTGCAGCTCCGGACCCACGGCGTCTAAACAGCGCCGACCAAACTTAGCGGAGGCGAGGCTCTCGGCCCACCGCTGGACCAGGTCTTGATGGGCTTCCCTCCGTATTGCACCTCTCTCAGCCGGAGCAGGGCGATCCCCGCAGGCCCTCTGCTCGGACGTCCACCTGTAAACCTTGGCCAGCACCTGAGCTTCGAGCTCCCAGGGCGGGGTGTTGGCCAAGACGCAGGACACATCGAAACTCACGGTCTTGTACGACCGTGACACTCTCTGGGCTATAGCCCTCTGGGGGCGCCTCAGGTGCTTAATGTTGTCACGTCGTGAGACAACGTCGGCCCATATTGGGGCCCCATACATGGCTATACTCCGTAAGATGCCGGCGTAGAGATGTCGGCAGTGCGCTTTCGGTCCCCCCAGATTTGGGAGGAGCCAAGCAAAGGCGTTCGCTGCCTTTAGGAGTCGCGATGACAACCCTTTAAAATGTGGGCCAAAATGCCATCGCGAGTCCAAGGTAAGGCCCAGGTAAATTATGTGGGCCTTGACAGCGATATCTACACCACAGATGGAAATGTGGGCGTCTCGGGGGCAGCGCATTCGGGGGCGGTGGAAGAACACAGCCTCTGTTTTGCTAAGAGCCACCGTAAGCCCCAACAATTCAATGCGGCGAGCAATGAATGCTCCACCCGCCGCCGCACGACACGCAGCCTCGTCGTAGCTTTTTCCCCGGGCCGTGAGAAGAGTGTCATCCGCATAGCAGATGACACTCGTGCCCGGGAGGAGAGCACCTCGGAGCAACCAATCGAACCCGATGTTCCACAAGAGGGGTCCTAGGACCGACCCCTGTGGCACACCGGACTCCACCCTGTGCCTGCGTAGATTTCCCTCCCTATCCACAAATTGGATCGAGCGGTCTGCCAAATAACTCTCCAGCAGAGTCTGGAGATAAGAGGGGAGACCAAAGTGCCGAAGGGCCTCCAAGATGGTGGCGTGGGGGATGGTGTTGAACGCATTAGCGATGTCGAATGACACCGCCAATACGCCCTCCCCACGCGCCTCTGAATCCCTGACCAGTTGCTGAAGACGGGCGATGGCGTCAATAGTCGACCGCCCGGACCTAAACCCGAACTGATTGTCGGATAGGTCCGGCCCCGTGTCCCGCAGGTGCTCGTTAATACGAGCTGCGATTAATCTTTCAAACAGCTTACCGACCTCGTCCAGAAGGACGATTGGTCGGTAAGCTGATGGTGAATCGGGTGGACGCCCCTCTTTTCGGAGGAGGCATAGCTGCCCATCCTTCCAAATGTCCGGGAACCTCCCTGCCATAAAACACTGGCCGAAGAGGTCCCGGATACGCTCCTCCATCTGAGAGGCCGCGATAGCCACAATTCGTGCCGGTACTCCGTCGGGACCAGGCGCAGTCTTTTTTCCACGAAGACATGCCCAGGCCGAGGTAAACTCCTCCGTTGTAATCGGGGGAATATCCTGCGTCGGCGCGACGACTCCGACAAGAGGACGCATAGTAGGCGGGGAGAAGGAAGTGTCTTGAGCCGGGAACAGAACCCGGACCACCTCTAAAAGAAGACCTGGCTCGAGGGACTCGGTCAGTGGGGGACCAATTGGGCGCAGCTGGTTTCGCGCAGCCCTATACGGTCTCCCCCACGGATCGTTATTACAGTTACTAACCTAACCATGTATACTTTAGTACCAGTAGTATATTCGATAGTACCCAGTATAGTCTTAAATGCGATAGACGTTACCATTAACAGCCGTCGTAATTTCATTCAAAACGATCATTATAAGTCACTGTAGTTAGATTGAGCGCGAAATAGGCGCCCGTACATTTTGTACCGTTTATCGGAGGATTAACCAAACTTCAGCGAGCTTGTCGTTTCAGCGACATTAATTGTATGGCTTTATAATTGAACTTTAAGAAGACAATTCTTCTTCTTCTTTTTCAACCTGTGCTGTCCCACTGCTGGGCAAAGGTCTCCCCCAAATCCTTCCAAAGTTCTCTATCTAAAGCTAGAGCCTGCCAATCATCTGATTGATCGGCCAAGTCGTCGCACCATCTTTTCCGGGGCCGCCCTCTTCGGCGGTAGCCGTCATGGGTGCCAGAAGAAGACAATTATAACAATAATATTACTTCATGGGTTCATTAGGAACGTACAATAGTGTGTCACTTTACTGTCATAATCCTGAAATCTTATTACGATCAGAGAAATCTGGCATGCCCACATATTTATATATATAATTGTAAATCTAATTTAAGGAACAGGTTGCTTTTTCTAAGTCTACGATGACAGCTAAAACGATCTTGTAATCATCACCTAACATGTAGACGGATTTTCACCCCAAGGAAGTTAATACTATCTGTAATACTTTGTATTCAAACTATATTATTTAATTATGCTTTTAAGACTCACCTGTACTTCTAAAGCGTGATACGCGACGATTAGGCCAAGTAAAATCACAGTCGACATTGATATAAGCGTCTTCAACGCCTGAGAATATATTGATGCCTGAAAAAAACAGTTATAAAGTTATATACTTAATTGTCACTGAGAAATATAATAAAACATAAGTACAGCTCAGATTTATATTCAACGTTCAACGTGATTGTCAAGCCCGAGAAATTGAAATAATTAAAACCCACCAAATTATTGCACATGGCTTATGTATTTAGTTAAATGGCCACCGGCTTAAGTACATAGGATAAAAACATATAAAATAAACTTTTCAAAAAAAAAAACAAAATCGCTTCACCCGTTCGGCTATTAAGATGCCATAGACAGACACACCAACGCCTCAAACTTATAACTACCCTCTTTTTATGTCACAGGTTAAATATATGCGAATCTGAGTATAATGTTATAGCGTTCCTCTATGATGATTTGAAAGTGCTTTCGAGCTAAAAGTTTTGTACATAGAATATCCCATTCTACTTCAAATTTCTTAAAATGAGACATTTGAATTAAGACCTATTTAAGTCATCATCATCATCATCATCAGCCTATTACAGTCCACTGCTGGACATAGGCCTCTCCAGTTGTTCGCCACTTAGAGCAAACATCTGGAGGATATACCCATAATCGCCACGCTGGGCAGGCGGGTTGGCGATCGCAGGGCTTAGCTTCTTGCTCCGGTGACGCTGCTGCCCGTCACCGGTCTTTAGTATTTAGCTACGCCTTCAATTGTGATGGTTATACCGCCAACAGTCGGTTGCCAGCGCCTCGTTTGTTATTCGGCAGGATGCACCACGGGCAGGTGAGGTTGGCTTGGAGCGAAAAGATGATAGGCCGCTCCCTTACATCCCTTACGTCCCTTACGTCTATTTAAGTAATTGTCTAGATATTTACACGTTTGTAAAAGGTGTTTAATGTTGGCAAATGTTGCAAACTACGGATTCGTTGACACGAAGTAAATGACTCGTGTGGACGGTCCGCAAATTTATCTGTGGATGTGTCTGGCGACATCTAATGGACATTACAGGGGTCAGAATCTCATTCGTCTGGTGACCGAATTAAAAGATCAAACTAAAATAAAGCTAGTCATGGAGACGCTACGAAAAACCTTTGATGAAAAGTCATGGTTACTGAAGTGATTAGGCGAAATTAATAAAGGCCGTCAGCTTTGAATATTATTTTTTTTATAATCACAAACATATATTTTGTGAAGTTTTTTTCTGTTATATTTTACTGAATGTTTGATAAAGTTCACTTGCTTAGATATAGCTTTCTTGCATTCTTAAAATGTTACTCTTCATAGGCAGGTTTGTAGCCGTCATTAAGTACAAAGGGTTAAAACTATTCTCTAAATTCCAAGCGCTCACCTGGTGCTCATTTTAAAATCGGACAAAAAGTTGCAAAAAGACACTTTGTTGTATCAGAGCCGGACTTATTTTTTTTTGTTATTTAACCCATTCCATGTCCAGCGTCCAGACACAATAGAATTTTAATTGTTATGTATCAAATGTGATACACGGGGCAGGGAACCTGTTAAAATTGCTCTTTTTTCCACCGATTTACTTTGCGGCTTTAGGTAATAAGTGAATAAGACAACATTACGTCAATTGTAAGACCGATTGCGAGCATAATAACATAACACATTTGAAATGTCATAAGTACCTAAATAATAAATAAAAATGAGAAATGTGAAGCTTCCGACGGCTTTCAAGCAAATTGGTTGCTCGGGAACCGTTGAGAATCGTTGAATATAAATCGAGTATTATGAAGCTATCGATATAATTTTACTTTACCTTAGTATAAACACCAGCACTTGAAAGTTCATTTTCTATTACCATTATAATAATACCAAACATTCCCATTACTAAAGCGTAGTCACTTATTCGTTTTCTTTTTTCAAATAGCGCCTTTCTTCTACCTAATCTGGAATGAAGTGAAGAGATAGCATTAGTATTTATTTTAATAAGTAAATTCATGTCACAGAAAGAGAATAATAATATATCTATACAACCTGTTCCTTTTGTTGTACCATAAAGTATATAAAAATTATTTGTCAACATGCTATTAATTACGACACTTTTTTATTAATTTTTTATTCATAAATTACGAACGTACGAGTTTTTGCAACAACATAAATGCATAAGTTAGTAATGGAAACAAATGGCTAGTGAGTTAAAAGAAAGATAAAATAATTATTTTAATAAACTGTTTGATCATCATAGATGACGATGATGAAGTTGTATGTTTCCTTAGTAAAGAAAATAAATAAAATTAATACCCTATATTTATTGTATAATAAAAGGAACACGTTGTGTAGGTAGGTGATCTCATCATATTTTCAAAGAACCACAGACAAGTCACTTTTTCAAGCGTTCGAATTTCGAACGTACGGAAAAGTATATAATCAAAACTATTAATTTCTTATTCTATGAATAATTTTAATAAGATATAAATATTACACACGTCACATATATTACACCAATCCCAAAGTAAGTAGCTTAAACACTTGTCTTATGAGTATCAGAACAAACACAAATGTTCGTCACACGAATCTTTGTCCCAAGTGGGAATCCATTACCAAGCTAGTCAACATATCCAATTAAATATTATCTTATCAAAAACTAACGATACCAAACCAACACCTATCCTGGAGTCGAAATCACTATGTATATCATTTTCAAATTGGTTAGATCAAAAAAAAACTTGTAACCGAATCCGATTCCAAAGTCGTGTGAATAGGAGGACAGGACAATAAAACCATACACTGACAACGTACAAAAATTGACCTATTATTTCCCGCCGCGTTGTTCACAAAACAAATCGAACCGATTCCAACCGTGCGTTAAAAGTAGTGTTAGACCGAAAATAGATTTCAGTTTAAAACGAAAAAGATGCTTCAACTTTTGTTTTCGACTTAAAGGCAAAGTCGAAACATCATCATCATCAGCCTATCGTAGTCCACTCCTGGACATAGGCCTTTCCAGTTGTTCGCCACTCAGGGCAAACATCTGGAGGATATACCCATAATCGGCACGCTGAGCAGGCGCGTTGGCGATCGCAGGGCCTAGCTTCTGATGTGATGTACGCTGATATTCAATTCACTGGCTTCTGATTCGGCTTGGCCAAAGCTTTGTTTATTTTATAGCTGAAATCGAAAACATGGCCGAATGGTCATTTTTGGCCGAAAACGAAGCTCCGATCGGTCACTAGTTAACAACAGCCCGGGCCGGGCTTCCGTGCCGACGTCTAGAATTCCCGGATTAACTTTATTGATGGGACGACGCTCGCTCGCTGTCACCTCTGCCTCTCGATTCGCAAGTGAAATTTGGATCGTCCTATTCGATTGAAAATGGGAACGGGATGGTTTATTTTTAGTTTCACTGGACAACTGGGGGAGTTGAACCAATATTAAATTTTATGTCGACAACAACTTATGTGTATATGCTTTTCAAAGGCCATGAGAAACGGCCATCCATTTGTATCACTTTACTGAAGAAAGACCAGAACATAATGTAAACGTTACTAAGAGTAATATTATAAATGCGAAAGTAACTCTGTTACGTTTTCCCGCTTAAACTTCTCAACCGATTTTGATGAAATTTGGCACAGATGATCTTTAGACCCTGAGAAAGGACATAGGCTACCTTTTATTGCGAAAAAGGGATAAAGATACACCTACATGAACGCGGGCGAAGCCGCGGGCATAGCTAGTATTAAATATAGATGATTATGATGTACCCAAATTTATATCCCACTAATATTATAAACGCGAAAGTTTGTTTGGATGGATAGATGGATGGATAGATGGATGTTTGTTCCCTTTTCACGCAAAAACTACTGAACAGATTTTAGTGAAACTTTACACGAATATTGTTTATGCATCAGATTAACATATAGGCTATAAATTACAACGATTCATCAATTTTTTCATTTAGAATTTCGGGAAAATATGTTACGGAATGATTAAAAACTTTTTGAATACACCATAGATACTGTCATTTCTTGACTTTGTCAGCGAAATTATCAATTTGACATGACAGGTACTGATATCGAGGTAGGCAAATACGGAAATTCGCCACCAATAAGTACAAATAATTGTGAATTAAAATTGTGCGGCTTATTTTCGGAATGAAATTCTTCGGAAAATACTATATGCAAACTGCTATAACTGAAAAGACGACCAACGTAAAGGGATAACCACCTGCGTTGTCTACTACAATATTGCTCAGTTTCAGAGGCACCTCATTCAGCAACAAATTGGAACAAACTTTAGGAATAAAATTGTGTACAGTCAAAACAGATCTAGCGTAACCCGTAAACAAGGCGGCCTGCATCTGATAATGATTCACAGTGACCAAGAACCAAAAACCTTACTGCAATCTCAGAAGGCTCACAACGGGCCACATGTCTAGCTTGGATGCGACGAAACTGCGATCAGTGTATGCTTAATAAATATTTTTCTAATCCAAATTGTAATTTCTGTCCTCAATATACTAATATTATAAAATTTCAGCCTAATAAAATCGTTTTAATTACGCATGTCGGAAGAAAATAACGCTTTGAAGTAAGTTAAGATTCATACACCGGCCAAGTGGTCGCTTTTTGGTCGGCGTGATACTTAAAACCTGTGTAACATGTACAATTATTATTATTGTACATAGTTAGGTACCACCTATAATTAAAAAATCTTAATTTTATCGGTGAATAATTTTCACATTATATTCTTAGGGATGCTCAGTATGACATAAAGAAAAATCTAAATAAAAGGTACTTAGTATTTTTAGCGTGGCTTCTCAAAATATGTTCATACACACGATATCCAGATTCTGTTTTAGTTGTATAGATATAAGATTATTAAACGCACTTATTTTCCAAAAAGTACAAAATAAGTATCCGTATTTCTAAGTTGTATGGGAGTGACCTATCACCTTTTCACTCCAAGCCTTCCTCACCTGCCCGTGGTGCATCCTGCCGACCAACAAACGAGGCTCTGGCAAACCGACTGGTGGTGGTAAAACCATAACGATGGAAGGCGTAGCTAGATATCACAGGCATATGACGGGCAGCAGCATGACCGGAGCGAGAAGCTACGCCCTGCGATCGCCAACCCGCCTGCCCAGGTGGCGCTTATACCCATAATATCCTCCAGATGTTTGCCGTAGGTGGCGAGCAACTGAAGAGGCCTGTGTCCAGCAGTGGACTGTAATAGGCTGATGATGATTTCCATATTAATCAATTTTAAACGTATCGCGCCGACGCCATCCCTCTCCTGGCCGAAAATCGGCCACAATGACCATTCTCCAAGCAGACCGGGAAGTATGCACGACATATTGAAGTGTACATGTCTATGCCCATACACAAGTGCATTACGTTCGGTTGCTCTGTTTGAAATAATGATAATTCATAGTAGTAACTAGGTACGTAGGTAAGCACCATTTTTGATACCGTAAAAAGACTAATTGACTCAAAAACAGTGCGGACGCGACATAACAATCTGATGACTGCTGACCCCAGTGGCGCATTATATCGGTTCCCTTTTTTAGATAATTCGAATAATTCAGGAAGACGTCGCTCTGGATAAGTCATCACCGGAACTTACAATTAAGAGAACCATAGCTTAAGACCAGGTGATTCCTGAACAATGGGCCGCGGCTTCCAATGGCCAACCAGAGGCCAACATGATGTACCTACATTGTGTTTGTCCTGTGTCAACCTATGTTCAGATTTCTCAGCACTCAAATCGAATACCTATATCTTCATCATCTTTCGAGCATCCATTCGTAAGCGCGTGTGATAAAATAAGAGACAAAGACGCGTACGTGCATGATATAATGACAGAGTAAGCTCTTCATGACAAACCGATGTTCACGCAGGCAAAGCCGCGGGCAGCAGCTAGTTCACAATAAATTCTATTCTATTCTACAATGATGGTTATAGTTCCACTTCTTAGGGTATGACTCATCTGGTCTGCAGTTACAGACCTTGTCACTAGCCTGAGCCCACAGCAGGTGTGATTTTCCTAATTCCAATTTGCCTAGTTCCAATTAAATTTTGTGATGTGCAAAGGGTACGTATTTATAAGGCAAAAACAACACTCAAAATGCAAAACTGATTTTCTGAGACTTTGTTTCAATTAAACATGTATATTACTTACATAGCTTATTAGGTAAATAGCTTTAGATAGTACGTATAGCCCTTATCTACAAAACTTTCCGTAATTTGTTGTAAGTTAGTGTATATTCCATTTAACCCCTATTAAAGTCCTAATTAAGTTGAAAACTCCTCTCCAATGAAATTACACGATCATTTTCTATATCAAGGTTCAACACTATACTTGAACTACGTAGTAAATCGGTGTTTTTTCTAACTAAAACCCTTTAATATACTAAACGATGATTAGAGACTGACATCGAAAACACGACTCGGAAAGATAAACACTATGTAAGTGGAATTATGGCGACAACAGTAAATGCACTTAAATTATTCTGCCTTGTAGAAAATCGATGCGGCCCTGGTGCAAGCTATTTCCGATCGTTCAAGGCTGCATTAAAACGTTTAGTCATTATTAAAAACCTTAGCTGCGTTAGCCCCGGAAACTGAAGACTAATGGGAAAATTAATGATAAGTCGCTAGGGTCTTTAATGCACGTGTATGAATGGAAGATGAATTTCTAGAATGTCAGTCCCTATTGTGTTGTGAAAAATGTTATGAACATTTTTGTGATTAAATTGAGTTAAAATGTTAAGTTTTGACAAAGGTTTCCTTTATTTAATATACGGGGGATGAATTGTAAATTTTTTGTTTGAATAAAATTACTAAGATAACCAGCAAGAGTGGAAGTTGTCTCAATGGCCAAAATCGGTCAAATAATTCATTCATCATAATGAGAGAGGTAGGAAATAGCGAATCTTCGCTTGAATTAAGCCACCCGTCCGGGAAGGAATTCCACCCTATAGAATACCGCAGCCAAATGACTTCCTGGTCGTGTTTCTGCCACCGGTGTCAACTGACAGGTAACTGACTTGTCCGTTGTCATGGCGACTTGGGCTTCTCTCTCGCTTTCTATCAGGCGTAGGGATTATTACTTTGATGTAGTGCAATTGCCGCTAATATTGGCCGAGGCCCATCGGACAGGGACTGATGCAGCCCAGCTCAGTCTACTGGCTTCCCTCGAGGTTGCTGACCCCATTACGTCGAGGTACTATGAAAAAATAGATGAGTGTTTTAAATTTCGGAAGTACACGCAAGATAATAAGTAAGGTAAGTCGCAGTAGTAGGTACGCTTTTAAAAAATTGTTTTCTAAAACAATCCTACTAAAATTTTCTTCAAATTTGTATGAGCGTCATACCGCGGGAAGGATTACAAAGATTAGGTGTACATAATAACAAAGCAAGCAAACAAAGTTCATTATTGTGTGGCCACAATATAATCTCTTATACTATCACGCTGTACAGTTTGCGTAGAAAATTAACCACTAAGCCCAAGGAATAAGATTCCATTTGAGTACACGTCTTTCACCGCGACTGTAGTACCAGTGATGATACACCGTTTATGATTTCAGCTCTCGAAGGAATAAGTCGACGGTTGCCCCTACATTTTGGCCTCAGCTTTATTACATAGCTTATTGGTTCCACAGCCCATGAGACTTAATGAAATAGTGGGTTCGCTATCAATAAAACAATAAACCCTGTATAAAGAGTTAATGAGGTTTTGGTACCTATCTACATTAACAATCAGGCAGAATTCTGCTGCAGATTACTTCTTTTCATCTTTTTACAGTTCGTTTAACAGTTGTTTAGTACCCATAGTAGACGCTTCAGCTTAGCTTGGGACTAGATGGCGCTCTGTGGCCCGGTGTGGCACATTGAATTTATTTATAAAGGTTAGAACCCCAGGTTAGATCGAAACACAGGCAAAACATTTTCAAAGTTATAACAAGGCGCTTTGCAAAATTAATCCCCAAAGATAATAACTTCAAAAGGAAATCAGTCTGTGCAGTAAATCTGGAACACGGTTGGAGCTTATAAATCCCGGCCTAGTCGGTTTGTGGTTTTAGTAGTTGATCAGATTGCGTTCGGCGTCAGCCGCCACCGATCCTATTTACATTGCATGAATTCAGAAACCGGGCACATACTAACACGAGTATGCAAAAACAGCACAGTTTCACACGGCGTTTGATGTGAATATGTTGGGCTGTTCAAACATGTGCGGTATAGGCGAGATTTTAGAAAAATAATGGCGGGTTTGTTGAATTTGGTTTGTCAATAAAGTTTGCTATTCAAAACAGTGATCGTTAACCCGCCTGCCCAGGTGGTGGTGGTGGCAGGTAAAACCTCCAAGCGTTTGCCCAATAAGGTCTATTTCCAGCAGTGAAATCCGATAGGTGATGATGATGATGATTCAAAGGTATAGGGTACCCCATCTCATTCTAATCCATCTCGATTAAGGAAATATCAGGAAACAGAGGGCAGGGCACAATCAGGAAACCTGGGTACAAATAAATCTAACTGCGGTGAACCCCCTTGTCAGGCGCGTTGGTTGCCTTAGCAAATCTTCCAAATGTCAAGTCGTTGAAGAAAACCTATGTTTTGCAGTGGACGTCAACCGTTTGATGATGATTTAGAAGCATGTAATTGAAATAATAATTAATTACTACTGCATGAATATAAACCTTTAACGAAAAGTATAATTTCAAAAGATTCGTGGGATACATTAATTGGCCTTAGTTTATGTAAGATTCTCTTGCAAAGTTAATAAACCCTATATTAATATACAACTGTATTCAGAATAATCGGTCACTATGGTCGTATTAAAAAGAACACTCCTGAGAGATCACACAACGATGGTTGCACGATGCGACATAAAACGAAAGACGACATGGATCGTGGAAATCTACGACGCATATCGTAAAAATTCACGTCACGACTTCATAACGTGGCATGCACAGCGTGACGTCGTATCGTAGTAGCTCCAGTTTTTCGCGATTGAAAGATATAAATATAGCTATATTATCTTGTATCTCTATCTATTTTCCTCACATCAGCGTAGCGAATGATTATTTCTTGTTTTTACGGAATATTAAACGTATATCAAATGAAAAAAGTGAGGCTTAGTCCCTTCTTTTATGGAGGCAGTAGTTTGAGAGGGTTTTTTCGGAAATATACAAAAATATAACCTAAGACATGCCACGCTAGATCACACAGCGTACCGAAATATGGGTACCAGACAAATCATACACTTACTTATACTTTTTCTTTTAAATAAATACATAGGTTTTGTACGTAGCAAACGCCCATACCCATATGAGACATGTTTCATGCACACAAATGCGAGGATCGAACTCCCGACAACTGTAACAGAGGCTGCGTTCACTTTTTATTTATATAATCACTAAGCCAAACTGGTCGTTGTGAGTGGAAGATGTGGATTTAAATTACAAACGAAATAATTATGTTTTCTGTCCTATGTTTCGTTTGTAGTTTCGGAGCCTATTCAATTGTTTTCTGTCTTAAACGTAATCTAAATGTTTTGGTAACAAAGATGATCTTCCGGCAAATATCGAAAAGTCACGGTGCAGCTACAAAACCTTTTCGATAATCCTTCCATTCACCAGTTTTCTTGTCATTAACCCTCATCGTATCGATTACATTTGAAGTGAGTCTTCAACCATATGCAACGTAGATTTTCACGACATAATGTTGCAGCATTTCACGACGTCGCTAACTTCTACGTCACGATACGTTCACGGTGTATAGCGACAACTTGCATGTTTATTATGTCACAACTTGGTTGTATCGTTAGTTTGCAGGACCTGGCTTCGAAGCCAGTTGAACAAGAACTTACTATTAGGGTTTCCTGATTATTTTAGTAGTAGTTCAATTTTAAGCTCTTATCAACCGAGTTGAGAACCTCCTTCTTTTGTGATTTTCAAGTAAGTTAATTAATGTTTAAACACATTTGGACCAACAGCACCTGCGGACTTGGATTAGATTAAGATTTTGGGACTTGGATTAGGGGACTATGGGAGGTGTGAGTCCCACACACCATGCCGCCTCCCCCCGGAGGCGGCATGAAGGTGCCTAATGCATTCCCCTCTAGAAAAAAAAAGGGGACTATACCCGAAAAAATTGATAGGTATACCTACTACACAATTGACTTTAAATTAGGCAGTTGTCGAGGGAGTCTTTTGTGACTACATTTTTATTGTCAGAGATAAAAAAAGAATTTTGGAAATTCATCCACAAGAACTGAGACCGACAAACCTACTTAAAAATATATTTGGAACATTGAACTTCCTCCTTTTCGAAAATCCGACGTCCGTAAATAAAGCGGTTTCGCTCGCTACACTAACGTTGAAGGTTTACACATTTATACCTTTTATATCCGACAGGAAACGGTCTAGTGGGTCACCTAATGTCAAGCAATCAGCGACACCCATGGGGAAGACAAGAGGGGTCGAAGACACATTGCCGGCTTAGAAGAGAAATGTGGATCCCTTTGTACAAGGTTCCAAAATTGGTATGTTTTCGAAACCACATGACGACGCTTCTTCGATAATCATGACAATATACACAAGAGTAGTATTCGAGGTCGTGATTACTAGAAAAAAATAGTGACTGGATTCCCAATATCTATTTTTTTGATATAAGCATTAGCATGACAAAATGACTGCCTACTGCCCGATATGAAGATATCTCTCTCTCCCCAACATAATATCTTACGTTAGTAGATATCTCTTACGAAGTAGTAGGTATAAGAATTTCGGTCCTTATGTCCTTGAATGCACAATACGCAGACAAAGGTTATTATGCCAGACGATTATGAAACCTTATCGTGGTTTATGCGTCTGGAACGCAATGTGTTCTCGTCTCTATGCGTAGGTAATAGTTTTCCAACAATGTAGTAGAACTCAGACTAAAGTAAAATTAGGGAATGCTCTTTCTTGTAATTACTTAGATAAATAATAGCGTTGTTAATAAAAGTTTTTATTAACATCGCAAGTAGATTGTAATAGGTCTATTGTTTGCTCTAATTAACTAACTTTAAAACTATCGTTTTTCACAAAAATGTATACCATTAAACATGTTTGCTTATTAGAGCTTTATGGATCTATTTCATTGCCGAAATATTTTTTAACGAATTCGGCCTATAAAATCGTTTTTAAAAAAACTTTTCTTTTCTCATTCCTGTGAGTCGTCGATCATCATGATTGAGGGAGAATATTATGATGATTGTAGCCGGGAATGCTAAATGCAAAGATCGAAATGTAAAGAAGAAGGAAGTATATGTTTATAACAAAAAAATCCCATTGGAATTTCACATTACCTACAACTGTTAGAAAACGTGGTTCCAAATAAAAGAAAAAAACAATATCTGTGCAATATCCCCCAACCGCACAATACACGAGCACGCATACTCCAATTAAGGTGACTATATTAGATACCAACCTATATCCTATATTGGGTTTGTGCTTGGACGCCCCCCCGCCCTTGTACGTGCCGCCGCCTAGCGCCCGCTCCTCACCGAAGCGAGGGTACTCGCTGTGCACCCCGACGAGAGCCACGCCAGCCTCCTCCGTCGACGCGTCCCTCCCGCCGCCAGAGTACGCCTTCATCGCGCCGGGGATCGACAGCGTCGAAACCGGCTTGCGTAGCTGGAAAATAGGGAAAGGTTATGTGAGTACAATTTTAGTATATTTATTATATTTTTATGCTAAGTAATCAATTTTTTTTTATTGCCGTCAGTGGCAGACGAGAAGGTGGCCTGTCTGATGTTAAACAGTAACCGCCGCCCATGAACATCAGCAATGCCAGGGGCACAGCCATGTCGCTGCCTACCGTGAGGAAAGAGCTCTCTTTAAACCACGCTTAAAGAAGGACATGTCGTAGCGATCAGGGAATACCGCAGCTGGGAGGTCGTTCCAGAGTTTACAAGTTCGTGGAAGAAATGAACGCTGAAAACGAATAGTTCTGGACAAGATCGTTTCCAGGTGGTACGGATGGACCCTACCGCGGCGTCTTAATTGTAAATTAAAAGAGTTTGAAACACTAAAGTAACGTAGGTGTATAGGTTTAAGGTAATAAGTAACCAGGTCCGTGTGGTTTAAATAGGACCACCCCATCTCATCCCGTGGGTGTCGTAGCAGATGACTAAGGGAATATCGGAAAACAGGCAGCAGCGTTTAAGAGAGGTAGAGCATAGCCAATCTTCGCTCGTATTGAGCTGCCCGTCCGGGGAAGGACCTCCACCCTATATAATACCGCAGCCAAATGACCCCCGGGCCGTGTTTCTGCTGGTGAGTAGGGTCTCCGGAGCTCGAGGGGGGTTAGGGTTGGCATGGCAGTGGCAACTGACAGGTAATTAACCAGTTACTTGCCAGTCGTCACAGCGACTTGGGCTTCTCTTTGGCTTTCCATCAGGCGTAGGGAAGCCATTATGTCAAGCTACTATAAAAAAAAAACCTGGGTACTTATAAAACCTACTGCGGTCACCAAACCGTCTGCGTGTCGACTAAGGGGAATTTCCCAAATGACAAGGTAGTTACTCAAAGGAACTCTTGAGCTTCTTAATATAAGCACGTTCACATAGAACTGCTTGAACAGCCCTATGAAATCGCAAGTCATCGGCGTGTAGTTAGCACAAATCCAACTTCATTCCCGATATACGAGTAAATCAATACGAGAAATGCCGTGATGTTTGTATAATATCAGCCAACATTGTTACATTCTTACATTGACTCAATCTATAAGACAATTGCATGAAGACTTCAAATATGAATGTCGCAGTCATCTGGTTGAATTTCCTATTCAATTGAATGGCTAGCGCCTTCATTGAATGACAACATTCAATTGAATGCCTAAAGGACAACTCGTCAAGTTATTGATTGAAACGTTCAACGTCTTGACTGAACGTCATTTTAGCATAGTCGTTAAATGGGTAAAAGCCAACTTTAGTTTATGATTTTTCTTTAAAAGTATCCGGCGGCGGCGTTAATAGGTAAATCCATGCTGTCACACTATTTTATTACGAATCAGTCAGTTTATAGTAAATCTAATCAAAAAATTATCAACACTGTTCATATTTTTTTGATCTTTCAGAAATTCCAGAAAGGAGGCAAATGTTCAGCAGTGGACGCTAAAATGCAGAAGAAGAAAATTGTCAATCTACTACTACATAAAACGTAATATAGTAGCTCGGAGTAACATGCGGACATTTCTTATGTATAAAAAATACCATTAGGGAACCAATTAAATTAAAGCCGTTGATATGACCAGACTAAGCAGCGTCTTATCTTTAAAAATGAAGATGTTCCAAGGTACATTATATTTGGCATAGAGATAGGCAAGATAGAACATGACGATGCCACATTAGTATCCATTATGTAATAAACACTCTATCTACTTAACATTTTTACGTCTCTTAAGGAAAACGTTAGTCCATAAATAACATATTTTGTTCCTTTTAAATAAGCAAATAAGCGCATTTGAATAATGCTTCCATTTACGCGGGTTGAATAACAGGTACGTACCATAAGTACCTTTAGCATGTTATAAGGATCTCGGAGTAAATGAAACACTTTACGTTTATGTTGTGAAAATATCGACTCTATGTCATTTACATAGATTACAAAATTGAAGTAGCTCCGTGTTTTATAGCATGCAAAGCAATAGATTTATAAGTGCATAATCTTAACATGGCAATTGTGAACATATAATTAGAACATGCAAAATATCGCTTGCATGAGTGCTGAGAAACAGCAACTGTTTAACTGTTAACTCTATGGTTTATTATTATCGTTCCGTATCATAATAGTAAGATTCGTAGCTATATGTTACATCATAATACTATTAAGATTCGTACCTATTTGTAACAACAGTGTGCATAAATAGGTATTTGATATTTTATTGATTTTACATCAGCAATTTAGATATTTATTGTTTTTTTTTCTTCTCAGTCGTTCACTCTTGACAGAGTGGTCGTGGTCATGGGTAGTCGTCTGCTACTGTGGTTGCCGCTTTAGCGATCCGTCTCTACCGGTCCCTGTAGGTGGCAAGGCGAGAACATTCCACCACAGGTGTCTCGGTGACGGACTTGATGGTGTCCCCCCAAATCACAGACTTTCTATCGGCTGATAGTTTGGTCGGGCTCATAATCAGTACAAAATCCGCCGATACCAAATCGTTGCAGTATGTGGATTTGCATACAGCTTCATACTGATTATGAGCTGGACCAAACTGTCGGCCGTGAGAAAGTCTATGGTGTGCGGGGTCTCTAAATGTATTACTTGATGAAGCTACAATATCGTCAAAAGAAATTATGACACAACGCATTATACATACACTGAACAAACCGTGGAACAAACCCTAGTTTCGAGCTAGGTAGCAGGTAAGTCGAGGGAATGCTAGATTGGTTTGCCTATTAAAACAACTAACTTTGCATACAGCACTGTTTATTTTGTCTACGGATAGTCAAAACAACTTTTTTTTTCTAAATGATTACGATGATGGTTAGGGCGGACTTGTCATCATCACCGGACTGTTGGGGGAGCGGAAGGCTTTCACCCCTAATAACAAACATTTACGTACTTTCTTACTTATGGATCTAGAGAAACGCTATGATGCCGCGTTTTAAGTGGGCATAGTGACATCTACCAGTAGATGTCGGAACTAAAAGTTAACAATAATCACAATCACATAAGTTAACGCATTATTAATGGTTATGTTTAACGTACATACACATTCTACTTGATTGTAACTTCAACGCTCAATACTAGAATTTATTCTTTTCTCCTTTTATTTATTCACGGTTGGCCGGCCGGAACAATAACATCGAATGGTAGGGCAATATCACGTAGGCAATTCAGTTAAACTTCGGTGATCCCACCGTAATGGTGCTATTCGTATAAAGTATCATCTATTTCCATAGTAGGGATATCACCACATTGGGGAGACTTGTCGGTATGTAGTCATTCTAAATGTATCTTCTGTTAGCATGTACGTACTGTAGTATAATAATTGTTAACTAAAATAAAAAGCTGTAGATAATATTAAAAATTAAAATACTGGACTAAGTGTTGTCATTTGTAAATGAAAATACCAATAAGTGTAGGTCGCACTCGCCCGCGAAGGTTTCCTCATCAATGACTTGATTTCAAGAGTATACATGGTGATGGTTATGGTATTGTAACCGTCTATTTACAAAAAAAAAATCTAAGTTTTATCAACTGCCCAGGACCCATAGTGCAAGCTTCGGCTTAGTTTAAAACTAGATGGCGCTGTATGGCCTAGCGAAGCATTTGTCTAGGGTTAATAAATATTATGATTGTATTTATTTATTTGAATGCTTCCAAAACTTTCGCAAATATTACACTTTCAATAACTTTTCTATTCTATACAGCTCCTATCTGATAACAAAACCATGTTTATTTAACATTGTTATTAATTAGACGGACCTCACAAATCTTAGATGACAAATTGTTCCTTAATACTTAGTGGTAAACGTTTAACATACCACATAAATAATGCATCTCATGAAAGTGCTAAATATGTATGCTATGCAAATGCTACGCTTAAAGATTACTCGACATTTATTAAGTGCTGTACATTGTACAAATAAAAAATAGATAGTTACAATAACTCAAAATGCCGAGTAAGGTGTAATTATGCTCTGAAAATTTCATGAAGCGATAAATGTGGGCCGATAAAGAATCAATAGTAACAAAAATAGGTTAATTCAACGAAGATTGAACTGCAAATGTCAGCTGTAACAGACTAAGGCGTTCTGCACGTGGTTTCAAATAGATTTTCTTTATTCTGGAACTGGATTGTAAACGTACTTATACATTTACACTAAATTTTGTGTTCTTATAGCAAACTTGAAATAGTATCTGAAATTCTTGCTGTGTGAAAAGAATAAATACAATCATTTATTGACCATCATCATCATCAGCCTGCAAACGTCCCCTGCTGGACTTAAACCTCCCTCAATGATAATAGTTCTTATATTATATAATGAATATAACATCATACATCACATACAATGTTCCCGACCCAAAGTGGCTTAAAGCTTGTGAAAACGTATTGGTACCATATGTTAAAATACATACAAATATAAAGTACGAAACAAACACAAATGCCGATCACACGAATACTTGTCCCTGGTGGAAATCGAAACCACGACTCTTGGTTCAGAAGGCAAAGGTCACAACCAAATTAGCCACCGCACTGGCCTAGTGATTTGGGTAAGTGTGATAGTTACAATGACCTCTATAACTGAGCACGAATGGAATGTAATGTAAAAATGCACAGTCATATAGATAATGAAATGAATCGCTGCACTTACTATGTCTACGATACAAAATAAATAGACCCCGTTGCTACGCCGTAGCAGCGAAAATTATTGAACATTGTGCTACGTTTCTGTGAATTTCGTAGCAACGCGTAAGTGATTATAGAATGTAGTTACATGTCTTTTTTATAAGTTAACTTGAGAATGTTTTAGATAATCGCGATTAATAACTTATTTCTAACATTTCATTGGTTGCCCGCGGTTATAGATATATACTTAAATAATAACAGTCTCGACGTATCATTAGAGATTAGAGCAAAAGGTAAGTTGATACTTGAAAGGTGGTTCATCTCTGCCACCTGATAAAGACTCCCGGATTCCTCCTAAACATTAGATTACAGTTGAACCGTCCACTGTTTAGGTTCAACCCTGTAACCATTTTGCCAAGAAGGCCGTGAAACTAAAAATGATCATGAGTTATCTTTTGCAGGATAAAACAAATATCCACGTGCTTTCCATTATAATATAGTATAACACAAGCACAACCCAATCACGGATTGCGTCATCGATCTTACTCCAATGAAGCTACGTTGATCAAAATAAGAACTCTCAGCGAAATGATGGATGAGTTGGGTTTGTACTATCATGTTCTAAGCATCTCGACTCTAGCACAACGTAATGTATTACGTAATGTATCGATATAGGAGCGGGTTGCTAAGTGTTTGAGATATAGTGAAACAAACTTTGATGTAAGCATAACATGTTGGAAATGTGCTACTGATTGTATCGTGGAGATAATAGAATAAGAAAAACATCTTTGTTGAATCTTACAAGTTCATTTTTGTTCTTATACATTTCTGTTTGAAAAGGCAGTCTTAAGTTGCATAATTTTAAAATATATTTGTTAGGTTAGGTATCCATTTATAAAGCTGAAGTTTAAAATATTAGATGATACTAAAGCTAGACAGTTTTCCGGGCGTATACTTTGGATCTACCCGTACACACTCAGACCCGTACCCGAGGTCTTAGTGAAAATGCCCACTCTTTCTGGGAGGCAGAACCCCATACATCACACAGACGACACCCGCGAGACGGCATGAGGGTATCTTAACTAATATTATAAAGCTGAAGAGTTTGTTTGTTTGTTTGTTTGTTTGTTTGTTTGAACGCGCTAATCTCAGGAACTACTGGTCCGAATTGAAAAATTCTTTTTGTGTTGAATAGACCATTTATCGAGGAAGGTTATAGGCTATAAAACATCACGCTGCAACTATTATGAGCGAAGAAATAATGGAAAATGTAAAAAAAAAAAGGGGAAAAAAATAACTATTCCACGCGGACGAAGTCGCGAGCACAGCTAGTGTATTATAAAACATGCTAGAAATATGTGTGTTTTAGGCTGTTGCTGGTTATAATAAGGAAACCAATGGGATTGAAACCCTCAAGCATGTTACTAAAAAAGCAACTACGTCTCATAGTCACTCAAGCCCTTTACCTACTCACTGATTGTATCTGTTGCTAAGCGAAAAACAAACCAAGTAACGTATCACCGCTGTCCTATTATTAGAAAAGATGGGTAGGTATCGCTTGATGGATACGAAAGGCTTGATAGCATCTTGATTGATTGCTTACGTCACACTAGACCAATTCGCACCGGTGCACTTGACGGAGAATAGCCTACTCGATAACCCTATTTGAAGCAATATCTGAATCGTTAACAATCTAGAGTGGGTATTGTTATTGAGTAAGCAAATCTTGCTAGGTTAGCGTAAACCGCAGGATCGATTGAGTGAATGCTGAAATATCACGAGGTTTGTATACTTATACCATCGTATGTTCTATTAGTTTGAGTTTAATTATAATGTTATATTCTACTGCTTTATGAATAATCCTTCCATCTTCATCAGCATGCAGACGTCCCCTGTTGGAATAGGCTTCCCCCAATGTCAATTATCATTTGGGGGACTTGCCTTCGTCACTACGCTTAGCTACTGTAAACGATTAAATAAAAAAGGAAGGCCATTCTAGTATAACCATCCCACCATATGCCATCCGCATACCATCCAGAAGATGGTGGTGTTCAAGAGGTTTAGTTCGTCGTTTTGCCACGTGCCATTAAATCAAGGAATGCCCTTCCAGTTCATGTGTTTCTTGCCAATTACTGCTGGGTTCTTTAGGCGTTGCGTGAAACGGCAACCCAGTGGGCCTTCGGCGTGAAGGCGACAGGCGCAATGGGTTTGTTCTTTTATGCCTGTCGGCCTAACTTTTAGACCTCATCATGACCACTTTCCATCAGGTAAAGTGAGATCATCCTGAAAGCTCTTCTTATAAAAAAAAATGAATACATTAGTTTTGTACAATTACAAACAATGAGCTATTTGAGCCCTGTCAAATAAAGCAAATCTAATAAAAACCTGGTACCAATAGAATTAAATTGCTTTATATTTGTTCCCATTCATTACGCAAAAACTTTTCCTTTTTACGTAGGTATTTTACTAAGAAGAAACTTCTATCCCTAGATGTACGGTTAACTCAATCAATCAGCAATTTTAAAGGAGGTTACTGTTCAATTAGTCCAATAAAGTTCGCTCTGAACCCAACAGTCGTTCCATTTGAATCGTGATTTTATCGTGTTAAGCCTGTTCTAAGTTATTCAAATTAGTTTCTTGACTTAAAAGAAGAGAGTTGGTCGATTTTATCGATTAACAATACAAACGGACCCCGCTCGAATACAATCAATTATATCTTTGTCTTTTTCTCTCTCGCTGCAAATGTATCATCTGTCATTGTCACGCCTACCCACAAGCGTTTCTAATGAATCGCAATGAAGGTTTTATTAGATTTTATTGTTAGGATCACTTCGACAGTTTCGTTGTTTCAACAACCATTCGTCGTGTGACTCGACCTTTTCTTTTGGAGTTTAGAGTAGGATCGTTTTTTATTGAAACATTGTTCATTGTAATGTCCGAACAGTCTATGGCTGTGTAGAAATAGTGTTCCCATTTCGTTTGCTTTTGTTACCAGGTGGTAACAAAAGCAAACGAAATGGGTTTATGAAATCTAACAGCTAACGTCTCGTGTAACTATTAATTATGACAACCCCATCGTAGACTTGTAACATCAAGTGCACGATCTTTATCTTATCATTCTTCTTCTTCTTCTTTTCTAACCCATGTTGTCCCACTGCTGGGCAAAGGTCTCCCCCAAACTTTTCTTATCATTACTGAATAATAATAAAAAAACTTTATGCGTCAGGGCAGCCGAAACATTGATTTTTTTTTATTAATAAAAGTAAATTATAGATATGGTTAAGAATACATTGACCACAAGCTAAAAGTAAGCAATTGAAGTATTTGATTGGAATTAACGAAGGTACAGAAAGGTAAAGAACGAACACAAATATTCATCACAATATGAACCTATGATCCCCAGTTCAGAAGGCAGAGCTGAGTACAGACATGAAAAACTACTTTGTTTCATACTATTTAGTGATTCACCTACCTCTTATATTTATTATTATGTACGTTTTATGAAGTCCAAGCTTTAAAAGTAAAGAAAAGCTAGAGAAAATCAGCCGAAGTAAAAATGCATTTTCCACAGACAAATGGAATACAGATTTTATCATTTTATTTACATCCGCTTTTTGCTTTTACAGAACGTTGAGAGTAGATTAAAAATAAGAGAGAACGTTTTCCCGCATGGCTACGTACGCGCAATGTACCAAAAATGTATCCCGTTTTATTAAAAATCTCATTAAAGTAAAACAAGTTAGTTTCTCGTACGTGAAATTGTTTGTTTGAAGTAAGTTTTTCAATGAAGCCCTTGTACTTATTTCCTCACATTCTAGCCATTTTCGATCGTTTTTAACTTATGACCTATCTCCCCATTCTGCACTATTACGATCTACTTCGAACTGGCACTTTATTGGATGTCGTCATACTAACTAAATAATGGTATGGGATTAAACGAAACGTAAAGAAGCATCTTACGGATCTTGAATGGCTTTGGAGACCGACTGTAAACTGATTTCAGATTCCCGCCCGTTGCCAGAGCGATTTGAGTTTCCTTTCCACCTTTTCATCAGGCAAAGGGAAGCCATTATACTGAATCAATAAAAAAATAAGCGCCTTGTTCTAACCGATATTCTTCTTCTAATAATGTTATTACTTTTGGAATCTTTAAATTGAATTTCATATCACCAATACCTCATATAATTATGTCAGCATAGAAAGGCTTGAATGCAATCCTAAACTAGAGTGATAACTGATAGAGCTTGACCTATGAATTTAAAATTTGGAAGCACATTGGTACATAGTGGGGTTTGAAACGCTGCCTTCCACATTTAACATGAAAGTCAACAGCCACCGACTATGTCCATTGAATACCCAGTCAATTAGACTCTTAGCAGAAATCGTGACATCATCGTTTAAAAAGATGCTATGTGATAAACCATATTTTAATTTTTACACTACCAAGATTTTTACTAAAGTTACATACCTACATACATAACATCACGCCTCTCCTTTCCCTCAGAGAGGTCGGCAGAGACCACGTCCTTCCATTTGCTACGATCCTGGCACATAAAATTGTATCGTTTACATTCATCAATCTCTTCACACATGCTCTTCGATTTAGGATACTTAGTATTTTACCGTTTACTAAGAGTTTGATAATTTATTTGAGTTTAACAACAGTCAGAAATGTTCTCCTGGCGTTAAAGTTTACAGTCAGTTAATTGAAGGTCTAGACGTCTAGAAATAGCATCAGCGAGATGAATAAACGGATTAAGAGAGTCCTCCATAAATTCTTTTCAAATTTAATAAACTTTTAGTAAAACATTTAAATGCCTCAACGACTTTGCTGCCGGATTCAGCATCGAAACAGTGACTGCTCTATTATATCTAACATATTTTCATATGTATAGTGATAGGTTAAACGAAAAGTTCATTGAACTATCCACTTAATTATAAAGCTTTTACTCGATAATTTGTCACTTTTCTAATGACTCATTAAAACATGTATGGTATTTTTTCTTTTTTGTCTATAAAAAATGAACTTTTTATTTTACGTAGACAACAGTTTAGGAGTCATATTAATATTAAAATGCATCATGCATTAAAATGTTCTTTCACTAAAAAAATGTTGTTGGTGCCTATTACAAAATTCCAATACATCAAAGACGCTGAGATAACCCCAAATATTATCGTTGTTGTTATGCAATATTCGTTCGAGGAAACATTGTTCTTTAGAGCAAAATGACGGATTTTATTGGATCCCAGCCAATGTTGGGGAGAAGAGGTTTTGAATTAGGTATTCCTCGTTCATGATACGTTTTGTATAATAAATCTATTCAATTAATGGTACGGCAAGATTTTGAACATTTGTATTTTTATGTATTTATTTTCTACCTAAATTCATCCAAGTGTTATGTACTTGCTTGAGTTGCTTGAAACCTGGAGTAATAATGGGCAAAAGTTTATAATAAATGATAATAAATAAATAACTCAAGACATGCCACGCTGGGCAACACAACGCCACCTAGCCCCAAACTAAGCCGAAGTTTGTACTATGGGTACCAGACAACTGATAAACTTACTTAGATATGTACATTTTTTTTTGTAAATAAATACATATTATACATAGAAAACACCCAGACCAATACAAACAGACATGTTCATGAACACAAATGTTTGTACTGTGCGGGAATCGAACCCACGACCCTTGACTCAGAGGGCAGAGGTTACTACCAAATGAGCCACCGAGCCTGTCGTCCTTATAAAAAATACTTTCACTATGAATCGGTCATTGTAACACTCCCTAACAATGACCCATCCACTTTTCCACCATCTGTCTATGGTGCATCCTGCCGAATAACAAACGAGGCTTACAGAGCCTGTAATCTGACTGGTGGGGGTATAACCATCACGATTCAAGGCGTAGCTAAATACATATACCATACGTTGTTAGCCAAAATGGCGAATTACTAGAGAGGCCAGCAGTGGACTGCGATAGGCTGATGATGATTATGAATTTGACAAGCCTTTAATGATTCAAAATATTCAATATATTATCTGTAACTATTATTTCATATTGCTATCTTCATAATATAATGGCGGTAGAGTTTTCCTTAACTTTTATAAACAGTTACAGTGTACCTTTTAGTATAAATAAAATAAAATAAATAAATAACCCAAGACATGCCACCCTGGGCCACACAGCGCCATCTAGCCCCAAACAAAGCCGAAGCTTGATAAACTTACTTAGATACATTTTTTTTGTAAATAAATATATATTATATATAGAAAACACCCAGACCAATATAAACAGACATGTTCATGCACACAAATGTTTGTAATGTGTAGGGATCGAACCCACGAACCTTGGCTCAGAAGGCAGAGGTCACTACCAATTGAGCCACCGAGCCAGTCATATATAAGGAGCATGACCCCAAAAGGAATCCCCAATAATCCTCTCAGGGTAATCTAGTTTGTGTTATTTGATACAAAATCTGACATTATATTTTACGAGCACAAATAACAGGAATGCGTTTGGGGCCCTCAATAGACTGACTTTGATGGGAACAAGAACTTTTGGGATGACAAGGGGCATTATAATCTAAAAAGCTTACCCTTACATGTGTATGATAAAGGGCAGTTTGGGGGACAAAATAAAGACAACTTTAAATACAAGTTCATAATCGTAGTATGCTTTATAATATGCAAAATATAAAAGCAATAACTTTAATTGTTTTTGTCATTAGGAAGATATTGAATCGATCTACACATACAATTGATGATTCGGCGACATTAAATATTACCCTAGATAAAAATGTTTTGTATTCGTTCTGTTAAATAGCAAAGTATTGTTCCGAATAGTTTACAAAATAAAGGATAACCAGTAGGTAATAGCAGTAGGTACCTACTAGTTTCTAGCCAGTTTTTCTTATAGGAATATTTTGTATTAGGTATAATTATACTTTTTAGATCAATTGGTTAATAGGTGACGATTTGAAGTGCTTGATTCAAGTCTTATATAAATAAAGGTTTTTAAATTTATATTCTTAACTATTTCTTATTCAGGATTTTTTGTAGATAATATACAATACAATTCGTTAGTATTCTATTTTTTTGTTCTTCACGGACGAATGAACTTTTTGTACAAAACAAAATGGGAATTCAATCACTAAAATATAATTTTGCGAAGAATTTATTTTTTCAAACATGTATCATTTTAATCTTAAAAATATTTTTTAGTATACCAAGGTATTACTAGAATGATGTTCTAATAAAAATAAGCCAACAAAACTGTCTTAAAATATTCATCGAATTAAAAAAAAGTAGAAACTAGGATCGTAAGATAAATATTTTTTTTCCTATCACTAACATTGGGTATCAGTTATGTAGGGTAGTTGTATATCTGCAACAAAGAAGGGTCTTTTGATAAGGCAGGAAAATAGCGCGTGCCTTTACGAGTGGTCATAATTTAAAGATAGAGGAACCGCAAATCCCTTATTTTTACGTTTTCACCAGAAACATTATTATCGTGAGAGATATCACTGTTTACGCTTTCTTTTTTGTTTCCTTAGTATTGGTTATTTTGAATTATGGGCGATAGGGGGATTATAATTCTGATAAGTTTTATTAGACATTCGTTAATGTTAAGAATTCATATCATCTTCAGTATTTCGCAGTCCACTGCCTGGAGTAAATTTTTCGCCACTATCTTAGGCCCGTATTCACAAACGATACTTATCTAAGGAGACCAGCAACGCTAAGTTAAGGGAGGCATTTATCAGTGCGTTGAACATGGCGAGCCTTTCAATTCATAAACAATACATAAGCGGCACTTGAATAAGCAAACGCACAGCGTAAAATAGAGCCCCGTGATTGGTTCATTTGTTGTTGCACACTTCACTTCCTTGACTGACATTTGACATTTCATTTTTTATAACCTCATACCTCAATCGGGCTCAACAAAATAGTGTCGGAAAAGTGAGAATTGGTTTTAGTTTGTGTTTTGTGGTGATTTTGCAGTAATTGTTGCGTCGATTTGTGGTCATAATGAATAAGGATATAATTACGCCAAACTCAACTATCAGGTTAGATGAATTCACTAATTAACATTCATTATGAAAACATTGTGTAGTAAATAGTTTTAAAAATGCGTATACTTATATTACAGTTCCATGAAGCTGCCATGAGTTAAAGAAGAAGGCTTGGAAGGATCTCGCAGTGGCCTACAACTCGCAATCATGTGTCACAATGGCCCGCTTATCAGTTAAAAAGATGCTGGGAGAATATTAAAACCCTGAGGAAAAAAGAGCTTTCCCAAGAATCCCTCAGCATGAAACGTACTGGTTGAGGACCCCCAGAAGGCTTCACGGTGGATAATGTTGTATACATACAATTTGTCCATTCATAAATGTAATTGTAATTGACTCCAATTGGTACTAGAGAAAGAGTATGCCCGAAGTTTTATTTTTTACATTTTACACTTTAAATTTACTAAAATAAAAACAAATAGGAGATAATGTTTCTAATTAATATATAAAATATATACTTATGTTTTATTTTGTAGATGATATAAAAGAAATCAATGAGAATGAGGTCCATTTACAACTAATATTTAAGAAACATTTCAAACCATTATGGGTATATTCTCCAGATGTTTCCCCTAAGTCGCGACCAACTGGACAGGCCTATGTCCAGCAGTGGACTGCTATAGGCTGAAGATGATGATTTCAAATCATACACTAGTAAGTAATATTTAAAATCTTACATTTAATTTAACTTGTCTTTAATATGTATTGAAATATTATTGTACATGTATGTATAATGGTGTTATGTATAATTTATTTAAGTGAATATTTATTGTATTATATATGTTTATAGAATTATGATATTAGGTACTTGGTATATTTATGTATTTGTCTAGATGAGATCGCTATAAGGATAAGACCACCTAAAGTGTACTTTGGTTTGTCCGTAATGTATTTTCATGTAATGTCTGTGTTTTAGTGCAATAAAGAGTTTCTATCTATCTATCTATCTTGTTCATACTGTGGCTGTGTGTACCTTCTACAAAATACATTATTGAGAGATTTTTAAGATTATAAATATTTGCTTTCAGGTAGTTTTGAGTGAGAATAAAATGCAACACAACAAATATGAAACATGACCAGGAGGTGCACCAGTTGAGAATGCAAAGAGAGAAGGTTTTGATTGCAAGACAATATAATTTATTAGAATATGAAGATATGATACATAATTTACAATTTGAAAAAGTGTTCTTGAAATTGAATTGTTAAAGATACGTACAAACTGGAAAATAAAAACATTTACCTAATAATATTTTTTGTTTTATTGAATACTAGCTGTGCCCGCGGCTTCGCCCGCGTTGCCCCTCATTTAGGGAAGTAGGGGGTTAGAAAGGGGCAAAAAGTAGCCTATGTTACTCTCCATTCCTTCAACTATCTCCACTTAAAAAAATCACGTCAATTCGTCGCTCCGCTCCGTTTTGCCGTGAAAGAAAGACAAACATACCGACAGACAGACACACTTTCCCATTTATAATATTAGTATGGATATTTGAAACTAACTGAAAATATATTTCATGTACAGAATTACATTTAATTAATTAATTCTCTACAGATTTATTGTAAGTTTACTTAAACTCAAACCTACTTGCAATAATACCTAATCAAAAGGATCTTTAAAATCGCGTATCACTTTTCTTATGTTTATTCTGCTTGCTCATTGATATAATTATCAAACTCTTCTTCATAATATTATCCATCGTTAGAACAAAAACAACCTCAATTTAGCAAAACCAAAACTTTTACGTACCTAATCTGTGCAGAAACTGACCCTATGCGTTGCGTAAAATAGGTCGCTAGCTATTTTACCAATGCGTTCATTTTAAGAGACGCACAGGGCCGACCGCCCCTCAAGTGTCGTTTATGAATAGGTTTTAGGGTACCTGTGCGTCCGCGCGCACTGTGAGACCTCACAGTATCGTTTGTGAATACGGGTGTTAGTCTTCTCGGATCCAGCCCTTGCCAGTCATTTTGTGCGAATCGTCGCTCTATCTGGCCTGAGGACGTCCTACACTATGTTTGCCTAGATATGGTATTATTCAATAAAAATATTTCGGTCCAGTTGACAACAGAGATTTCTTTGGATTCTCTACCATAACAAGACACCGTTAATAGGGTATTATGCCTAAAAATTATAATTAGTCCGTCTTTTAGCTTATTCAAAATAAAAGACACGTATTTTTCCTTTTTTCATTCAAATAAACAATAGCACAAAAATACAAGGCATCACAAGTTAGGAGTGGGAGTCTTTGACGTCACTCACCCCCGTAAAAATGCCTCACCGAGTGACGTCACGCGTAATTTCAACGGGCTATAACTTTGTAATTTGTAGCCTAATTTACAAATAAAAAAATACGTCTTTTATTTTTGAAGAAGCTAAAAGACGGACTAATTACAATTTTTAGCCATAATAGCCTATTGTGTCAAATATAAATGAGTTTTGTCTGCGTATCACTATTACATTTATACTTGCGTGAACTGAAATATTGATCCCCCCAAAAACATTTTCATGTAAAATGTAGCCAAGACGAGGAGGGCGAGACCACATTGCGTGCACTGTCAAAAAGTTATCAAATGTCATGAAGAGCCAAGCTGATGACAACTCTACACGCCCCCAATTATTCTACAATCACAAATGTAACATCTTTGCAAAAATATGTGGATGGCCGTTTCGTATATAATTAGGGTATATTTTTTCATTTTCACAATAGTTCTTACGAAAGCTCAACGGCCAAGCCACATATTTTTGCAAAGATTACATTTGTGATTGTAGAATAATTGGGGGCGTGTAGAGTTGTCATCAGCTTGGCTCTTCATGACATTTGATAACTTTTTGACAGTGCACGCAATGTGGTCTCGCCCTCCTCGTCTTGGCTACATTTTACATGAAAATGTTTTTGGGGGGATTTCACTTCTTTTTGTAGGTTGCTTGTTTATTGCAGTATTGTATTTTAACTTATTTTACCTATTTTTTTTAGTAATAATTCCCTGAATATATATAAATATATATAGTGCGCAGTCAGTTCATCATCATCATCAGCCTATAGCAGTTCACTGCTGGACATAGGCTTCTCCAGTTGTTCGCCACTTTGGGCAAACAACTAGAAGCTTTACCCGTAATCGCCACGCTGGTAGTAACTATGAATTTATTAATCTGTGACACTGGGCGGGTGGGTTGGCGATCGCAGGACGTAACTCCTCGCTTCGGTGACGCGCTCATCGGCCTGTGATATTTAGCTACGCCTTCAATCGTGATGGTTATACCGCCACCAATCGGTTTCCAGATCCTCATCCGTTATTCAGCAGGATGCACCTCGGGCAGGTGAGGGTGCCTTGTTGCGAAAAGAGGATGGCTCGCTCTTACATCTTACGCAGTCAGTTACTATTTATCATATGATTATGTATGATATCAAGGAATCTTTTAGCATCAAAATTAGTGAAAGTTTCATACAAATTGCCATCCCCTAATTTTAGGGGTTGGGGGATAAAGTTTAAAATTTTATAATTTCCGTCTAGCTTGTATGCTAATAGCAGCTTACGTACGTAATTTCAGCTTTCTAGACCTTCAGGAAGCACCTTAAGAATATTTTGCTTCATACAAATTGCCATCCCCTAATGTTAGGGTTGGGGGGGTAAAGTTTAGGTGTTTATAGTTTTTCTCTTGTTTGTATATTAATAGCTACATACATACGAAATTTCAGCTTTCTAAGACATCAAGAAGTACCCTAAAAATTAATTTTCATACAAATTGCCATCCCCTAATTTGGGGGGTCGGGGGGTAAAGTTTAAACTTTTATCATTTTTTTCTTGTTTGTATACTAATAGCAGCTTACATAACCAATTTCAGCTTTCTAAGACTTCAGGACGTACCCTAAGAATTTTATGTTTCATACAAATTGCCATCCCCCAATTTTAGGGGTTGGGGGGGTAAAGTTTAGGTGGTTATAGTATTTCTCTTGTTAATACATTAATAGCCACATACAAACGAAATTTCAGCTTTCTAAGACTTCAGGAAGTACCCTAAAAAAATATTTTTCATACAAATTTCCATCCCCTAATTTGAGGGGTTGGGGGGGAAAAGTTTAGACTTTTGTAATTTTTCGTTTGGTTGTATACCAACAGCAAGTTACATACCAAATTTTAGCTTTCTAGGACTTCAGGAAGTACCCTATAATTTTGATGATCAGTGAGTCAGTCAGTCAGTCAGTCAGTCAGTCAGTGACGAAATCGGAGGTTTTTACACATTAATAAAATCCAAAGTATCAAAGCTACGGTATTCAAACTTTGTATGTTTAATAAGTGTGCTGATGGCATTCTATCTTTAAAATTTTAACTATCTGGCATCATGCAAACCAAAGTTATGAGGGTTCAAAAAAACGGCGAAACCTTTCGAGAAAAGATAGGTAGTGCCCTTGCGCTTCGCTTGGCTCGTCTTGGCGAGGGCACGACCGTGCCCTCAGATAACACCTAGAAATGTTATAAAATTTTATAGAACAACCCTCACAGTGGTCGTGTTTGCATATTTCTTTATAAAGCAACTTCCTGTCAAATTGCGCATTTTTCCGCATCGAGCGAACTCTTTAAAATCCGCTGGCGTTCAGAAAATGAATCACCGCCAAAATACCTAGGGGTTGACTGCATAAATCGTTGAAAATTGGCCGGAAACTTTTAAAAATGTCAGAACCACGGAGCTATGAAAGATATACGGATGAACAGATAGATTTTTACGAGCAATTTTGATCTTCTAATATTTACGGCAAATATATTACAGATTTTTATAGTGATTTGGAGGTACACGTGAATCCGTTGCGTAGTTTCAAAATTTTTGCATACATTGGGAGAGACAGAAAAAATGCGACTTTGTTTTATGCTATGAATGTAATGTAGTGATATATAAGATAAATGTAAATGTATACCGCCGCTAAACAATCATTTTTGGTGTCAAATGCATAAATTCACTATTCTATTTCGCTGCTTCCCATTTCAAAGAATTTAGCTGACAAATGGCAACTGAAATATCCATTTAAGCACTTCTTTAAACTTTTCCAAGAAGCTGCAGGCAATTACCATTCGCTTGCCTCGAATAGTTTAAGCTGTATATAGGGTACGCTATCTGCATTGAATCATATTCTTTCCAGCGAAGCTAAGTGTTCCGAGTTGAATACATACAGCGACCTACTGTCTCTGTGTAACGAACCGAGATTTAACTAAACCATTTTTATTCAAAATACAATTTGCTACCGTATATATACCGTATACGGTCCGAGTAAATATTTATCGTCGCTGTATGAATACGAGTCTATTTTACGTTCCTTTTACGATTTTGGTTTTATGAAACACGTGTAAGATATTTGAATTGGTTCAAATAAAGGAAGATGTTTAAAGGATAGCAAGTTTTTTTTAAGTAATAGACACAATACTGTGTGGATCATGGCATTTTTTTATTGCTAAAATGTTTAGAATTCATTAGAATCCTTTCTGCTGAATAATAATAAGCATCCATAAATTACAACCGCGAAAGCAATAATCGATGGGATTGAAACACCAAATTTAGATTTTAATATTGTTTTCTTTGACAGAGCTTAAAACGGATAGCTATTAATGAAATTACGACGGCGTTAAATCACAATTTATTTTGTCCTGTTATCTTCGTCAGTAATTACTGCAGCGAGGTCGACGGTCAACTATTTAGTGTGTTCAAAAATAGCTCCTTTTCTATAAGCGGCATGGTTTCATTTGGCAACAAACGCAATTTTTGTGCGTGACCAGATAACGCCCATGTCATTTTGTGGCATGGGTGCGGAACAGTACTCCATCGGTGAAGTCTAGCGAAAATAATGTCTTTTTTTTTCATACTTTCGTACGAAACGACACGGTTCTTAATTTTTCGTTTGGTAATGCTCCTTCGGGCGATGTGGCGTGCGCTCATTTTACTAAAAGTGTTTTTATTGCTCGTATTTAGTTAATGATCGGCAACGACGTCTTCAAGTAGTTTGGTAACAAGCCAAAACGATGTTACTCCATAGATACAAACAATGCTTACTTTATGTTTGTCATGTAAATGGACTGTTACAGCAGTTCAATGTTATTGGTAGCCACAGAAAAGTTCATTTTTGTTAAAACGTTCTGTTTAATTTGTTTTCTTCTATGTATATCATCACAAACAGTTTAAAATTACTATTAATACTCAAACAAATGCTTGATTCTTAGTAATAAGCATTCAGCTGTTATAAAACTTTTGCTACGGAATGAAATAGTTTTAGCAAAAACATTTGGTTATGTGCGACATTTTGATTATTCACGCGATGCCAGTGAACTCCAAAGTTGTGAAGTGAAGATGTTTGATATTCAAAGCGTTATCAATGTTTAATGAACTAATGTAAACTTTGTTGTGCATTTGCATCTAGCTATGTTGTTGCATGTTCTATGTTAGTACACACAAGAGTATGTGTGGCTTATAAATCTGAATTATTTATTATGTGGAACGATCATCACAACACAATATGAAACAAAGTCAAAGTGCAAGGAACGAGCCAGCTCTAGCTAGGGTCTCCCGAAGCCTGGGATGAAATCTCTTTAACGAGAGATTTGGCCTCATTATCGTCTTCAGTCTATTGCAGCCCACTGCTGGACATAGACCTCTCCAGTTATTTGCCACATTGGGAAAAATTTAAGTTTTGCATGGGTAAAGCCTCCATGTTTTCCCAAAGCGTGATAATGGAATCGCTACGCTGCTGAGCAGGCGGGTTGGCGATCGCAGGGCGTAGCTTCTCACACCAATGGCGTCATTGGTCATCGTCATCGTGACATGATATAGGTCGCTCCCTTACATCCCCGACATTTAGTCTCCGGACCCCCAATTCTTCTTGAAAATATTGGCATTGTAGCGAATCTTTGGTTATGACATTTCACTTACGGAATCAAATTTAGCTTACGGAAATTGGTTTCCCGTTTCGAGTTTATTGCGTAGTAAAATTGGTTTTGTTAATGACTTACTCGTCAGACGTAAGTAATTATGATTACCAACGTTGAAGAGATGGTTTACTTACTGATTTTAGTGGCGTAATTTTTTTTTCTAATTATAACAATCTAAATAACTTGAAATGTCTTTGCCTTTCCATTTATAGTGCGAACGTTTGAACTATGCCAACTAACACTTTACTTCTGATTTTCAAGGCAAGTGTGAATCGGTTTTTGTTGGATGAGTGCGCTCCTTCATAGGCTCCTATGATGCTTGACATCAGTCGAGTTGGGGTCAAGCGCTACCCATTTACTAATAAAAAATCGGAACAGATTTCTGAATCTGTATCCGATGACTGACCTCCTGAGAATGACCTCTGGGTCATTGTTGCTTTTTTAACCAACTTCAAAACAACGAAGGAAGTTCTCAATTCGACTGATTTTTTTGTTGTATGTTTGTTACCACTTAACTCGAAGAATTGTTAACCGATTTCAAAATGCTTTTTTTTGTTCGAAAGGTGTACTTCTTAGTTGGTCCTATTGTCGCCATATTGAAGTCGATCTTGGTTTTTGCTGTTAATTATTTATTTCAATTATTAATTTGTGGCTTCGATCGTTCATTCAATGGAGTGATAGTCGGTTTATAAGTTAGTGAATCAAGTATGTGGTTTCCATTTAATTTTATAGCCGTACCTACCTATACTTTTGTAAAGAGTTTCCTAAAAAAAAGGGATTCGACATGCATTGAACTTTTTCAAGGTTCAAACTGTATTGAAAGGTTTCAACAAATGTTTGTACCTACCGTTTACATTTAAGTGCTGTACATACAGACATCCTGTACAGTCATTACTTTAAAGAGCTTGAGGTTGTATACTATCATCTCAAACTTACAAATATCTACCAATTTAATTTCCAAATAAAACTTTTACATCAGTCATAAAACTGGCATGATCTTGATTGATCGACAAAATTAGACTTACTAAATCTAAAACATACTTTTATTTACCCTAGTCTTTTTACGAAAATACAACGTTTAACGCAATATTACACCCAAATTGTAGCTTTTTTCTTATATACGCTATATAATAGTTTAGCGTCATTCCAAAAGCTTTATCATGCACGATGTTATAAAGCAAATTCTTGTACGTGAGTCAACTGGCCCAAATCCCCGAGATTGATAACAGAATCAGCATATTATATAAAGATTCAGACCCAGTTCGTGGTACCGGCGTAAAGCAGTTTGTTCCAGTAATCGCCACGCCCTGGACGACGAAGCGCGAGCTTCTTAGCCAACAATGAAGTGTTAGTGTGTGTGTCAGTGTAAACAGTGAAAATGGTATAAAAGACAATGCGCGGCTGTAGTTGGGGTTCACAACTATCCGTACCTTAGGCCTAGCTAGTGTAAGGTCTTAAGTCATAAGTATTTCTCTGTAAAAGTTATATTAAATATTTTTTTAAAATACAAACCATTTTAATAATTTTGACTGGCGCCCAACGTGGGGCCCAGTTTCGTGAGTTCTCCGAAGTTCGAACAACGTGATCGAAAATCCCGTACATCGACAAGAGGCTGCGCGTAAGATTTTTCAATCTATATAACTGGGCATCCCGACAAACAAATAAGTCAGAGTTATGCTGAAGTACATCGCATCGTTACTACTGTTGTAAGTACCTCTGCGCATGAATCCTTCCCAAAAATCCTCAAGACCCTTTTCCTTGAAATCCCCGATTTTTGTATATAGACCTAAGGTAGTTAGTTGTGGATCCGACCCTTGTCCTACGACTTCGGGTAGTTTAAGCTCCGTCATAGAACGCAGCAAGTCAACAGTCCCAAGTAACGTAAGTATACCAGTGATTACTATGGACCCGAAAACTCTAATTAGTTTTGTTCCCTCATACGATGGCGAACCATTTACTTTATATAATTATATTAATAGTGCCAAACAATGGTTAGACATTGTAGGTGAGAAGCCAGAAAACGTAATGTTATTGTTAAGTAAGTTACAGGGAAAAGCATCCCTTAGTGTGTCGATGGTAGACCACCGATTCATTTGGCAAAACGTAGTTTTAGCCCTAAAACGAGAATGTGGCGATAACCGCGAATTCAATACTCTTTTGATTGAGTTATCGAACGTAAAACGACGTGGTTCGTACAAAGATTTGATATTTGAATTAAAGCAAAAATTATTTTTTATTAAGAGTAAGTTAATGGATAAGTACGAAAATAGATCTGAACTAGTAGAAGAGGTTATGGAGCCGTACATAAATACCGCCCAAAATACGTTGAGAAGTAGTTTACCCTATCACGATCAAATTTACGTATCAAACTGTAATTTTAATGACACCGCGACGAAAATATTACAATTGGAAGCAGAAGGCCGTTTTGATAATATTAAACAAAAATTCTCGCAAGTATTACCCCAACCTAAAATAATAAATCAGCAATACCCTCATCCGCAGTACGTAACAAAACCCCATTACGTCCAACAATCGTACATTAATTCACCTCAGCCAAAACATACATACCCGCCAACACAAAGGTCAATTAACCAAAGACTAAACACACAACATCAGGCACAAAGGTTGAACATTCCGTATCATCAGCGATACCCGTGGACACCGAACACGAACAATAACCCATTTAGCCGTCCGCATCACCGATTCTTCGAAAACAAGCCTCCGGTACAACAAAGGCCCATTAACAGTTTAGCGAAACCGGCCAGTCCGATCGAAGACGTATCGATGCGCACAGCTCCGCAGCTGAAGCCCGGTCAAATTAATTTAGGTCGTGGTTACGTAGCTGAAGAAGTGTTTTATCATCCCGAAGATGAACCCGAGTGTCCCGCGAGTGCTAGTGTTAGTGAATATCCAGATATGTGTCCCGTTTATCCAGGTGAGTCAGAATATTATGACGATATGGTAGGCCCCTCAAATGATTTTTTATGCCAGGAGTCAGACCGCGACAAACCGTTATAGAATTTAACCACGTAAAATCTTATTTACCTTATTTTGAAACAGATAACCCTAAATTAAAAATTCTTATTGACACAGGAAGCCAACGATCCTTTATGACAAATCAAACCGCGGAATATTTTCCCGAATATTTTAAGCCAAGTAGATTCACAGTGAGGACTTCGCACGGAACGACGTCTCATAATGGTTTAATCGTGACACCCTTTTGGTGCCGATATTTTGGCAGTGATAAAGGCCCTCTAACTTTCCATATCTACGACTTTAGCGACAAATACGACATTTTAATGGGTACAGACATGATAGAGCAGATTGACGCAAAAATAGACCTTAAGGAACGTAAGTTAACGTTACCTGACAAGGAAATTTTAATATTCCATATGACGGACCAAGACTCTTTAAATATAGATGACTTATGTAACACTTATGAAGACTTATTTACAGAGGACGTTACCAATAGCGCGACCATTAGTGTAACGCACAAAATTAACTTGACGTCAGATGAACCGATTTATCAGCGACCATTTAGATTACCCCAGACGCAACAGGAGGAAGTAAATAGGCAGGTAGAAAAATTGATGCAAGAAAAAATTATTCGGCCCTCAGAGTCCCCTTGGGCATCGCCTGTCCATATTATTGCTAAGAAAATGGATCAATCAGGTAAACAAAAGTGGCGCATGGTGATCGATTATAGGCGACTAAATGAAGTCACCAAGTCTGATAAATTTCCGTTACCAAACATAGAAGAATTATTTTCTAAGTTACAAGGTAATCAGTATTTTACGACTTTGGACCTTACTTCCGGTTACCATCAAATTAGGATGGATAGCGATTCCATCGAGAAGACAGCATTCAGTACACCATACGGACACTATGAATTCTTAAGAATGCCGTTTGGACTTAAGAACGCACCCGCTACGTTCCAACGTATGATGAATAACGTGCTCAGAGACGAGATTAGGCGCGATATATGTCTCGTGTACCTTGATGACATAATTATATATTCTAAAAATAGACAATCTCATATAAATAAATTACAACAAGTATTCGAATCCCTTCGCAGAGCTAATTTAAAATTAAACAAAAATAAATGCGTGTTTATGAAGGAAGAGATTGAATTCTTAGGGCATGTTTTAAATAAAGACGGTCTTAAACCTAATCAATCCAAAATAGAAGCCATTCAAAAGTTTCCCATCCCAAAAAACTTAAAAGAAATTAGAGCATTTTTAGGTTTAATAGGTTATTACAGGAAATTCGTTCCTAACTTAAGTAAAATAATAAAACCTTTAACTGAAGCAACTAAAAAGAACGCAACAATTGATATAAATAATAAAAAGTATATTGAGGCTGTAAAAACATGTAAGCATTTACTTACAAACGCCCCAATCTTAGCATTTCCCGATTTCGATAAAAAATTTGTAGTCACAACAGACGCTTCTGATATCGCGTTAGGAGCTGTCCTGAGTCAAGACAGTCATCCAATTGCTTACGCATCCAGGACTTTATCCGAAACGGAACAGAAATACAATACAACCGAGAGAGAGCTCTTAGGTATTTTGTGGGCTGTAACGCAATTTAGACCGTATATCTATGGTAGAAAGTTCACTTTACGTACAGACCATAAAGCGCTCATTTGGTTAACAAAACTTAAGGAACCTAATCAACGTTTAACAAGATGGAAATTAAAGTTACAGGATTATGATTTCGACATAGAACATGTAAAAGGCAAGGATAATTATGTAGCTGACGCTTTAAGTAGGATAGAAATATTTGTCACCGAAAGTGATGAGTCATCGCAGCAAGCAGGCCCTTCACATAGATACCAGCCAGCTATACCTCCGAACCGACATGAAAGTTTAGGTTCGATGAACGTTAATATAGGAGAAGACTTAGAATTATCAGATAACCATAGCGACTCTTCAAGTCAAACCATGCATTCGAATCAACGTGATAGTGATTCGGGTATTCCAATAATTCATGCTTATCCGCCTAAAAGACTTCATAGAGTTATTTTTGAATTTGCTCCATATAAAAAAGCAGTTAGAGAAAACGGTATTTGGTATTTTTATATACCACCAAATGATGAAGAAGCTGTGATTAAAGAATTTATGTTAGAATATCTACCTCACGAAAAATATGCTTTTATCATTCCTAATGATGATCTATATCATAAAGTTTCCGAAGTGTATCGAAAATATTTTGACCATACCAAATTTAAACCATCGCGTTATACTAAATCATTAATTGAAATATCGCAAAAGGAAGAGCAATTAAGTCTTATCAAGCAATATCATTTACAAGATAACAGGCATGCAGGAATTGAAAGTTTATATAGGCAGTTAAAAGATAAATATTACTGGGAAAATATGAAGAAACAAATCAAGCAGTTAGTTCTTAATTGTGATAGTTGTAGAAAAGAAAAATATAACAGGCATCCGAATGTAACATTAGCTTGTGAAACAGAAACACCGCACGAACCTATGGAAGTGTGGCATATAGATTTCATGTCTTTAGAAAGACAGTGGTATCTAACCATTATTGATAAATTTTCTAAATATGCTTTAATTAAGCCTACGGAAAAAAGCAAAGTGTGTGACACTTTAATGGAAATCTTTTCTATGATAGGAGCACCTAAGAAAATTGTACACGATGGAGAACAATCGTTTTGCAGTGAAATAATAAACGAATTATTTCAAACATATAATATAATAAATCATACGACGTCTCCGCAGCATCATAAATCCAATGCAGACGTAGAAAGGTTACACAATACAATTCAGGAATTGTATCGATTACAACGAGAGGCAGATTTAGAACAAACACAGAAAATATATTACATTACACATGCTTACAATAATACGACACATAGCACCATAAATATGACCCCGTTCGAAGTTCATTTTGGTAGAAAACCCAAACTTAGGAGTTTCGATAATTTACGTGTAGTTGTTCAACATTATACGACACAACAAAAAGAATTTGTTACAAATTTAAACAAAGATATTCATAAATTAATTAAACAAAAGAAAGAAGAACGAAATAAATTCACAAATAAACGAATTAAACAGTTAAAAACATATAAAGTAGGTGATACAGTATATTTAAAGAATAGTATGGCGGACAGACATAAGACTAGGCCGAGATATTTGGGTCCATTTGAAATCACTAGTGTTGAGCCCCATAACAAATACAAGTTGAGCAATAATAGAATTTATCATGTAGAAGAGCTGCTTGTTACAGAGTCGGCCTCGCCATCTGTTATAAGTTCAAGCAGTTAACACCCAATGAACCAATAGTTTTGATTGAGCTTAAACCATCCAGAATCATCGAAGGAAAGTGGACGATAATTCATAAATTAGATATAAAACCTATATCAGAAACTTTAATAGCTATGCAGGCTACGGCTAGTGAAGCTTTATCTAAGACTCAGTTAGAAGATGTTAAACATATTTATCAAAGAATTAAGATTATTATAGACCATGTAAGCGAGATATGTAATCATCTAGATATACAAAGTAAGGCTAGAACTAAACGAGGTTTAGTAAATGGATTAGGCTCTATTGTAAAAGCAATTACTGGAAATTTAGATCAGGATGATTTAAATAGTATACAAAAGGATCTTGAAACATTAAGGATTGCTTATAATAAACAAATTTCAATAACTGACCAGTCTTTAGAAGAGTATAATCAACAGATCAGTAAAATAACTAGAATGCAAGGGGAAATTAATCAACAATATGTAAACATCGCAAGTAGTAAAGTTCAAACGAAGATAGCTTTCAGCTTATTGTTTCAAGCTCAGTCGTTGCAAGATATCTCAGAGAGATTAGCAACAGCAATAACATTCTCTGAACACCATATGTATCATTATAGTATACTTAAGTCGCACGTTTTAGAGAATACCCTTAAGGCAATTCCTCAAAATGTAATGATTTCGAACAATGTTAACGATATTGAACCTTACATTAAAGTCAGTAATAAGATTGTATTAGGAACAGTATATTTTATAATAGAGATACCATTAGTTAAGGATAGACTATTCCAAACAAGGAGAATTGTTCCCGTCATCCTAAATAATCCCACCTGTTCCTATCCTTTAATGCAGAAGGTAACAGTAGCTTACAACTTTGAAGAGATCTACGAGGTCGAAGACTGCCGAGAACTAGACACCCTTATTTGTCAAGGGAGCCCTATTAGAAAGGAAACATGTGAAGTAGAAATACTACTTGAGAAAACAGGTACTAAGTGTCAAACTGTACCTATAATTTGCCCAATTGAGGAAATTCAGCAAATATCCCCAAAAACAATCTACATGTATTTTAACAACACTACGGAAGTCAAATGGGAATGTAACAGGCACCAAGAAACCACTTGGGCCAAAGGTTCTTATATACTTTATGGTGAAAACTGTGAAGTGAATATTTCGGGAGTCCGAATACTTAGAACCAGCGAATCCAGTGATGGAATCATCATAGCAAACGTGGAATTGCCAACGGTTGAGGAAGTGCCCGAACTTCAATTATCATATGACAAAGCTAAGATAAGCGCTAAGATTAAGCAGTTGAAAGAAGTGCAATCATTAGAAACCCACGAAACGCACGAGATTATTCAATATACTTGGATTACAATAGTCACTATACTGTTAATAGTGACCATAATATATTTGAAATTTTTCCGATCCCAGGTTTGTACAAAACCTAGGACTTCAAATTTGGAGGGGGACAGTCAACTGGCCCAAATCCCCGAGATTGATAACAGAATCAGCATATTATATAAAGATTCAGATCCAGTTCGTGGTACCGGCGTAAAGCAGTTTGTTCCAGTAATCGCCACGCCCTGGACGACGAAGCGCGAGCTTCTTAGCCAACAATGAAGTGTTAGTGTGTGTGTCAGTGTAAACAGTGAAAATGGTATAAAAGACAATGCGCGGCTGTAGTTGGGGTTCACAACTATCCGTACCTTAGGCCTAGCTAGTGTAAGGTCTTAAGTTATAAGTATTTCTCTGTAAAAGTTATATTAAATATTTTTTTAAAATACAAACCATTTTAATAATTTTGACTCGTGTATGAATAAGTAATTAAAATACTTAATTAGAATAATAGAGAACAAAAAGTGACCACCATTTTAAGCACGTAGTATTTTTGCTTACTCACTTGAAGCTGATATGGTTGCTACCGTGACATGTAAATAAATATTACTAATTATAGACTAGTTTAAACGAAACACTTCAGAAGGCTTTCTTATACCAAAACGGGTCAACGTCTAAACTGTTCGGTCAACTTCAAACAAATTAATGCTATAGTAAAACCATAGAGGTAAAAGCCGTGAAGTTATTGTTGTACCTCTTCGGTATTAGGAGTACTTGATGGCACTCAGTGTGACAATAAAAACGAACTTGTCTATATAAAAAACAAACAGCCCTGCGTAACGTTTATGGGTTCATCATCAGCCTATTGCAATCCACTGCTGGACATAGGCCTCTCCAGTCGTTCACCACCTAGGGCAAACCTCTGGAAGATATACCCATAATCGCCACGCTGGGCAGGCGGGTTGGCGATCGCAGGGCGTAGCTTCTTGCTCCGGTGACGCTGCTGCCCGTCATCGGCCTGTGGTATTTAGCTACGCCTTCTATCGTGATGGTTTTACCGCCACCAGTCGGTTTGCCAGAGCCTCTTATGCCGTTTATGGATCCGCCTCCAGATATTTAAGCATTACTTGTATATTTGTGCTTATATTACCGCACCACATTATAGTTTTCTGGCTCGCCCAATGGTTGACAGGTAGAGAATGCCACACGGCATTAAGTCAGCCATTTGTACTTTCCTTGTGCAATAAAGATTAACTACTACTACTAAATTTAAGAGCTTTGCTCTTGTCGGTGTAGCAACTTCCACTCCTCCCTGGACTCCGCCAGTGCCTTCAACTCCTTGTACGTCATGACATTGACTTTCATAAAGATTAAATAAATAAATATTTGACCAAAGTGGCGAACAATTAAACTGGAGAGACATTTGTGCAGCAGCGGCCTGCGATAGTCTGATGATGATGATGGATGCCGATAAAAACACATAGGTGAAAGACATTTGCCTTTAGAAAGTTCTGTTTGCTAATATTTCAACAGATAATTTACTGTTACCAGAACAATCCCAGAATCTGCTTTGCCAGCAGTATTTCCTTTCTACATTTCTGTAACTTGAAGCGTAAGTCCTAACGGTAGTCTTACTAAAATACAAACAATTCACTTGTACGCCATCCAAAGTGCAAATTGGCAAAACGTTTTAACACAAGGAGCATTATGCTAATGACTCTTCCAGAAACGTAACTAATTAATTCTGTATTCGTGCTAAATTCGCTCTGACAAGCTTATTGGGGTTTGTGTGAGTGACAGCTAAGCGGTCCGACATTATCTCCCACTATACGAGTATTACAGTCGTTTAAATTAAATTTTGTGATATGTGCCATGTTTTAGCTTGAATATTAATTCAGTATCGTATTTCAGTATGGAAAGGTTTTAACTTTGTTTTAAATCTTTATTCATCATCATCAGCCTGCAAAAGTCCACAGCCGGACAAAGACCTCCCCCAATGATTTCGTCATTTGGGGGAATTCGCCTCAGTCACTAGGCGGTTTGATGATCGCAATAAATTATTGTGTACTAAGGTATTTTTTTTTTATAATAGCTCGACATAATGTCTTCCTTACGCCTGATGGAAAGCGAAAGAGAAGCCCAAATCGCTGTGACAACTGGCAAGTAACTGCCACTGCCATGCCGGCCCAACCCTACCCCCCACGAGCTCCGGAGACCCTACTCACCAGCTAACACGACCCGGAGGTCATTTGGCTGCGGTATTTTATAGGGTGGAGGTTCTTCCCCGGACGGGCGGCTCAATTCGAGCGAAGATTCACTATGCCCTACCTCTTATGGCAGAGTCCAAGAAAGAATGAAAATTTCTTCACCGACCAGAGCAGGGCTCTTAAATTTTGAATGATTGCATGTACATTAACATGCAAACTTCCAAAGAAAATTTAGTCAATGCTACCATCGTACGCCAGTCCGATTCGCACTTGGCCGGTTTTTATTAATAAAAAGATACATAAAATTTACGAAGTAAAAAACAGACTTTCTTAAACATCTAGAAACTTCTTAAGGCATACCAATGAACCTTCGATATAATTAAATTAAAAAGAATTTTCTCAACCGCCCTTTGTGTCCATTAATGCTAACGCAATCCAAGACTTCCACAAAGTTAGCATTCGTTCATGCTAGCTCTGCTCTGGCTAGTAGATTTCCTCTTTTCACTCGAGATGAAGTTGATAAGAGCGCGTTTAATAAAGCACCCGTTTGACTTTGCGCGGCGAAGTTTTGACTAGACAAAGTAGGTTACTTGAGAGGCACTCTCGGAATGCCAAGTGAAAAAAATACCCACGCCATCTCACTCGTTCACTGTTGCCCTTTTGGTTAGTTGGGTGGAGCGTTTACTTCTTTTCAGCCGGTTTTAGCGGCTTAATGAGTCAGGGTAGAAGTAAATTCGTTTGCTGACGAAACGCTTGTGATTTTTTTTTATTGTGGTATGTTGATATGAAGTGATAGGTATGCGAATTTGTTGTGCCAAAGGCACCAATTAAGCATCTACGCGGTTTATTTTTTTTATTCTTAGCAACTAGCAGCTCTGACCTCTAAGAGGTCTATTTCAGACTATGTCGAGTGAATTTTTGACAATGTAAGATTATTGATTTTACATTACAACTTGGATTTTAAGTTTTTATCATTGTCGTAGATTCATTGGAGACTACTCTTCTGAAAAACAGGTTTAAAGTCCTGTAAAGCTTTGGTTATACATCGACTGATCTCGAAACGTGATCGAAGTCACCGTACAGATGATTTGAGTAATGTATAGCGTTCGCTAGCAAGGTAACTTGACTATGCCACCGATAGTCCTACTGTAACGACACAGGAAGATACGGAAAGATGATGAGGGACGGTCATTTAAGTTCTTTCTACGTGGTGAATTACGAATAAATATAAGTGCATAAACCAAATAAGAAGAAGATTCTAAAATATTACGAGACACTTTGACAAACATCGCAACACTATCGCCAGGAAATGTTTATATCTCCCAGATAAAAGCGAATCAAAGTTCCATCCGTATCGTCACGACTCGCCGGAGAGTTGAATGCTACTTTGATGAAACTAACTTCTGAGAATGTAGTAGCAGCTAAACATTTAATATAGATAACATCAAAGGTTTAATAAAGCGAGGCGTCTATACCTACGGATAAGTTGCTCAAGTTAGCACAACTAACGTACGTCCAAAGTAAACGGATGCTTAAGATCGGTATGGCTACGTTATCAGAAGATTTACTTAGATATATTGAAAAGAACTTTTTTGCTTTGTGTTTTAAAAAATAAAAAATGTAAATGAATATCTTACGATGGATTAATCCCGAAATCGGCTGGAGAAATGTTGGTTATTGGGTATGAAAAAAAGTCTAATATCTAAGTAATACTTATACTCGTATATTACACTGGGCACAAACAACGTATAGTCGTATACCCATTGTACTGTAAAAGCCATTTCTATTTATTAGTAAAATCGTACTAGATAACGATTCCTCTCACACTTAGTATGTGTGGCGTTTACTGCATCTAAACTGCTTTAAGCAATAAAATGTAATACTCGTACGAACCAGACACACCTAGATACTTTATTCTACTTTTCTAATGTGCCAGGACAGAGCAGAAAAGCTCAGTCGGATTAACCCCAATCTAATCAATCCGATAAGATTGGGCAAGTTCCAACTTCGCCTCTAATAATGGTATTCAATAGACCGAGCTGTGAGAGCCAAAACTTGTATTTATGTCTCAACTTGCCGCAATTACTGTTTAGAACAGTTACCTACTAGTCTTTATTGGTCTAGACGTGACGTAAAAGGTGTAAAGTTTTGATTTGATTTTGTTTTAAAAACTATTAAGCTTCTCTTTATAGTGAGAGTTCTTTCCGTTATAAACCGTAAAACGTAACTAAAAGTTAAGTTTTTATGACAGAGGTGGCAAATGATTAAGCAAAGCATAAAGAAGTGATAATTAACAGAAAAAATAGATAATGCCTATGTATTTCTACAGCCACTTGGACTCCTTTTGTCACTTTTTACTAAGTGCAAGGCTACAGTGCTGTGCTATGATAAAAGAGAATAATCAAGTTTTTATACTGTCAGTATGAACTCTATTTCCCCAAAGTTACAAAAATTATCTCTGTGCTCGTATACATTTTTGTCAATATTTTATACCTACAAGAAATTTTCTGTTGTTTCATAAAAGTGACACTAAACATTTAATTTCTATCATAAAAGACGGCTTAAATATTATGACAATCAAAATATATAAAACAACATTTTATACAAAAACGATAGGATATAATTCACTTCAGTATGATTTTATAAGAGAATTATCAATAACAGAATGAACTAATATTCAATGAATACTGAATCAGTCTCAATAATGATATTTTGTACAACTGCAAAATCTAATTGTATCATACCTAATATGATATTCTTGAGTAGAATTTAGATGGCACAGCTTTACTTATTAAATTAGATTAGCCCAGTTTCAGTTTGGCTTCACAGCTTTGAATAATTTGTGTTATTTTTATTCGACCCAAAAAGAAAATGTGTTTGATAGTGGCTCTCTTGAATAAATAAATCAATAAGCACAATTACGCGGCTGACTTAACGAAATCAATCATTGTAGCTGTGTTTGTACGTTTGTGTAGTAACAGTCTAAAAATGAATGAAAGTCTCAATATCGATGGCTGGAGGTTACCTATAATCTATTAAGTTGTACTGTCAAAAGCAATAATATGTAGACCTACGCTTTAAAACTTTGTCACTTTGAACCATGGAAGTATCAAGTACTTCGTACATAAGGAATGAGTTCTATCTATGCATCTTGCAGCTAAAATAAAGAAAATGAAACCTTATGTTAAGGTCGTAAGAGTCTTGTTCAAAATAAGTCTTGTCAAAATAAGAACGTAACCAATGAGAGGGAAAATAGTGAACAAAACGTCCCTTTCTAGCAGCGACTAGATTGCTAGATAGAGTACGAAACACCGGACCTAGAGGCCCCCTACCACCAAAAACGAAAACGATCGCTCGCTCAACGGATGGGCGTACCCTTGAGCCATGAATCCCACTCATTTGTCCCCCCCGTGTTCGAATATACAAACTAAAATTCGTCAAAGTTGATTTTCGTTAATTTAATTCATATATTCAAACACGGAAAGGAATAATGGGAGGGATTGATTTTGCAAAAATACACGATCCGTTCAACGAACGATCGCTCTCGAACCGGTGGTAGGGGCCCTGACAACTTCACATGACATCGCCGACTTTGACGTCGGTGGCGGGGATCTTTAATTTGTTATATTTTTCTTAATGTGTAATTAAAATGGGGAGAATTTGTGTCGGGGGGATTGTGAAAGCGAGTATTATCCGGATTGTAGTTTGTCTTTTCACAAGTAATACTTTTAAACATAGTTTGTTAGTGAAGAATTAGGGTGACCATGCATGACTATCCAATCATAAAGTCCGTTGTTTTTTTGTATAGGAAAACTAAACCATGTTTCCCGATTCGTCTTCGAAGTTCTAAAATACACGTAAAAACTATTTATAACATTATCAAATCAATCATTAAAAAACGTAGGTACACAAAAATAAAACTACCATGTATGTTGTCCAAGAATTTTATAGCAAACAACATAGGTACATTGTTAGATCCACCACATCCTTCTCAATCTATATTTGAAGATCCACGTGATATTCAATTGGTAAAGGCATTAGCCAATTCATATTTACATTTTCGACATATTGAAGTCGGTTTCTTTGCAAAAAAAAAATGGTGTTATTTAAAAAACGATTACGAATAAAAAATATTTTGGCTTTCAATGTTGGCTGTTTTTTTTGTACGTATGTATTGTCATTGCCCTTAAATCATATTTTAATATAGTCACCCTATTCAGAAAGAGACAAAAGGGACATGCACTGCGCTTTCGTTCGGCTTCGATTTTCCGACAAACAGCTTGTTCCTTATATATTACTTCTATGCTTTGAACCTATAGATTTTTCTAGCTTCATGTTATATTGTTGACATGTCATTTCTGATTGTAACAAGATTCTAAAGTGTGCCCGACTAAAAGGACATAGGACAATAAGAAGTTTCTAGTATAAAAGCTTACCATTTTCATTGAACATTCTATTTGCTTGAATATGAATCAAACTTAGTAAATAATTATCAAAGAATTTAAAAATCGTTAAAATGTAAAATTTGTGATGCTTTTCTAACCTGTACTGTCGTTCATCCAATAACATGAAACCCTGTTAGTAGACTATTGGGCAACTCACCAAATTGTCAAAATTTGCTTGTTTGTGTCGCTCGACATGATCTGATCTTAATTTGTAATTTTAATATTTAAAAAAAGGAAGAACGTGGTATCTGCCTACCCCTCTGGGAGAAAGGCGTGACGGTATGTAATCTTAAAATAATATAAAAGTAATGCATTTGACTATTGTCACCGGTATGTAATGCCATACAAAATATTTGTTGGGTAGTTAACCTGTTTGATAGTCTGTAATAAGTAAGCAGTTGATTACAAAGTCAAATACTCTTCAAATACCAAAATATAAAAAAAAATCCTTCGTAAATACCACATAAGCTAACTATGTCAACTAAATATCTGTTCTATCTGTTCTAATTAGAATATAAGTATACTGAAGTCTGGAATCTAGTACATCCACGGTAGTCTCAATATAGCTTGAAAGCTATCGTGAAGCGTATGCAAGTGAAAGGTAATGAACCAAATCTATGGCGAGACCTTATATAATCCGGGAATCACAATGACCCCGCGATGTATAGTACAGGCAGCGCCATCTATTGTTGATAGGCGGAACTAATGTCGGTTTCCGTATTGTTACTTGGAATAATGTACGTAGGGTTTGTTTATGAGTTACTACATTACGTATATAATACTGTGTACTTACTTACTCGGTTATTTATTTCACTTTCATTTGTGTAGTCACCAAAATACTAGCAATGCATGCTCAAACATAATAAACTTTAATACATTGGTAATGATTTTACGTGTCCTTTACGTTTCAAGGGAAACTACTTAAATCTCTGGAAAAGTAAGTGTGGTTTGAACATGCAACTGTTCGAGTCACATAGTCGATTTTGTATTTGATAAGGAAAGTAGAACATGCCGTATATAGTTTTACCCGCATTTTATGTAAATGCACTTATAATTATATTGCGCTTATCAAAGAAGTTGGGACTGCAGCTGTGGTGTAGATAAGTGCAGTTTTATTGCAACCAAGTGTTGATTTTTATTAATTTGAAATAGATTAGCTACAATTTATATAGAGGAGCTACGCAATGCGATAGCCAACCCGCCTGCCCAGAGTGGCGATTATGAGTGTCTACTCATGGGTCTCCTCCAGGTGTTTTCTCAAAGCGGCGAATAATTGGAGAAGCCTATGTCTAGCGACTGGACCTATGTCCAATGAGAAGGCATTATGTATAAAAATGTTTCATTGGCTTCCGTAATGCATAATTCTATTTTTAAACAGACTTACAGCAGGTAATACGACTGATTATAAAAGTCTTTGGACTATTTTTTGGTTTTATAGATTTCCTACTTTTTATACCTGCTTTTGTAATTTATCCCGTCATTGAAAAATAAAACCTATAAGAATTAAAAAGCTAATAGCACTCCCCACAATTACGTTCACTTGAATTAAAATTAACTTTCTAAAATAACACTGCCTTCATCCATAAATGAAGAATACCAACCAACCTCGCTAGCGTATGCTTTTTCATAATTCGTTTATAGGGCCCCATATACTCGTAGTAGAAACGAGCAAACATAGTTATGCTAGCAACGAGTTCCACTTTTAAATAGAACCGGTACAGATAAGAGCATGCATAGTAGAAAGTTTTCGTAATGGCGCAACACGGTAGCTTTCCTTCGCCTGATGAAAAGCTAAAATGGCAATCTAAGTCATAAATAAAGCTGTCAAAAGACCTTAGTATTTAGTCAATTGACAAGGCTGTGATAAAAGCTTGACGAAATAAAAGAAAACAAGTTTATTTGGCGCAAAGCATTACATGGAATTGGGATTCGATTATTTTGATAACACGCTAACATTAGAGTAATGTTTCCAGCCTCAAAGAAAACGTGTCAGACTTTCATGAATGGCTGCTATTAATAAGGACATGGAAGGTGCAAATGTCACATCTGCGACAACCCAGGACAGAATGTCCAGGCAAAGACAGAGAGCCGAAACAAAATGATGGGACTAAGGCTAGGTAGAGAGTGAAAGACAGAGAGCTAACATTAAAGTAATCAAATCTAACGTCAAAGTCGTCTACCTTACTAATTTGGATTAGTTTAGCCTGTTTAGTTACATTATTGTGATAATTTTGCACTATAAATGACCCAAAGATATGGCGGTGACAACTTGATTTGGGCTACTAGTCTTAAAGCTTTCCATTGGAAGGGGGGAAGCGAAGATCGCGCAATAAAAATAAGAATAACTTTAAAAAAATATTATTCACAGACAATTATTTCACTAGATACATTAAGCCATACGATGAAAATAAATACAGATGAAAGTCTACCATTCAAAAACATTTAACATGCATTATTGAAGGCAGACCCATTAAAGCTCGCTTAGTCGTACAATAGAAAAGTCTAAAGTAGGGATGTTATCAAGTTGTTTCTATACAGAAACGAAATTAAAGCCGGTTTAGATTTGATTTAAAATGAATAGTTAGGGAGACTGGTCGTCTACATTTTAGGTATTTTAATAAAGGCTATTAATTTGGTTAACGTCTATTAACAAACCTTGGTTATAGGTTATAGGCCGTTAACTTTTTATTGTAAGTTGTCACTTCATATAAATATTATGAAAATAACATTGATTGATTATTGATTGATGTTTCTATAATAACATAGGATATTAGCCTCCCGTCGCCTGATGAAAAACGTGAGGCCCCAAGTAACTGCGGTAACAGATAAGTAAAAAAATTACTTGTCAGTTGCCACAGCTATGCTGGACTGTACAATGACTGAGGTTACGTGTGTTTTACCGCGTGTAAAGTGGTTGCCAGCCAGGCAACCAACCGGTTAAGAAGCTGAAATCTCAACAAGTTCCTTGGTTGACTCTTACGATACCCACTGAAGAAATAGAGCGTTGATTTGTTTTATTTTCCGTCACCATACGGGATGATACAAGCAGTCAAAGTAAAGTTCATATATTTCGGCACCGTAGCCGATGCTCCGTACATCCCTAACTCTAAAGACAAAGTTGGTTGCCTACGGCGGTCGGGGGGCAGAGTAATAGAAATCATAAACTACCTACATACAGTATTTGTTGCCCAGGGCACGTCCCGGCTGAGATGAAAGCGGGTATCTTCGGATAGCCGCCACTAACAAATGTGCTGTGGAATTTGGGTATCAACAAGTCTGTCCGCAATTAGGTTTTGTGGGTTACCGAATTCGGATTGGAATATAATGTCTTATTTGTCCTTTTACGTCCTAATCAATATACGTGATTAACGTACGAATCGCCGGTTTTTGGTTCAGACTTTACTCTGGTAATAGATTATATTAATTAAATTACCACTTTATGGAACTATTGAAATCCCTGAACCTAAACTGTCCTCAATAACCTAAAATGTTTACCCTAAATTTTTCATAAATACACGATTTTTTTTAGTGCACATTTTCTAATAATTATTGCAAAGGTCATGACTAGGTACCTATAAATTAAGAAATAATGCTAAGTGAAGTAAGTTATTAAGCTGTCATACCTTTTATCAGTCTGTTTTTTATCCATTGAATGAAAAATTATATATCATTATCATATTATAATATGACTGTAATGCTTTTCCGTGTATATTTTTTGTGTGCCATTTTTTAGCTATTAATTAATATTTTAATCAAATTTTAAAACCTCCCCTTAACGCTGCTGAAGGGGTTTTCATAATATTATGATACTTTTGTAAAAATGACTACCCCAAACTAAGCCGAAGCTTCTACTATGGGTACTAGACAACTGATAATAAACTTCATTCACAAAAAAAAAAATTTACAAAAACAAAAGTATCTTTTGTTTTTGTAAATTTTTTTTTTTCTGTTCTGTTTTACATGTAATCCGTTCTGTAATATCATTTTTCTTTTTTTTATTTAAAAAGATCGTTTTGGATGGCCTCACTCCACCTGACGGTAAGCGGTCGTGAGGTCCAAATGTTAGGTGTGACCTAAGTTAGGTCGACAGACACACTGGGGCAAAACCATCTTAATTTCATTTATTATTAGAATGTTTCTTTTCTTTCCATGTATGGTGAAATGAAAATGCGCAGGTGTTGCGCCGTACAAGGTAAGAGACTTTAGCTAACCTAACGCGTTCATAGAGGTTTTCAACAAGCAGAAAGGCCTGCTCAAATTCCTGGAGGAACAGGGATGACGGGAATATTTTTGGTCTAGGAATGTAACGCCCAACACACGCTTTGTAGGCGGTCCGACATTGAGTTGTGGGAAACTGTTCGTTCAAATAACTAGATGTGAAAGAGGTAAGTCAAATTACGAAATATTATGTGTATAAATATATTAAAGAAATATATTCATATGTATGTACATATGAATATATTTCTTTTTAGTGTTTTTTAGAATTGTTATCTAAAGTTCAATTTGTTGGCCGCATACGGCCTTGATACATTTACCTAGGCCATATGCTTCTTGTTTGATTGTGGAAGGTTTAGATACATTTAGGTACGTTATGAAACTCCAAATTCATATAAAATAGAATAATTGAAAGAAAAAGCCAACACATTTTGTTAACAACTTTCAACATAAGTAAATCTCTATTTTCCCACACTATTTCAATAAGACAAACAACAGTTTACGTATCGTAAGCTCCGATATTGGTTTCAATAACTTATAGACCATAAAACGTAAAGTAACACGAAATAATGGGCACTGAAATGATATTCCATTTCATTTGATAAATAAAAAAGTTCGCTGGCTCTCCGTTTCAGCCAGTTTTTGTAAAAACAAAAAAAGGGAAAAAACTTAGCAAGCACACAACTTAATATACGGCTTTGAATAACCAACATCGCTAACATAAAGTGTTTTTATAACCATCTCGTTGGATGTTTTGTTTTCCTATTCCACAAGCCTCGAGTTTCAAGGGGACAAAAATTTCTGCTCGGGGTTTTCATTTTAAAAATATAGAACGGAAAAGCCAAGTGTCAGCTTGCATCTTAGCTTGCATTTTACGTCATCTCTCAGATACAGAACCTAACACAGTCAGCTAAAACTCGGTAACGGGTTGGGGGATCATTATTACCGGTAAAATTTACGGCTAGTATTAGTATCATATTATTATGAACTAGCTGCAACGTAGGGCATTATACACGTTAGCTTTAATATTTTATCAAAAAATTATTAGAGTTTTTTGCTGTGTATATTATTTATAAAATAATGTGCTGATATCGCCACTCAAGACTTAGAAGTAATTTTAAAGCCTTGTCGAATCAAAGTAAATAAGTAAGATTAAGAATATTGTTTAAGATAAAATAACCTGATCCCAAAGTAAATAGCTGTGTCATGGAAATCAAGATCAAAGAAGTTACTAGAAATAAAAAATAAATTACGGATGGACCTCCGCCCTTTAGAATACCGCAGCTAAATGACCTCTGGGTCGTGTTTCTGCCGGTGAGTAGGGTTTCCGGAGCTTGTGGGGGGTTAGGGTTGGGCCGACATGACGGTGGCAACTGACAGAGAACTGACCAGTTACTTGCCTGTTGTCACAACGAATTGGGCTTTTCTTTCGCTTCCCATGAGGCGTAGTCAAGCTATTATGTCGAAGTACTATAAAAAAAAAACCAATATCTTCTTACAATATCGCAGTATTCCTTCTTTCTTTACAAAAATCCTTTCAGCAACAGAAGGAAAAGCTTTAAGACAATTGTGCATTTATTTGTAAAGTTTTCAAATGCAATAAACTGCGTTTGTTGCTGAAATAACAAACAAACCAATAAACTACAGCGGAACAAATAAATTGTAAACTAAAAATCAATGTCCATTGTACATTCTTCTGAGGATGTATGGGCTGACTCTTAAAAATGGTAACACAATTCAATGTTAGAACGATCACACTGTGCAATGCACTTAAAATCCGTACGAGGAAGTACGCCAGTGAAATAAATGTGTACCATTTACATTACTAAGTAGATCTCAGCTTACATGCAAAGAAGGCGGGAGACGAATGGAGTTTTAAAATTTTTATTTTTACGAGAACATGCGAAATCTTAGCGCTTTGGAGTATACATATGGATTATTTTTGTATAGCACAAAGTGTTTATTGAAAGTGTTAAGATGGCTTTTCTTTTCGAGTTTGGAACGAACTTAAAAGACGTTTACACATTTATTTAGCAGATATAGCTTTCAGATTTCCTACGTATAAACTTTGTTTTATCATTTTGGTAGGTGGGTATTTTGATACTGTGTATCACCTACGGTAGAGTTTTATTTGACTGACCCGTTGGGCCATATGGTAGGCTTTGCTTTCTGAACCGAGGGAATATATTCGATCCTCGCCCGGAAAACAGGTTTATCTATATCTGGGTTTTCATTGAGTATTTAAGTATAAAAAAATATAAAATGTGTATATTTTTTTGTTGTTACTACATTGATTTCGATTTCTATGACATAAGTGACTTTACTTAAAATATTGGGTAAATGAGATGTTTTCATATTTATTTAATAAAGTTTTACGTATTATTTAATAAAGTTGTTATGAGATCTGAGATTTTAGTCGATTTCCTACCTACTCAATCTCCGAAAGCCCACCTGAAAGGATAAGTCTATGGATAAAAATAAATTCCTCCATGAGAATTGGTAAAATTAATTACGTATTCGAAATTCAGAATCAAACTTCCACCATACTTTTGTATTGTTTTTTTTTAACTTAGCCCTTATTGGTACTGCTGGGCAAAGGCGTCTCTCTCCCTTGTAATGAATTAACTCCAAAATATTATTCGTCAGTCTTATTTCAACATTTCCGTTCCAAAACCAACACAAAACAATTGTTGTAAACAAATTGTATAGTAAACTCACTAATTACTACGGCTAATTTACAGTACGAAAGTTTTAACGAAATTGCAATTTGTATTTTAAACTAGATGTTTCGCTTCCGAGACAAATGGAGCCTAGCAAGAGTTGGAGTTATTTTATTAACAAGACCAATAAGTTTTAACTCTCCGGATCTCTGTGCGAGAATATTGAGTAATATTGAGTGAAATATAGATATATAGTGAATTAATTTAACTAAGTCAATCGAGATGTCCATTTGACCTCATCTCAGCTCGTACGTGCCGTAGAAAATGAGTAAGGAATATCAGGAATCGGGCAGCAGCGTTAGTGACATACGAGCATGGAAGTATTAAGTACTAGGTACGTACTTACTTCCATGCATACGAGTATTTTCCCCGATGACAGATGTCATTTGGGGGAATTTGCCGAAGTTACCACTCTTAGTAGGCGGGTTGGTGACTGCAGAATGTTTTATATTGTTAAAACTACATGGTTAATGGACATCCTGGCCAAAAGGTTTTTTTATTTATATATGTTTTTATAAGTGTTCTATGTCAGTGTCAATACAATCCAATAATTATAGACATCTAACGGAAAGCTTGTGTCTTAATCCCAAACCTAACTCCCTAAATATTCAGATATATGTACGCAGGTAAACACTGCTGCCCGATTCTTGATATTCCGTTAGTCGTCTTGCGACACTCACGGGATGAGATAGGGTGGCCCTATTCTAAGCCCAGAAAACGCAAGGTATAATACTGGTTTTCCTGCCCCTGTGACAACGGGCAAGTAACTAAACCAGTCACATATCAGGTATCCCTCAGTTAAGTTGTTAAGGGAAGTGGCGTCTACTAACACAAAGCATTGACCATAATGTGACGGGTGTGATTAACTCCATTTGTGCTAGATTTACGTCCAGCCACGTAACGCGGGTTTGACATACGATACCTGACGTAATTCTCGTTACGTCACTAATTAGGCAAGCATCCGAGAGAAGTAGGTAGCTCTTGAAATAGCATAAAGGTTATTTCGCTTAACTGGAATGGTTCTATTTCTGTTGTTGGATATTGTGTCTATTTGCAGAAATTAGGTAGATAACTAAGAACCATATTATGACTATATTAAGACGAATCATTTATTTCGAACTAATAAACATCCTAACTAGATTGCAAGTGATTCGAAGAATTGGGGATCGATTCCCGGTCGAATTGATCCGACCGAGAATCGATCCCCGATTCCTGAAAATGATTCAGGAAATGATTTAATAAATAACTCGCGTCTGGGAAATCTTTAATTTAAAACTGGTGAACTGTCAGGTGTATTTATTTATTGTATGCATTATTTAGTTAATAAATCTTTTTCAAGCCGTTTTTATAACGGTAGCTTAATGTTCTTTAAGCGACATTGTGTTTGCTTATCCTCATTTTGCAGATAAGTCATGAAATGTGGTCATCAATAACATTTATTTTCGTTGTACAGTTGTGTATATTTTTTTTTTATGTATTACTTTTCTCTTTCGCATATGCAAATATATTTACATTACACTTAGGTAGACATTATTTTGCGAGGTTTTACTTACCTACCTACGCGTAAAATACGGAGTCCTATCAGATTAAATGTGTTCACCGTTTTCTGCACTTAATCTAGATAAGGACCTAAATCTTCTGAACCAAGAGCTTAGGTTGTTTAAAGTGTTTTTTAAGCGGGGTTATGTGAGAGTTTAAGCGGAGTAGAAAATACTGGTAGTCGTAATAAATAAAAACCGGCCAAGTGCGAGTCGGACTCGCGCACGTAGGGTTCCGTACCACTGATTGAATGAAAAAAATTAGGTAATTTGATTTATGATGTTTAAAAAAAGACTACTGTCTAGATTACATTGACTAAATTTCGTTAGTAGTTTACATAGTAATACACATCATATATTTTTTTTTTTAGTTTTATAGTGCCCATATTTTAGAAGTTACGGGGGGGGGGGGGGACACATTTTACCACTTTGGAAGAGTCTCTCGCGCAAACTATTCATATGAGAAAAAAATGATGTTAGAAACCTCAACATCATTTTCAAATACCTATCCATAGATATCCCACACGTATGGGTTTGATGAAAAAAAAAATTTGAGTTTCAGTTCCATGTATGAGGAACCCCAAAAGGATTTTTTTCTGATTTTACTTTAAAATCTTAATGCGGTTAACAGAATACATCTACGTACCAAATTTTAATAATGTAGCTCTTATAGTTTCGGAATAAACTGGCTGTGACATACGGACGGACAGACAGACAGACAGACAGACATGACGAATCTATAAGGGTCCCGTTTTTGCCATTTTGGCTACGGAACCCTAAAAAACACATTTATGTACACAGAAATAGGTATAGCTACGTTTCATTATAAACGTATACTCGTACCTTTAAATCATGTTCGTGTACGTTACGAACATGATATAAAGGAACACGCATAAGTGAATAAAATCCACTATGACATTAAAATCGCTTAAACACTTAAAAATTAGCTGTAAAACAGTATCAAATTATCAAGTTTTTTGCCGGTTCTTCTCGGTAGAATCCACTTTCTGAACACGACCGTAGACTTTATCATATTTTGAGCATAAATTCTTAAGCGCGTGCGATAGAGACAAAAAATATCTACCATGATAAAACAGATGAAGCTCTCAATGAGTATCCGAAATCCACGCTCAAAGCCACGGTCTACAACTAGTATTATTATAATGCGACAGCAACTTAGCTAATACATAACAGATTTCAATGGTATCAAAGGTAATCCCTTCATAAGAAAAGCTGATGTTCCCAATTTAGCATTAGGATTCCCGCGATAAAGTTCAAAATAAACACGCATAAACGTTACTCTTCTATCCAAAACCAATTCAAAGAGCACACAAAACTCCGACGCCATCCGTTTGTTTAGGTAACACGTTCACACGTCATCGTTCCCGTTTTGGGAAGGGAACTAAATAATTCGCTGGCGTTATCCGAATTCACCGGTTCAAGATGTCAATTTTAATTTTCCAATGCAACGCGCCGTCGGAAAAGAGAAAATCGATGGTATACACCAGAAGGCTTTCCATCTCGCTTGCCCCGTCCATTCATGTTCGGAATTAGCCAGTCGGATTAACGGATCACCGTGTTAACTATTTTCGTTTCTAATGGATTAACAGGTTACAGCTGTAATTTCCATTTGACTAGTCTAGTATGAACACCTATTAAAACAAGTAAGAGTAGTAATAAAAGTTTGGAAAGAGAAAGCATTAACGGGTTTTGCTTAATAGGCTACTAACTAAATACATAAATTTGTATTGTTTTTTGTACAGTTGACAGACTGCGGTCATTTTCCATATTTAACTTTCATACATTTTTGACGTTACTTATATTAAGGGGCAGAACGCCACATCTCCAACAAAAATAGTTTTGTAGACTAAGACAGATGTGGCGGAGAACTTAGTTTTATAATAATACTAGCTGTGCTCACGACTTCGTCCGCGTGGAATAGTTATTTTTTCCCCGTTTTTTTTTTACATTTTCCATTATTTCTTCGCTCCCAATAGTTGCAGCGTGATGTTATATAGCCTAAAGCCTTCCTCGATAAATGGTCTATTCAACACAAAAATAATTTTTCAATTCGGACCAGTAGTTCCTGAGATTAGCGCGTCCAAACAAACAAACTCTTCAGCCTTATAATATTAGTTAAGATAAGCAGTATTCTATGCTTATGTTCCCCATTTAAAAATTAAACACAAATAAATGTTCATAGAATACCGAGCATAATCTGAACTCTAATATTATTTACGACATATCGACGATAAGTAAGAACAATAGACCACACTAAACGTTATCTTGCCAAAAACAACAGTAATTTCAACACATTAATTCTCTTCTGACCGAATTTCGGGTACATCGTAATAGCTATTCTCCAAGGAGCCTAGCTAAGTATGTAGACAGGTTAGATGTTAGAGAGTCTCATGCAGAATATTTATGTGCGCATCACCCCTATGCTTTCTGTCCCTTCGCTCAAATAATCAAACAAGACGACCTCAAAGAGATCAAGGGTAGAATCTGCCAAATGTCTTTTCATGTGTATTTCAGGCGTACCCGCCGACTCCAACATTCTGAATTCAGAATCAGGAAAATATAGGTAAGGCGCTCAAATTTTGCAGTGGTTCTGTTATACAGATCACTGGTTAAAACTTGGCACAACATCCCAGTACTTACCGAATTTACTAAACAGAACTGACGGCAAACACGATACCTGCATATTCAGACAACAGTTACCGCATCCCATGCCCCCAAGCAAGAATTCAGGCACGAGTTCAGAAACATCCCGACATATCGATAAATACAAACAAACATACTTCACACAAGCTATCTACGTAACCACAAAGGCGTAGGAATATTGCTTTTCAATATCACATGTATCTGTTCACGTTTCATCGAGCAGTCATCTTATTACCGCACTTGTTAAAGCATCTTTGCACACTGTTGCATGTTTAGAAGTTCAGCTAAGTATGTTTGTGACTTTGAAATACTATAACGAAACTAGACGGTATAAGTGTACATACAAAATAAGAAACGTTTTAAAAAGTAACGATTACTGTCGGGGGGTTTTTAACTTACCGATTCATTACAAAATTTGAAATGAAGCGAAGAGCGACTTTATCATGGTTGCACAACATCAATAAGTGGACAGGAATTTAAAGTCGCGTAGTATAAGGCCAAATATGTGGACATTGCCAGCCTTCATTAATCAGAAGGCAATTTAAAAAGAAAATTCTGTTATCAGTTAGATACAGATTTATGAAAGATCCTTTTTGCAGTTCTGATTGATGGCACCTTAACTCTTCGGCTAACTTGGAAGGTACGAAGCATTTTATTTTTGTACGGAAAATGCTTTTAATGCATTGACACCAAGATACCAGCATAAATATAACTAATAAAGAAATAACCAAAATAAATAATATACATATGATGTATAATATATTAGCACCATTATCCTTATACTAGTATTGCCTTATAAAGGCACAGAAGGAAATAAGGTTTCAAAGTATTCGGGTTTTCTGTTGACGAATGATATCAATAAAAAGGTCAACTGCTTAAAACATTTTCATTTCTTTCGTACATTTTATATCACTTCAAAGTGTTCACGCTCTAGCAGAATTTTTTCTTTTCTTGTAATAATCGTGAACAAGGTGAGAGAAAGATATGAAAATGATGGCTTGCCGCTTTGTGTTGCTGTGTTAAATATTATTCACTCTGTTGGCTTCTTGAAACGTTATTCTCAGCGTTGAGATCGAGATATTATATAAGAGTTCCGAAAGATCTTGAAGATGTAAGGAATGATCACGGTTATCTGCTGGCATATCCGTGTATTTGTTAATTAGGTCATAGATAAGATTTTAATTATTTACTTATCGTGTTGAAAGTAATAGTCTACTCTGGGCATGAGAGCAAATGAGTTCGGGGTGAAATGGTTCTAAATTTGGAAACTACAGTCATATACAACAAGATTTTCAAAACCAGTTATTAATTCCTCATCACCAAATTAAGTCCAAGCTAAGTTTTCTGTTTCGTTCCTTATTACAAAACTTGTTAAGGACTTTATGTCACAAAACCACATAGTATCTCGAACTTTAGTCTGAAGCGTAAAATGAAATTATTAGAGTCGGGCAAAACTTACTGAACTTTTGAGTTGCAAAGCACATGAGTTCATTCTGTTCTAAATATTTGCATTTCGTCACTTTATGCATATTACGCTGAATTACTCTCGCATATGAGACTGACTAGTCTGTCTCAAACAAAGTTTCTTAGGTGCAAAAGCTTGCTTCGTACATTATGCTTATCTTTGCTGAAAGTTACTATTTCAAACGATTTATCTTTATGAATACTTTGACTGCATAATTATGATAAGAGTTCGTTAAAAATGTAAAATTACCACAAATTGTAAAATAATTCTGTTTCGTCTGTATCGACTAAGAAACTATCTAATCTTCGATTATGCTCTGGAAGGCACGAGAAAACTCTTTCCTTTTATCTTAAAAGAAAACTTACAAAATAATACAAATTATATGCATAATTTCGAAATTTCTCTCAATTGAGGAAGAAGATAAAAAAGAGCAGTTTTTTTTTTAATTATACAAAGTCACAATATTATATTTATTGACTAGCAAAATACTTTTCTTAATACATTAACTCTAGGTTCTCCGAAGATCATTGAACAATACTTTTTCTATGGTATCAGGTTTCATATTTTGAAGAAATATTGCAACGTTAAAAAAATCATCTTATTTCATGACAAAGTTAAACATATTGCTGCGTATAGATAACACTCATTTCAAATGACCTTTAACTGTATTTCTATATTCGTACATAAAACAAAACACATTAGAGGTTCAAAGCGAATTTGCAATGTTGACCCACGCTAAAACAGATTTGTTTGTCCGCGCAACAGTTTATCGGCTGCATGGTCAACAGAGGTCACATAGCACATGACCACGGGATACGTCAATAAACGGAATTGAAAACTCGAAACGTTTTCATTGTACCACTTCATCGGTGTCGAGAATCACTCAGCCAAATTGGCTTTCTACGACTACCACAGAAAATAGAGGAAGCGTTATACAACTATAGATTTTAGGAAGAAACAAAAATAATGTAGCGATGGGTTTTTTTACATTCTTGCTGGGGTTTGGTAACCTCGATATTTTTTAAAATAAAATCGACAAGCGTGATCCTATTGGTTTGGAAAAGAGGGATTTATGCGAAACTGATGCTGACGTCTCGACGTCTCGATGCGGAAGATACTTGTTCTAACTAACTAAGCCGGATCACGGTCACAGTTGGTGCCTACATACTTACGTGATGCGGGTTAAATTAACCATATTTTTACTTTAATTTTAAACGTAGGTATAAGCAACCATAGTTTATGCTAAAACAAAGCAAACGCGATTGAAATGTTTAAGTTAAAATCTAAAGAATATGACTTTCAAATAAATTCAACTTTACACAATGTAAAACTACATCCAAAAAGTGACAAATTGTTTATTTAAATTTATTTTACAGCATCTGTAAACTATGAATACACGTATTGTGTACACGGGTGACATAGAATGGACCCACCACCCCCTAAAATTTCGTTATTTATAGCTGTCCCACAAATCATTCAGCATTCACGTTAAAAACTAAATAAATTATTTTTGAAAAGGAAACGCATACAAACAAACGGATGTAAAATTCAGCTACCATATTTGATTATAATGCATCAGCCTGCATTCCCATGGAAGCTCGTAACAGATGCATTGGAGTGTGAACCTTATGCGCAGTTTGGCATAAAACCTTTAAGCACTGAATGCAGTATGGTTTCGGAACGTGGCGGTATGGCCGAATATGGCCTGCATTTAAGCCTATACGAGTAGACCACAATGACTTAATGGACACAAAATGGATGGCGCTAGTTGAAACATTTCAAGGATTGTTGCAAAGTTAATTTTTACAATTTTTAAATGAAAATAGATGGTTTACTACTTGTTTTGTACTGTGGAAAATAGTAGATGTGAAATACTATGGAGTAGTTTTGAACGTAAGTACTTTAAAAAAAGCGTCATGGTGTCGTTGACATTTTGAAAATGTTTAAAAGTTTTTAAGCTTTGCAAATTTTACTTTAGTTTAGGTTGAGTTATTTGTAATGTCTTTTTATTTTACTGATACTTCTAAAGAAATAAAATATATTAACATACGAGTAAAATACATAATAATTAGTACCTTACAGACCAAAAACGAACGGAAATTCACATAATTTGGATTATGGATTTGCGTCGTGGGTTTCGACTCCATATTATTCAAATCATATAGAGATAGTTTTATGTTTAGATGTTCAATTGTTTATTTTTTCCATACGGTATTTGGTCAACACTTCATTACACAAATTGCTTATAGTTCCAGCCTAATAGCTATAAATCCGCAAAAAGTGTTACCCGAGGCAAAAAATAACAAAGTCGTTAAACAGATAACAAAGTTTTGGCACCGCACAGTAATGTAACTATACGGGATTCTCTTATCCCAAATACTTATCTTGAACGACCCCATAAAGAATATTACCCACCTACCTAATTAACTGGCCTGGCTACAATGTAAGCAAAGAGAAAAGTAAATATTATATCTCCTTTTTTGGGTACGTCTGTACTGCCAAAATAAGGCACTTTTATTACGGTATTAGCTGAATAATCCTTATTTTATTACTAGCTATCTTAAACGTAAGTCATAAACTTTTATTTAATTTGGTATAGTCGTGCAATGGCCCCGTAACTCCTTTTCCTTTTATCGCACTACCTATGTACAGACTGCCGTGTGGCAGTCTGTACCAATCCTTTGATAGACTATGTTCATTTTCTCTAAACAAATTTCAAATATGTGACCAAAACTTAAAGTCCTTCTTATTTTTTGGCAAAATTTTACGAATATTGCAGGATGTATGTGGCTACTCGCCACTGCAGAGAGTACACGATTGTAAGAATAAGTATTGGGTCAAACCAAGTAATTACTTAACAGCTTATGTTCACATTTATAAATGTAGAAAACAAATCTTATAATTTCTATAGAAAGAGACCAAAACTCGACTTTTTTTATTAAATCTTTCTCATCAGGAAGTTGCATTTCCTCTACCTGAAGATTGTTTATTGTACCAAAGTATATCCGTTATGCCCTTTGTATTTTTGTTCAATAAAAGATATCCTGTCTAAGATCTCTTAGTTTCGTTAAAACTTCTCTCTTTTTATAAATCAGTAGTCTACAGTTTGTTTACCAAGAATACAAAATGATTTTTATTTAGAACTGCAACAATCACATTCGCTTTATAATAGCATATAAACCTTCCCACTGCTAAAATAACGTCTGGAACCGTTTTATTAAGTAAAGGTAATAGAACTGTCGCCTTCAAAAAGGAGCAAAGGGCCCAAACTCAATGAAATTGCGATCACGACACCTTTCCCAGACAATTTCGACGTCTCAGTGAAATCTTTATCGTCATGCGACTTGTGCTTTCCGAATTCCTCTTAAAAATTCATTCGATGTACAGCTTTTTACGCCCCACATACATAACGGCAAAGTTACGTTTATTAATTTATTTAAATCGGTACACCAACAGCATATATACATAACATTCATTACAATAATATACAACGTAAATTACGTATTTTAGACATAGGTACACTAATGAAGTACCTACTCCATCGACATAGTTAGTGCTTAAGCTACTTACTTTGGGATCGGAGCAATGTATGTGATGTTGTCTGATATTTAGATTTATTAAATTTATTTATGCAGCGAATTTTCGCTTGAATTGAGCTGCCCGTCCGGGGAAGGACCTCCACCCTATAGAATACCGCAGTCAAATGACCTCCGGGTCGTGTTTCTGCCGGTGAGTAGGGTTTCCGGAGCTCTTGGGGGGTTAAGGTTGGGCCGGCATGGCAGTGGAAACTGACAGGTAACTGACCAGTTACTTGCCAGTTGTCACAGCGACTTGGGCTTCTCTTTCGCTTTCCATCAGGCGTAGGGAAGTCATTATTCGAGCTACTATAAAAAAGTCATGGGGAAGACAACATGGTTAAACAAAATTGGAACCCAAACCTTTCAGAGTAGCAGTAAATACTGAAAGAAGATAAGCCGCTACGTTCGTAACTTCCCTTTCTACTTAACTCGAAATTGATTTGTAAATGCATTTATCCGATTCAAAGTACATCCTTCGCATGAAGAATAAATGAGACTCTCGCTCGATTCAGGTTAAAAATTTTGGATGCAGAAGTGAACTTGAATGTTAGGTTAGGTACACATTCAATTCGCAATGAATAGCTGAGTCGAGTACGTGTCAAAGTGCTGGTTGAGTCCAGTTTGCATATTCTATGTTCAATGAGGGTTAGTCGAAGAAAAAGCATATTAAATGTGGTCTAAACAGGTAACAGATAGGTCTCTATGCGGAATCGGATCCGAAATGAGGTGATCCGGCAGAGAACCAAAGTCACCGACATAGCTCATCGGATTAGTAAGCTGAAGCGGCAGTGGGCTGGCCACATTAGCCGCAGAACCGATAACCGTTGGGGTAAACGAGTTCTGGAGTGGAGACCGCGTATCGGCAAACGTAATGTAGGACGCCCTCAGGCCAGGTGGATTGACGATTTGGCTGGCAAGTGCTGAATGCGAGAAGCCCAAAATAGACCTAAGTGGCGAACATTAGGAGAGGCCTATGTCCAGCAGTGGACTGACACGGGCTGATGTTGATGATGAAATTTATTTATTATTATTATTAAATAGTTCATAGGATTAGCAAGCTGAGGTAATCATCATCGTCCTCCAAACTTGACATAACAAATGACAGCTGTCATTCTGTCATTTGAGGGTATTCGCCTTAGTCACCGCCCTTGGTGGACGGGTTGGTGATCGCAGTAGGTTTTAATTGTAATCAGGTAAACGCTGCTATGCGTTGCCTAATTTGAGAGAAACGCGTTGAGATGAAATGGTCCTTTTCTAAGTCATACCATACGGACAAGTGGCAGTGGGCTGGGTAAAGAGAAGGTATTAAAAGAGGTAGGGCATAGCGAATCTTCGCTTGAATTGAGCTGCCCGTCCGGGGAAGGACCTCCACCCTATAGAATACCGCAGTCAAATGACCTCCTGGTCGTGCTTCTGCCGGTAAGTAGGGTTTCCGGAGCTCTTGCGGGATTAAGGTTGGGCCAAACCTTTCAGAGTAGCAGTAAATACTGAAAGTAGATAAGCCGCTACGTTCGTAACTTCCCTTTCTACTTAACTCGAAATTGATTTGTAAATGCATTTACCCGATTCAAAGTTCATCCTCCACATGAAGAATAAATGAGACTCTCGCTCGATTCAGGCTAAAAATTTTGGATGCAGAAGTGAACTTGAATGTTAGGTGTATAGGCACACTGGTACACATATTCAATTCGCAATGAATACCTGAGTCGAGTACGTGTCAAAGTGCTGGTTGAGTCCAGTTTGCATATTCTATGTTCAATGAGGGTTAGTCGAAGAACAAGCATATTAAATGTGGTCTAAACAGGTAACAGGTAGGTCTCTATGCGGAATCGGATCCGAAATGAGGTGATCCGGCAGAGAACCAAAGTCACCGACATAGCTCATCGGATTAGTAAGCTGAAGTGGCAGTGGGCTGGCCACATTAGCCGCAGAACCGATAACCGTTTGGGTAAACGAGGTCTGGAGTGGAGACCGCGTATCGGCAAACGTAATGTAGGACGCCCTCAGGCCAGGTGGAGTGACGATTTGCGCAGGACGGCTGGCAAGTGCTGGATGCGAGAGGCCCAAAATCGACCTAAGTGGCGAACATTAGGAGAGGCCTATGTCTAGCAGTGGACTGACACGGGCTGATGATGATGATGAAACAGGTAAGTAAATGATTGAACTCCATCGCTCTTTTTAATTTCTTTTGCCGGGAAAAATACGTTTATGCATCCCCACCGTTTCGGGGGAACTTTATTCCTTACTTTGGGTTTAACACGATAACTAAGATTTCTTTTGCTGCATAAATTTTAGCTAACTATAACCGAATAAGTCTAAGGTCCGTGTCATTTCCGGACTTTGACTAAGACCACCCAATCTTATCCCGTGGGTGTCGTAAAAGGCGACTAAGGGTATATCGGGAAACGGACAGCAGCGATTACTTGGGTACAAATAAAACCTACTACGGTCACCAATCACTAGCGGAGGCCTATGTCTAGCAGCGAACGTTTGCAGGCTGATAATGATGAAGAAACCAAATAAATATATAAGAAAAATACTTATAAGCCTTAAGATCGTCTGCGCTTTTGTCTTTTATCTAAGAGTGTTATTGCGCACCCAAATAGTATGAAAAACGTAGTTATTCAGGAAAATTTTGAGTGTCATATAGCGATTGTACGGGGAAATATCCTTAAATCCTGTCAGTTTTGACCGAAAATAGAAGTATTTTGTTTGATAAATTACTTCCACATAGAATTCGATTTTCGCAAAAACAAATCAAATAACACACATATCTACACCTAGTAGTACGGTTACTATCATCGATAAAAAAAAACCATTTATATTTTCAACGTAAAAATTCTAGTTTGTTACGCATCCAATACCTATTTCATGTAACGCAATTTCATGGTAAACTAAATTCGAATAACATTTTTCTACTATTTCATGAACACATGCAAATTCACCAGGAAAATCACATACGAGAGTTACCTTCAAATAAACGAAGCTGAAACTGAAAATAAAACGGAAAAAACAATCTGGCATTGGTAGAAAATATAGCACCTGGAAGGAAGTTGTTATTTAGGCTTGCAAAAAAACTGACGTGAAGCCAACTACTGTTTGTTAGAATATTTATAGCAGAAGTTTATGTTAATAAGACAATTTTGTGATTTCACTTGCAAAGAATAAAACACATTGTAGAAAGGGTTATTCTTTGTTTCGCAATTCGATGTTTGATAGAATATTCTGTATTGTATACTATACGGTTGACTTAAAAATAGGCGTAATAGACATTCGTTATTTAATTGAGTGTCTTTTTACTATAAGGAATCTTTTCCAGACAAACTTTTGGGTAGTTAAGAAAAGGTGGGCGTAGGCTTGTTTACCACTTTAGTGGTACAAAAAAAAAGAAAACTTTAAGCATAACTTTTTCGTTGTTTTTTTTCGAGTATAAATGATAAGTGAGTCTTGACATAAATTTTGAGAGAGAGAGAGAGAGAGAGAGAGACAGCGAACTTTATTGCGATGTACCTACCTAACTTAAATTTTGTATTACATAACCGTTGCAGCTTCATTGAAATGCTTCCCAAGGCATCACTTGGGATTCGTTCACAAAGCACGTAAAGAATACTTGCGCTACACAAGATTACTCTATTTAATAGTGTATTTCACAAAATGTACTAACGTTCTTTGTGATTGTATCGCTGTATAGACAGAAATTTGATGTCGTATTTTATACGGGCGTCTCCCGTCCTAGAAAGCGAAATAGTTGCTGCGGGAACGAACAAGGGAACATACCAGTTACCGGACAGTTGCCACCGCATGCCGACATAATATAGTTATAGCTATACGCCAACTGAAATATTTCAGCAACAAAAAACTTCACTAAAAATACGCATGCAATCTTATACACAAATTTTTAAGGACGAATAATTTGTATTTTTGTGTTTGTGCATATGTTTGTATCGAATAAACTTAAAAACTACCATGCCGATTTCAAAAATTCTTCCGCCATTGGATCGCTCCATTCTCCCCGAGTAGCATAGCTATGTTTACTACTAGAAAATATTAGGGATCATTTAATGCAATGACATGTAGCTCTGAAATACCAGAAGCAAAGCAAGGGCATGTCGCTAGTATATTATATAAAAATACGCATGCACTCTTTGGAAAGATTTACAAACAACGCATAATTTTGAAGAACTAAACAAATAAGTATTCCTGTTGTTTACCGAAACACGTGATGCAATCAAATACGTTCCGGTATTTGGTCCAATTCCAATTGCGACTCGTGTTCGCAACTCCCGCTAAATGTCACAATTAAGGTAAAAACTCTAACACCAATACATGCCATTTCTCTAAAACACTATGTCCCAAATAACCTTAGCTCAGTTACTCTGAAATACTATCCGGACAAATCTGGCATCACTATCGCTTTATTTCCATTAAATTGACATAAACAAATCCGTACAATTGTATCCTTGAATGCACATAACAGAACAATTCACTAAAATCTCAAACAACTAGTCGCTTTACATCTTTGGTATCACTACGGCACTTATACGAAAACAGAACAATAGCGCTAAACGATAGATTCGTAAATAAAACACTTACGCATAGATAAAGTATTCCCACTATACTTTGACGAGAACCATTCACTTAGTTTTACAGCTTCAAGCGTGCTTTCAAATTAGGATCTTTAGCTCGTGTAGCTGTTAAACAGGTTTTAGATACCTTTAACGATAATTATAAAAATATCAAAGCTTACCGGTTTGCTATCTTACACGCTCCACATATCGTATTTGAGTCATTAAAAATTCACGATTCGTTAAAAATCCTGCTTTGTTTTTTTTTCGCCGTTAGATATTCGAAAAAATCGTGAAAAAGCACGATTTCTTTGCAATGTGCGTTCCATTCGTAAGAAACCTATAATATTTTTGACGAATCGTCATTAAGTTATCTCTTGCAAATGAGTCGTATAGAGAAGATATATCCAGTACCTATTGTAACTGCAGGAGGGTTGTAAAAAAGGTTTATAAACGTTATTATTTCCATTGTTAAGTGTTCAGACAACTTTCCAACTGTAATCCTGCCAGTACTACTCGGAACATAAAGGGAAAGCTTGCAATAATCTAGTTTTCGCCTTGACTTCCTCTTTCTATTTTCACGTTTTACCAAGTGTGATGGTGTCGTTGAACGTACGTAACCACACTTAAAGGCGGGTCGAAGATTCAGTTGTTCCTTAACAAATGTCGGTCATAAAAATACATAACACTTTGGGTGTGGTACGGGTTTTTATCTGCTACGAAAAGGCGAAGAGGAATACGCGGGGTCAATACAGTTACTGCCTTTTACCCCTCGTTTCCTGTAATAATCGATCTTCCATGAAATTGGCGACGTAAGGAAATTACAGCTTAAGCGTGCTTTCAATTCGGAGCTGTTAGCTGTGTAGCTGTTAAACAGGTTTTAGATACCTTTAACGATAATTATAAAAAATATCAAAGCTACCGGTTTGCAAACGTACTGACGTGTATTGGATTTTACAAAAGAAATAACTGGTTATTTCTTTTTTAAAATCCAACTACACTACATTCCTTCATCAGCTTAGATAATGGTATCCTATTGAGAAGACATCGTAATAGTTTGTGTGTAAAATGTAAAGCCCATAGTCCATGCACCAACTATAATATTACAAACATAGGTAGTTGTGGGTAGGGATTCGCGCAGAGTAACTCCAAGCAAGCTCTTTCCATAGCTCGTAGCATTAAGAAACATAAACTTTCAAATCATACCAGCCCTAAAGGCTTGGCATCATACCTCGAATGCTTGCATAAAGGAAACTTTGTGTTTACGCTACAATGTCGAATATGCAAATTAAGTTGCTTGCACTGCATTCCGTCCAATACTGCTCCACTGAATTCGGGTTGCATATGTGATGTTTATGCAATTTTATCACTGCCTGTGGAATACGCATATCTATTATAGATATGCGT